>JAMZEH010000025.1:3777500-4305000 GCA_024699665.1 Ostrea denselamellosa
TTAACACTCGCCTCTTCATGCCCCTCTGCTTTTAGCCTCCCCTTCTCATGGAGAATCCCCATCTGATATTGGTGAGCCATTTCCTGCATCTTCATTTCTCGATCGTACTTTTCCCTCATTCGCTGGTGCTCTGCCTCATCCTTTAATCGTTGTCTTTCTGCTAGTCTTTCCTCTCTCTGGATACCTTGTTGAGTTCTAACAAATTCTCTAAGAGTCTCATCCTTATAACCTAATGATTCCCCATAATCAATAAGATCTTTCAAAGTACTAGCCATACTGGGAGAATCGGAAGAACAAAAATACAGACACAATGCAAGAATACTGGAAACCAACAGAAATTTCCCAATGTACCCTGTCTGATTTACACCTGAGTCTGTAGTCACACCACACATAGAAATTGTTTACAATACACAAACATTAACTGAATACACCTTACCACAGACACTGGACTAAACTTACTGAGGTGACAGTATTTTGGAAATTTTCAGGATTTCATCAAACATTGATCTCTGGGTCCCAAATAACCTTGCTGCTACCTGCAAAACACAATAATACAAGTGAAATACAAAGGGGGAAAATTACAAAAAATGAAATAAATTTTTTTAACGTCAATTTAATATGGATATAAAAGCTCAAAGTTTCACTGCCGTTTGAAATAAACGTCCGCCAATGAAATCGCTAAATGATGTTAAGGTCCTGTCTCTGGTGATATGCAAGATCAGGATTATGCACAATCTGGAATATGCTGAATCCACACATTGGTGATACAGCTTGGTCGCGATCCCGATGCCAAACTCCTAAGGACACGACTTGATTATTCTACGTACCTTCCCCATCTTGGTGTATCCCATAGCTTGATGATCCCATAGCTTGATGATCCAGCGACAGTGACTCAAAGGACTTGGTGAATCTACTGCTTGGTGTACCAACGGCTTGGTGAATCTACGGCTTGCTGTATCTACGGCTTGGTGTATCCCACTTCTGACACCAATGTAACAGGACGATCCGATGGTATAGGATGAAAGAATAACAAGTTTATGTATTCACTTTTGTATTGAATCAAATATGATACACAGTATTAAAGGAAAAGTCCACTGGTACCATGACATCTTGTATGGTTATATGCACACAACAATCCCTACACACTTGAGTTATGTCAATGGCAAATTTGGGACCTACACAAAACCAAAAATACACACATTAGGTTAACAAGCCAGTAACACATATTGTGACAGAACCGGTTCTCCATAGTTCGAATATGTAGCGCTACGTTTACACTTACTTGAACTTAATGTTATTTAACACTCAGCAAAATACTCAATTAAACATACACTTTATAATACATTACCGAAGTACTTTACAAATACTGAACTATATATACAAAAGTGAATACGGACACAAATGATTAAATTCCATTACACATTACACAAACACACGAAACATGAACCAGTGATATAAACACACAAAGTAACAAATAAAACAATATTTAAATTTTAGAATTTTGAATATGACAATAGAAAACGCGAATTTGAGCAAAGTTATTCCAGGACCGTACAATTAACCCCCAAAAAAGAGTAAGAAATAGAAGAAAACATAACAGTAATATCTATTGAAAAGTTACTCACCTCAGAGAGCCAAGTGTCTGTATAATGAAATGAATAAATTTAACAGAAATGTAGAACTCGTATAACTGTTCGCACACCAATCGAACACGAATTCCGTGCTGCATGAGAGACGTTACACGGTAGAATGAATGGCTAAACCCAGAACTCAGGTATATCACACACAGGTAAAATGGGGTACCATACGGGGTAAAAATAACAACTGAAAGAAGAGGCCCTGGAAAGGCTAATTATAAATAAGGATTAAAAATAAGTACACAAGTAAATGTAAATATATTTAGAACCCTGATGCATATGATATTGCACTCGACGCCTTTGTAGCACTTCGGGTCTTTGATTTCAAAGAAGGGTAACAAAAAGTTCCACAAACAAATGTGACCGATGAAAAAACAAAAAAACCGAAAAACGGTTCTCTTATTTGTGGATTGTACTTGCCGTCTTTTCTCCTGAATATTTGAGGTCTATTTGTTCCGCCGTAAAATGGCTGAAATATAGCCAACTCGGCGTAAAACCCCAATCAATCAATCGTTCTGTTGTCTTTTGAATTGAATTAATGGCATTTTTTCGTTCTGTTGTCTTTTGAATTGAATTAATGGCATCTTTTCGTTCTGTTGTCTGTTGTCTGTTGCATTACGGAATCTTTTCGTTCCTTTGTCTTTTCAATTGAATTACGGTATCTTTTCGTTCTGCCTTCAGAATGATTTTGTCATTTTAGGGTCTTAACCCCCTCCCCCTTTGAAGGTCCATTCCAACCACCCCACTATATGTCCATTGGACTACATTCCATTGCCTTATCGATGTAGCTGTGTAAAAGAGAATAAAAAAATATTTGTGTATTTCAGAAAAGGGCAGGTATTACGGTTTCTAGGTTTTCATCTGGGTTGGGTTTTTTTTTTTTTTTTGGGGGGGGGGGGGGGGGTGTTTGTAACCCGTATCACAGCGATGCTGCCTATCACCAGAATGTATAAATGTAGGGAAATTATAGAAACTTCCTCAGAAACCGTGTCCTCTGTACCCACTTCCTTTACTTCAATTTTCTCTCTCTCTCTCTCTCTCTGTGTGTGTGTGTGTGTGTGTGTGTGTGTGTGTGTGTGAACTCAAGTATGTCACTTTTTCAAACAGGCAGACTGATGAAATACATTTTTTACCAAAAAAAAATTCATTTATTTATCACAACCCGTCCTCGACACCAGAAAATACGACAGATGTGATCACTTTTGATTTGAGGTCGTTTTGTTGAAAGTGGCCCTAGTCCTTTTCTACCATTGTATAATTTCCTGGATAAGGATGACTACTATCATGGACCGAGTGACGTACTGACTTCTGTTAATCCGCAGACACGGTTATAGTTTTAAAATCCCGATGAACTCTTTTATAACGAATATTGTTCACAGAGTCTTTTAAACTGATTACATCACACTTTAATCAAAGCGAGATCTTCTACCCCCGCGGCGCCGTACCGTTGTTAGCACAGGGTTTTGACACAATCTAAGCAAACTGGTAAATATAGTACACTCCCTTAACATGTACTATATATACCAGTTTCGCACATGTGTCAAAACCCTGTAGTTGTTTGGCGTTCTGCAGACCCTAACTGGGGAAAAAACCCAAACGAAGTCATTAGCCTCTGGATGTTGATTCATGCAGGTGTTTGGAGCAGGTTTTAGACTTCCCAGGCGACAATCCGAAGTAACAGGTGTTTGGAGCAGGTTTAGACTTCCCATGTGACATTCCTAAGTAACGAGTGTTTGGAGCAGGTTTTAGACTTCCCAGGTGACAATCCGAAGTAACAGGTGTTTGGAGCAGGTTTAGACTTCCCATGTGACATTCCTAAGTAACAGGTGTTTGGAGCAGGTTTTAGACTTCCCAGGTGAAAATCCGAAGTAATGGGTGTTTGGAGCAGGTTTAGACTTCCCATGTGACATTCCTAAGTAACTGCAAGTCCTTTGTGGATTACAATTGCATTAAATTAAATCAAAAGCTGTTAATCATAAACATCATGCATGCTTCGGATGTGGAGTCTGACCTATATTTCTGGATGAACAGAGTAACGTATTATAAAGTGGCTGTATTCACTTTTCATTATGTGACATACCGAGATAGCATATTAATCTAAGGTGAATCTTCTTGACAAATGACAAAGATGAAGTTGAGATTCTACACACACACACACACACACAGACGCCCGCGTGGCGCAGTGGTTAGAGCGTCGGGCTCAAAGATCTGATGATCCTTGAGTCGGGGGTTCGAATCCCACTGTGGGACGTGGGTGCCGGTCTTTCGGATGAGACCGTATAAACCGAGGTCCCGTGTCGCAGTAGGTGTGGCACGATAAAGATCCCTCCCTGCTCAAAGGCCCTGAGTGCCGAGCATAGGCCTAAATTTGCAGCCCTGTCACCTGGTAATGGTGACAGCCGCCGGATAGCTGAAAAATTGCTCAGGCGGCTATAAACAAACAAACAAACCATAACATAACATATTACATCGTCAAATCACCTCACAGTATGAATAACAAATTAATGACGGCGCACCACACTACATATGCCCCATTTACCAATGACCTGGCTCAGTGGTAGAGCGTTTGCTTTGTAACCAGGAAGTCGTACCATGGCCGCGTCAAACTTGAGGCGTAAACTTGATAGCGATTGCAAACGAAGTGAGAATCACGGGTCTTTCGGATATGACATTAAAAACGTGTCGTGGCGTTGACACGTTAAAGGACCCTCACTGTTAAGGCCTTGAGCGCTAAGCATAGGTCTAAATTTGTGGTACTTCACCTACAGCTGATGTCTCAATATTAAGGCTGTCACGTTTACAAAATTTTGTAAACGTTTAAACGAAGCATTGTAAACGAAACGTTACCGTTTAAACGAAGTGTTGTATAATTTAATAAAATAAAATACAGAATTTTAAGACCCATTAATGACCATTATGTTTGTGTTTCAGTTTTCATCGTTCTATGGACGATGCAGAGATTGTCACCGGACGTTCCGGAGTATAAATATAAGACAGAATAAAATACACGAACATAAATATCCGGATAGCATTTAAATTGAATTCAATTTTATTCACACTGTACAACATTTGCACAATACAGATCACAAATTCACAATAAACTTCATTTTTCAAATTTTCATTTCAGTGATTTCACATTAGATTGTCCAGAGAGGGCAGAGCTTGTGCCTCGGCTTCTTCCGTCGGTTCGGTTTTAACATGGACTTCACGTGCAGCCGGTGCAGGCGGAGCAGCGCAATTCACTTTATGTTTTAATCTTTTGTTCAAAAAGATCAGTTTGTCCACGTTCTCAGCGTCAAGGGAGGAGCGCAGTTTTGTAACAGTTCCACCCGCTGTGGAAAAGACGCGCTCAGAGGCAACGGATGTTGCCAGTGTGCATAGCAAATCCTCTGCGAGACTTGCTAATTTTGGAAAATTAATACGACTGGTTTTCCACCAAGTGAATGGGTTGGTATTTGTCGGCGCACTTTTTTCAGATAGATATAATTCGATCTCTTCATCTGATTGATTGATTGATTATTTATTGCTTTCCGCCACACTCAACAATTTTTCAGTTATCTGGTGGCGTCGGGCTTTTTGTTGGTGAAGGAGAGAACCCAGATACAATGTATCTGGGAAGAGACCACCGACCTTCCGCAAGTAAACTGGCAAACTTGCTCACATAACGCCGCGGCCGAGATTCGAACGCGCGCCGACAGAGGTGAGAGGCTTTGTGATTTTGAGCCCGATGCTCTAATCTCTTCATCTGAAGTGGAAGGGGTAATTATTTTGCAATCTTCGGTGTCAAAATATGATCCTAATAGGAAGGATATATCATCCTGAGAAAGTTTACTTCTCTTGCATTCGGACTCATTCTCGCCTTCCTTGGTGTCTGCTTCTTGTGTTTTGTTTTCGTTATTAACACTACATGCATCAATTTTCTGTCCATCGTCTTTTTGTTTTAAGATTTTATTTATCGTATCTCGAACAACATTGCGTTGCTCGTCATTGAGGAACGGAAGCGAGCGGTAACGCGGATCCAAGAATGTGCAGAGCATTGGAATACTCTGACACATTTCTGGTTTGTCCATATTGAACCTTTTGCGCAAAGATGGTGATTTACTAAGCTATATAAAATTGGGTAGACGCCACTGACGGTCGGATACTCCTCGCTGCACATGACACGAGTAGCCATGTACAAAGACTTCAGAACAGGGATCATGCCTTCAAGTACTCGCCAGTGATCGTCATTCAGATCTAATGTATGCGCATCATTGGGTTTTGTTATACTAGCATCGTGAAGCACGGCATAAATAACCAGCCTTTGTTGTTTGAGTCTCTCAAACATGTCGAACGTGCTGTTCCACCGAGTGGCCACATCAATGATTAAATTGTTTTCAGGTAGATTCATCTGTTTTTGTCTTGTATGTAGTTCATTTGTAGCTAGCACTGATTTTCTGAAGTGTGCAACTAACTTTTTTGCCGCCCCTATTGTTCGCGAAACAGAATTTACAGAATCAAACGCACCTCTAATCGAAAGTTGTAAAGTGTGCGCAAAACAATGAATGTGTTTCCATTTCAGGTGCTCAACACACGAGACCATGTTGGACGCGTTATCAGTAACGATTCCTATAACTTTCTCGTCAGTAATGCCAAATTCCTGTGTTATTGCTTTTATTTCGTTAGCCGTGTTCTCACCGGTATGTCTGATATAATATAAAAAGAAAATTATTCTGTAGTGTATTACTTGTCAATTTGTGTTTATTTATGGGAAGAAAGGATAAAGCAAAAAAACAGTTTCGCAATTTTGGGACTTATTTCGTTGCCATTTCGTCATGTTGCTCTCTACATAATCAAAAACTTTAACATCTTGCCATTCAAGATATGTCAGGTTCTTTCATATTCATATGACTAGAAAATTCCATCATTTCCATTTGAATTTGTTTTAGGTTATTTTTCCAAAAAATTTCGGAATTCTCAGGTATAGTTAACCGCAAACATTATATCATCCGTAAACACAGGTAAATCGACAGACAAACATAAATTTTAATAACCTGACATGTCGTTTTTGTTCCAGGTCCATCCAGCCCACGCAATTTTCCAGTTCACATTCAGGGTCCACCCCCGTACCAGTCCTTGTATCCAGGGACGCCACCACACGTCACCACCCAACCACAGTCCTTACCCAATTCACCACCTACCACATACTCAGAAACTTAGAAATTAAACTTCGGTCAATTATCGGCGTGTTCGATTTGTTTCTTCTCATATTCACAGGACGCACTGATCAGAATGTATACATTCGTTTGACACACAGAAAAGTTAATGAAGAGGTCCTTGTCTTTTGTCATTTCAAGGTCACACTCTTGTCATACTAATGGACCTAGAAATTCCAATAGAGCAGATGTTAATATACGTATTTGTGATTCATAGCAAATTTTATCGTAATTTGTAACATAATCGCCATGGATAAACGTATATTGACATAGGATATATGTGGATGCTGAGTGTAACAGTTCAGTCACTGTGCACCGTGGGTTTTGGGATATATAGCTATATAGGAATGTTCAAAAATATACCCTTTCTTTCAAGAACCACAACACAAAGATGCAGTGTGGGTATAATGAAGTATGGGAATATCCTCATGCAGAGCTGAGATTCAGTTATCGGCCGTTCATGGCTCTTGAATCAAAGCGAGTCCACTACATGTATATTGCTATTTAAATGTAAACACTCGTAGTTTCCCTAACATACACGTTTATGTGCAATGGGATTCTTTGTGAGCGATGTGGCCCTCGAGTCTTTTTCACTGAAGACAATCGCACCCTTTCAGCATACCGAAATTGTCACTAAATGACTATTGAATTGGTCACTATATAGGTAGATCATTTCCGTCAAAGACTTTCTGTAAATATAAGCTGATTGTATGGCGGTTTTTGTAGGGGAATTCGTTAATATACTGGACAAAAAAAGTTAAGGATCATGATTTCAGAATTATTTTATTCATAACAAAACCAAATAAATTATGTTAAATATATACTTAAAATGTTCAACGACAATCGAACAATACATTTTAAACCTGTTTTTACAAATTCGTCAATACGTTAAGCAGCCAGAGCAACCATTGTCAGGTAACCCCCCAAAACAGTTTGAAAATCGGTATGAGCAACAATAACAAATTTCATTACAAATGATTGAATCTTTATAAAGGCAATATCAATAGGGTGTATGTCCTCCCTGAGCTTGTATAACGGCGCGACAACGCCTCTGCATATTTCTGATGAGCCTGCGGAACGCAATTTGTGGCAACCTTGCCCATTCCTGCTGTAAAGCTAACGTAAGCTCCTGGCGGTTTGTCGGAAGTACAGGGCGTCTGGAAACAGCTTGCTGCAACATGTCCTAGGCATGTTCTATTGGATTTCAATCCGGAGAACAACTCGGCCAATCCATACGTTCAATTGTCTCTGTAGCAAGGTAGTCTGTCACTATAAGTGCTCTGTGGGGACGAACATTATCATCCATTAACACAAAGTCGTTGCCTATAGCTCCCGCATAAGGTCTCACAATTGGATGCAGTATCTCGTCCCTGTAAATTGCACCGGTAAGATTGCCATTAATCACGTGCAAGTCAGTACATCCACCAATACTGATTCCAGCCCAAATCATCACAGAGCCACCTCCAAAACGATCATGCTCTGCTACACAGCAGTCAGCGTACCGCTCTCCACGCATGCGCCATACACGCCTACGACCGTCATGAAAGTCCACGCAGAACTGTGACTCGTCTGTGAAAAGAACAGGCGTCCAATGACGCAGTTGCCAGTTTATGTGATTTTGAGCCCAATTGAGTTGTGCTACACGACGTCTTCTCATCAAAATGGGACGAACAGCAGGTCGATGAACCCGAAGGTTAGCAGCATGAAGTCTCTGTCTGAGAGTTTGTGGTGTTATGCGCACCCCACCTGCTGCATGAATGTCAGTATTGAGTTGGACAGCACTCTGAAACCTGTGTCTACGAGCCATAAGTGACATATAGCGATCCTGGCGAGCGGTTGTGGACCTTGGACGACCTGATCTCGGTCTCTCAGAAACATTACCTGTCTGCCTAAAACGATTCCACAACCTTGAAATCACACTTTGGGACACATTAAAATGTCTAGAGATAGTCCTCTGGACTTGGCCAGCTTGAAGCATACCTACTGCCTGACCAACTTCCAGAGCAGTTAAATGGCGCCTCATGGCTTTTGATGTCAATAATTGTTCACCTAAGAGTCGATTAGAGCAATAAATACCCACAATAAAATGAAAATCACAATTTTTCAATTTCAATATACACGTAGGCACACTTTGATTTTGACCCCTTGCTTGTGTTTGGGCGAAAAAATCGTGCACTTGTGACGTCAATATGAAACCAGGTAAATCTATTGTGTTAAGGACACATTGGAGAAACTATACATGTTAAAATTTGTCAAAATAATTATTTGGTTAATAAAAATTTTTGAGGTCAAAATTATGATCCTTAACTTTTTTTGTCCAGTATATAGAAAAATGATACAATCTAAATTTGTCATAGATAATGTAGGGTTACAACCAATACTAGTAAAAAAAAAAATACTGAATATAATCACTGAATGGCAGAACCCTTCTAGTTGCAGTTGCCATATGCATGGAGTGACTTTTAGTTGCCGGTCAGTAATTTTGCAATTGTCTTTCAGTAACTTTGCAGTTGCCATTTATTTATTTGTCATTCGATAACACTTACAGTTCAATGACTATTCAATTGCCAGTCAGTGACTTTGAAATTGCTCTTCACAGAATTTGAAGTTGTTGTTCAGTGACTGAAGTGGCACACACACACACACACACACACATCTAATAAAACCTGCGAAGAAGACTCGCGTAGATGCTACATTTTTTTTAAAAATAAAAGATTATCTGTAAAATTGCAACGGTTTATTGATAATATTTTTTTAATCTACGGCAAAAATCTTCAACAAAACTGTCATTTGGAAAAGATATTTTAGACGAATATATTTTCAAAAGAAATTGAAATGATAAAATTTCAGAAATAACGCTTTATTATTATTATTTATTTATTTATTTGAACTAAACCAGAGAAAACATTACCAGAATCAAAAAATTAGTTTCCTTTATAAATTCATTTAATTTGTAAACCAATTTATGTCAATTTTTTTCCTGATTACCATGTTCTCTGTGACTACTTTCTTATCATTCCGATTGGGCTTGGTTCAAATTTGAAAAATTTCTTAATTTTGGCCATTTCATTTCAATTTCATATTTTTTTTTATCTAAATAATTAGAACGTCTATGCGAGTCTTTTAGACACGTTTTATTGCATATTAATATCACAGCGAAATTTAATTTGGACTCTAAAACCTCTTATTTGTAAAGAAAATACCTTTATTTTAATATTTCGGAAAAAAATTCATACAAAATAGTCGAAAGCTTGTATCACTCTCCTATTTCACGCGAGGTGTTTTAACGAGACATTAAATAAAGTTCCGGTGTAACGAGCCACCTTGTACTGCTTGCATTTTATACACCATGCAGTATGGCGACAGGTAATTAACTCATCAGTTGAAAACACAACCATTTTTTTTAGATATTTATTTTTGTAAAAATTGATCACAACAAAGAGACAAAGTTCTCGCAGTATTGGACAGTCTAAACTCAGATTAACAAGATAAGGTGTATTGCGATTAAAGCTAGTTACCTTTTTTGAGGCAATATTATTTGTGGACAAAATGAATTATGAAATTGCTTAATTTAGTCTCAGTACACTGCAACAGGAATGGCTTTTAAAAATAATGACGAAAACAATGGAATGCAACTAGCCCCCGTATAATGAATGTGAGCTGATATTGGAGTGTAACAGATTAGCATTGGGTCTGCATCCGCTCAAAATCAAGAACGATAAGAGAGCTGCACTCTCTCTCAACCTCCGTAAACCCCGAATTTGTAAATAAATTTTACATTCTTAAACACCATACTGTTCTGCTTATTTGTGACTAAAGGAAAACCAAACAGTAATAATCGTAATTTCCTATGACAATTCTTGACAGGAGCAGATCTAGGAACCGAAGTTAGGGGGCGGATATGATTATTTCCCACCCCTTTCTTTTTTTTTTTTTCTTTTGCGGTGATAATTTCTCCGAAATGTGTGGATTCCTTTTCTATCTCTTTACAATTTTGACTTCTATAATCGTTTCACGCTTTTTAAACTTTAAATATTGTATTTTATTATACCGCGTATATACTGGTAGAAGATCAATCTTTATCTAAAGCTCACAAAACACAAAAACATTTTTATAAAATCAGAAGTGTGTGCGTGCGTGCGTGCGTGCGTGCGTGCGTGCGTGCGTGCGTGCGTGCGTGCGTGCGTGCGTGCGTGCGTGCGTGCGTGTGTGTGTGTGTGTGTGTGTGTGTGTGTGTGTGTGTGTGTGTGTGTGTGTTGTAGTAGTAGCAGTAGTATCCATATTTCAGGGACCTGTGGGCTCAATATCTTAAGACAGAGGGGGGGGGGGGGGGGGGGAGCTATAATTAAAAACATAAAAAGATTGCTTTTTTTCTAAACAAGAGACCATAACAGGCCACAAATTTGAAAATTTTAAAGGAGGTGTAGGGGTGGTGGGGGCGCCCCCTCCCCCGGTCATTTTTAATGAGGTGAAATTAATACAATGATATAAGGATTTTCTGAAATAAAGTTCTCCCACTAAAAGTAACATTCTTTTCATTTATTCCCTAAAATAAAATAAAATAAAATTAAAAAAGAAAGAAAAAAAAAACATTGCTTCTTCTTCGATACAAGAGAACATGATTGACCTTATATTTGTTGAATATTTAATGGTTAGGTGCCCTTTTCACCACTACTTATGCTTAACTTAAACAAAAACAAAAAACAAAAAACAAAAAAAAACAAAACAAAAAATTTCTTTGATTTGCAGAAAATTATATATCATAATAAACATATTATAACATATAGGAAAGAAGGGGTCACGGTCCAGTAGTCTTGACTAGATTAATCGGGTTTATTTATTTCATTGATTCTGTTTTAAATTTAGTGTTCTACAACTGTTTCCTGTATGACAGTGTTTAATGAAAACAATTTATTTATGTTATAAACTCCGTCAGTCCTGTTACGACGATGTGACCCAAGAGCCATGTAAGTTACGCATGTAAATGAGCACATCCTTAAAAAATGCAGCTGCATTGGGAAAAAAAAAGAAAAAAGAAAGAAAAAAAGCTGCTGCACTGTTAGGGCGAGCAAAGCAACTAGACACTGCCTGTTCTGAAAAATTTTTAAACATCGCAAACTGAAACATTGCGTACCTGAAACTATTTTTGGACCAGATACTGGGTTCCACAAATTGAAGCACTTAACATACATAGAGATTTTTTGACCGCTCTTCCGAATCTTTAAATTGAAAGGGGCATGGACATGAATTCTTTTTGAACACGTTTAATGTTTTATTTTTATATTTTATGACATCGAAATTTTAACTGATAATTCACACGTTACCATTACCAGCTGAATAGCTTGTAGAGTGTGTTACACAGAGTATAGCACACTGCAGTTATATAGTTATTTGTCATACATGTAGTTATTTGATGGGTTCAGTAAATTTCTTTCATTATATATGTGCTTAGCTATGAAAGCTTTTTCACTTAGGGTCTCTTGCTGTGCTTGCTAATATGACAGTTACATACATTTCAAA
Source organism: Ostrea denselamellosa (assembly GCA_024699665.1). Taxonomy (NCBI): domain Eukaryota; kingdom Metazoa; phylum Mollusca; class Bivalvia; order Ostreida; family Ostreidae; genus Ostrea; species Ostrea denselamellosa. The sequence continues at coordinate 3,789,853 of JAMZEH010000025.1, forward strand.
GTTGACTAAGAATTAATTTGCTTTTCGAATATATATATATATATATATATATATATATATATATATATATATATATATACACATGTATATATCTATATATATATATATATATATATATATTCTTGTAAAAAAAATTTAATATGCTATTTATCAATTCATAATTATAGTATTAATACAGATATTTGAATTAATTTTCTATGTAAAGTTTACAGCTTACGCCTTTATCAGTCATCAGAACTGATTTCAGAGTTCTAAATGTTATCCAAGCTGTTGCAACCAGTTCTTCGACATTATCCTTGTTACAAGGGCAGACAACAACTGTATAGAATGCTTACCAGTTCTAGTCAATCAGAATCAAGAAATCCTCTGATAGGGGTGTGTCAGCTGACATGTACAGCAGACAAGGAGCAGAATTTCCAGTCAGCTAAATCACTCATTGAACGGGCTGCCAGCAGAGGTGCAAAAGTAAGCTGGTATAATGTAAACTGATCTACAAATATAAGTATATTCAATGCAAACTAATGTGCATATATATATATGTACAACAAAAACTAATGTACAGTAGTAAGTATGTACAATGTAAAGTAATGTACAATAGTAAGTATGTACATTGTAAAGTAATGTACAACAGTAAGTATGTACAATGTAAACTAATGTACAGTGATAAGTATGTACAATGTAAAGTAATGTACAACAGTATTTGTGTACAATGTAATGTACAACTATAAATAAGTACAATATAAACTAATGTACAACTATAAATAAGTATAATATAAACTAATGTACAATAGTAAATATGTACAATGTAAACTAATGTACAAAGATATGTACATGATGAACTAATGTATAAAGGTAGTATCTACAGGGTAGACTAACGTACAAAAGTAAGTACAACATGTAAGTGTTATAAACTGACCTACAAAGATAAATATGAACAGTATTAGAATACAAGTATTACAGTTATATATGTCAAGGACTTCTAACACATGTATTACTGCGACTTACAGGGTTACTTCTACAGTTGTTAAAGTTTAGCTATTTTCACTGTAGACAATACCATGAGGGCCTGTGGCCGAGTGGTTAGAGCATCAGGCTCAAAATCACAAAGCCTCTCACCTCTGTCGGCGTGTGTTCGAATCTCGGCCGCGGCTTTATGTGAGCAAGTTTGCCAGTTTACTTGTGGAAGGTCGGTGGTCTCTTCCCAGGTACATTGTATCTGGGTTCTCTCCTCCACCAACAAAAACTGGATGCCACCAGATAATTGAAAAATTGTTGAGTGTGGTGGAAAGCAACAATAAATAATAAATACCATGAAAATAAAACTGTATTGAATATAACTTAAACATGAAAATGAATCTGTAATGAATACAACTAAAACATGATTATAAAACTGTAGTGAATACAACAAAAACATGAAAACTAAATACGACTAGTGAATGTAACTAAAACATGAAAATAAAACTAGTGAAATAACTTTGATCATGAAAATAAAACTGTAGTGAATACAACTAAAACATGAAAATAAAACTGTAGTGCATATAATTAAAACATGAAACTGTACTGAATATAACTAAAACATGAAAATAAAACTCATGAATACAACTGAAACCATGAAAATAAAACCACATGAAATCAGACTTGATGAAAAACTTTTGAAAGAAGCAGGAGCAAAATTATGTTAAGTACCATATAATGATGTCAAATTGACCAAAAACAGAAGCTATTAATGACATTTTAAAATTAGTTTTGTTTGTTTGTTTTATGTCTCTTTGAGAATATTTCACTCATATTGAAATTTCACCAGCAGTAGGTGAAGTACCACAAATTTAGACCTATGCTTAGTGCTCAGGGCCGTAGCAGTGAGGGTTCTTTAACATGCCAACGCCTAACGTGACACGGGACCTCCAATTTTAAGGTCATATTCGAAATACCCATGATTCCAGCTTCTGATTGACTACCTATCTTTACGTCTACAGTTTGATGCAGCCAAGGCATTAGCGGGGCTTGAACTCATGACCTCCCAGTTATGAAGCCAACGATTTATCAGTGGGCTATCACTAATGACAGTTGATTAAATCTAAAATATATTTTTGAGCAATTCTACAAATAAGAAATGTTCCAGCAGATCAACTTTCCTATTATTGTAAATATTTTGCCTGTAGTATATAAAGGTTCTATAACACTTGCAAGTTAGTTTTTTTTTTGTTTTTGTTTTTTTTATTTATTTGTAAACTTATGGAAGAGTTGAAGAAAACTTTTGATTAGCAAATGTTGAGCCACCAGATTTTTTCAATACATTTTCTATATTTTTACAATCAAGAGTTTATAATAACATGAAAAATAATAACATGCATTTAATAACATAAAAAATAATAGCATGCTTTTAATAAAATGAAAAATAATAACATGCTTTTAATGAAAAGAAAAGTAATAACATGCTTTTATTAGCATGAATAAGATACAGTGTTTGAAATGCTGTAACATATAATGGCAACAGAAGAATAACTGTATAAGATTTCTGAAAAAAAATGGAATCTTTTTCTTTTTAAAGTCCAAGCATTTTACAAAATATGATTGTAAAATTCTATCATTTCCACAGATGATTTTTCTGCCAGAGGCAGCAGACTACATAGGAGAGACAAAATCTCAGAGTATCGAGTTAGCCGAAACTCTGGAAGGGGACACCATTTCCAGATACCGAGACCTGGCCCAGCAGGAGTCAGTGTGGGTGTCTCTGGGGGGATTTCACCAGAAGGTAAATTTTTACAGACACAGCCGAAAACAGATGTACAGTCACTCATCTACTTTCAGTAGGTCAAGTCTGTAGGGAATAGCAGTGTGTAATAAGCATAGTGGCAGTATGGGACAATTGGTGAATTCTTATACATGTATTAACATCAGAGGTGTAACATATTGATCATATGAACGACACATGTGACGTTTCTCTTTCTGACGTTTTCTCTAAAATTATTTTTTCATCTCCTCAATATGAAGAGTTCTTGTATTGGTCTAACTTTTATATTGTAGTACATGTATTAACATTCTACTTTCATTTATGTCAGAATATTCCCGTATACTGTAGTTACTAAAATTCTCATGTGCAATGTTTACAACTGCAATGCATTCATGAAGAAATGGCTACACTACAATTTGTAAAGATATCAAAGGCAAAAACATTGGAAATATACATATTGGATTATGAAGTGATTTAACACAGCTTACACTAATCTGCACGAAGTTATGTGTATGTTTTAACCCATTAACATGCACTGCTATTAGATTAAATCCTTAAATGATAAACAGGCCATTATTTTATCAGATGTAGTGGATGAATTATTCAACATCTTAACAAGAAATATTGACAAACATATATCTTCTTTTTCTTCTCCAGAGTGAAGAGGAAAAAGACAATCGAGTTTTAAATACCCACGTGATTATTGATGATCGAGGTCAAGTTAGAGGCACTTACAGTAAGACTCATTTATTTGACCTTGACCTGGTAGGTCGTGTCAGGCTTTGTGAAAGCGACTACACAATTCCAGGAAAGGGAATTACTTCCCCTGTCAAGACGCCAGTTGGGAATGTCGGAATGGAAATTGTATCCTTTGACAGGGATTCAGTAGGATGAATTGACGGAATCGTGATTTATGATAGGAAAAAACACACAGCTACATCTACTTTCACAAGTATTCGTATGTATGTACAGTTAAGAGACTCATCGTTGCACTGTTCATGGCTCATGAGTGGATGAATAGGTGGATTAAGAATTCAGTTTATAAATGATAATTTTGAATATCTTCACAGATTATTTGTGATGTAAAGAGTTTGATAATTTTTACATTTTGACTATTGTTTAATCATATGAAGGGAGATGAAAAGGTAAGATGATAGAACTGTACTTTGATTAAAGCCAGATTTCTATAGTTATTTGCTATCAAATATGGATCTGATAGTAATTAATGATAAGTCTTCAAATTTTCAGGGGCCTCCGTGGCCGAGTGGTTAGAGCATCGGGCTCAAAATCACAAAGCCTCTCACCTCTGTCGGCGCGTGTTCGAATCTCGGCCGCGGCGTTATGTGAGCAAGTTTGCCAGTTTACTTGCGGAAGGTCGGTGGTCTCTTCCCAGGTACATTGTATCTGGGTTCTCTCCTCCACCAACAAAAACTGGACGCCACCAGATAACTGAAAAATTGTTGAGTGTGGCGGAAAGCAATAAATAATCAATCAATCAATCAAATTTTCTTATGAACATTGTCCTCGAATGAGATGAATTGGAAGATTTCTTCCAATGCTCTTTCTATTTATATACACAGGTGGTGGTAGCTCAGTGGTTAGAGCGTTCACTTTGTAATCGGGAGGTTGTGAATTCGAGCCCCGACCGTGCCATGGCCGCGTCAAACCTAACACAAAAACTAGGTAGTGATTGCTCCTTCGCCAAACACTCGGCATTTAGAAGTGAGAATCACGGGTCTTTCTTATATTACTGTAAAAACGGAGGTCCCGTGTCACGGTAGGCGTTGGCACGTTAAAGAACCCTCACTGCTACGGCCCTGAGTGCTAAGCATGGGTCTAAATTTGTGGTACTTACCTACACCTGGTGATGTCTCAAAATGAGTGAAAAATTCTTGACGGGACGTAAAACAAACAAACAATCTATTTATATACAATGCAATTTACACAAATGAAACATGATCCTTAACCATCAGTGTTACGACCTGAGATTCCCAGAGTTGTCATTAGTTCTAGCCCAGCAAGGAGCAGACATCTTAACCTTTCCCTCGGCCTTCACAGTTACCACTGGAATGGCACATTGGGAGGTTAGTGAACTGTTGATCTACAAAACAGGGTGAATGGACACCTGCCAACAGAAACCAAGCTTTTATGATAAACTACTCTCCTCCTTACAAGGAGAGCAGCATATCAGAAATTCTCAGCTAAGATAAATAATTGATGGAAGCGAAGAGGACACAGATTAGAGATAAAGATTGGAAGGAGGAAAAATATGGAAGGGAAATGAGGAAGAATAAAGTATGTTGTAAGGGAGTTGAATTGCAGAGGATGTGGAAAACCATGTGAGGGAGATATGACAGAAAAAGTTGTGAAAGAAAATGTAAGGGACATATGACAGAAAAAGAAGTGGAAAACCATATGAGAGATATGACATAGAAAAAGATGTGGAAGATCATGCAAAGGAGAGATGACATTGAACCATGTGAGGGAGAGATGATATAGAAAGTGATGTGGAAGAAAATGTGAGGGAGAGATGAAATAGAAAAAGATGTGGATATCCATGATAAGTAGGTGTGACATGGGGAGGGATATCATAGACAGTATTAGGAAGGGATGACAAGTATGAAATGTGGAAGAGATGAGGAAAGACTTAGGGGTGATTTAGAAAAAGATGAGGAAGATCATTTGAGGGAAGGATGATACAGAGAAAGATGTGGAAGGAAATGTAAAATTGAGAAAGATGTTGAAAACAGTGTAAGGGAGGTGCCATGAAGAATGATATTAAAGATAGTGTAATAGAGGAATGAGATGTAGAGGGAAGTGGAAGATGTTGTAAGGAAGAGGTGAAATGTAAGACAGTGTAAGAGAGGAACAGTGTAAGAGAGAAACAGTGTAAGAGAGGAGCAGTGTAAGAGAGGAACAGTGTAAGAGAGAAACAGTGTAAGAGAGGAACAGTGTAAGAGAGAAACAGTGTAAGAGAGGAGCTGTGTAAGAGAGGAACAGTGTAAGAGAGGTTCAGTGTAAGAGAGAAACAGTGTAAGAGAGAAACAGTGTAAGAGAGGAGCAGTGTAAGAGAGGAACTGTGTAAGAGAGGAACAGTGTAAGAGAGAAACAGTGTAAGAGAGGAACAGTGTAAGAGAGGAACAATGTAAGAGAGAAACAGTGTAAGAGAGGAACAGTGTAAGAGAGAAACAGTGTAAGAGAGGAACAGTGTAAGAGAGGGACGGCATTTAGAAAGGTGTGGAAGACAGCATCAGAAAAATATGACAGGGTAAGGCAGTATATGTAGATAAGTGGATAGCGGTTCTTTGTGTAACAAAGACATCAACTTTTCTGGCAACAAATCATATATTTTTTTCAAAACAAACTGAAAATGGAGCATCTTATGTTATCGAATACTATTTATAACTATGTTATGACCATTTATGTTGTTCTTAATGTCAAACCATGCTTGTCTTCTTGCTGTAGGTTTTACTTCGAAGTCGTGCAATAGAGACCCAGTGCTATGTGGTGGCAGCAGCGCAGTCTGGTAAACACAACAGCAAACGGTCATCCTATGGACATTCCATGGTAACCACTACGTCATTTGTCTTGACAACAGTTTGTGGGGGGATTTGATATACTATTACATGTAGGGTATATTAAGATTGAACCAAAGATGTCAAGGTTATGGAAGAAATGTCATTATATGGTTTGAATATTACTGAAAAATAGATCACTGCATGACTGTTTTGAGTAGTAAATAGAGCTCAGACATAAAGGAAAATTATATATCTGCATCATAGTTAGGACATCATAGAAATAGTGCATACAATAGAGGGTAAAATTAGAAATTGCCAAATTGACATTAATTGGTTTTTTTTTTATCTCTGTTCTCAAGTGACGCCAGACTGAAAACTATGGCAACCAGTAAGAGCATAAACTGGCCCGTGTTATATTTTTATTAATCAGTTTATCAATTTGGTCTTGTTCACAGGGTCATTTACAGTTTTCAGAAACAAAGCTTTGCTTAAATGGCCCCTTTTTGTGGCATTTTTTTTTTAAATTGTGGGAAATCAGGTTGAATCATGATATTATATGCATACAACATATACAAATACTTTTCTCTGTCCTTATTCATGCAGTCATGTTAAGGCAAAAGTTAGTTTGAATTTCACACCCTTTTTTTAGGTTTAGTACAGGTACAAACGTACCATTGTTTACCAGTATATACAGATACTGTTAATTCCTGTAGAGGTCTGCATTGTTATTAATAGGTGATAGATCCCTGGGGCACTGTCGTAGCCCAGTGCAGTGATGGTGTTGATGTCTGTTTCGCTGAAATCAATTTGGATTACATCCAGAAAATCCGAGAGGAGATGCCGGTGATGAAACACAGGAGGCCGGATTTGTACGGAGTCCTACAGCATCACAGTAAAGGTCTGGATTGCTCCGTTTATCATCATATGATAAAAACATGGATTTTATTTATAGGTCACCCGAGTCACATAGGTGACCTACTGTTGTTGGTTTTTGTGCACCGTCCATTAATAATTTTAAACTTTTAAGGTGTCTTTTTGAAAACTGCAAGGCCAATTGTTACCATTTTTGGTGTGAAGCATATTTGGGATTAGAGGAGTGTATTTGTGAAATTTATTATCTTAGTACCCCCAGGGCCACATGAGTGAGGCCAAAACTGCAACAACAAAAAAAGGTCAAATCTTCTTTTTTTCTTTTTTTTTTTTACATCAGTGAATATTATTTTATGTTACATCTCTACTTAGTTGATTACAAATTAAAATGGATTCTTGATTGTTTTTTTGTGATGCTTAGTATGAAGACATGTTTGGTAGGTAACATAGATGAGACCCCCCAGTATCAGTTTGGTCAACATTCTGTGGGATGTCAGCAGGTGTTCTACAAGACTGCTCTCAGCTTCGCCTTTGTCAACATCAAACCAGTGTTGCCTGGTCGTATCCTCAGGAAACATTACAAAATTGCAGAGGCCACACGGGGGAATTTTATAATTTGTATATTCTTGTGTTGTCAAATTAATTAGTACTACTGTAGATTCCTTATTTTGAGTAAGTACATGTATTTTAGCAATATAAAAATAAAAGCAAATAAATTTATTTCACGAGTGATGCCTCTCATGAAACTACACGATAATAAAATCCTCATCACGGTAGGTGTTGGCATAGGAATCTACAGCATCACTTTAAATTCTTAGTAAAACATGGACTTTTCTGAGCTTGCTATTTTGAAAATTTCCTTGACTAAAGCACAGATGTCCTGGTGTCCTCTATACGTCCAGCCAAACGTTTTAGTGACCTGACACCAGCTGAGTTAGCCGATTTATCGCTGTGTGTTCAGAAGGTGTGTGAAGCAGTTGAGAAGCACTTCTGTGGGACGTCGGTCACTGTCGCTATACAGGATGGACCAGACTCCGGCCAGACTGTAGAGGTAGCCATTTTGTAGACCATATGTACTCCTGAATTGCTGTTGCTAAGAACACAAATAGACTGTACTCCTCCTGAACTTTTGTGATTTAACTAAATTGTTGTGCATACTATTTTGTACTGCATTTCAGTGTGGAACTGTCTCAGATATATATATACCATATATACAGAATTTTTTTTGCGAGGATTTAATTTTCACATTATTAGAGAGAGTGAAGAGACGACTAAAATTGAATATTGCTAACAATTTATTTCATATCAGGGGTAATAACTATCTTCCCTCAAATTATAAAGTCACTAAAAGTAGCTCTAGGTAAATATACAATATATATACCTATTTTTGATGAAAAAAAATAACTAAATTTGTGTCTCTCTAAACATTCCACTTATACGGTAACATCCATGAACTATTGAATCAGAGTGTATACATGTAAAAAAAAAAAAAAAAAAAAAAAATGTGTTGCGGTGTTTTTTATATTCTTTTCATCTTTCTTTAGCACCAACAAATGATGAAAAAAAGGGATGAGTTTAATTAATTATGATTCTGTTGTAGCATATACATGTTCATATCTTGCCCCGGAAATCAGGAGACCTTCCAGATAATGATGATATCTATCGAGAGGTAAGGATATCTCCGATACAGTCATGCATAACTATTTCACTGTTATCTGACATTACACTGGTTTAATACGCACAATCTGATACAGTCATACACAACTACTATTTCACTGTTATCTGATGTTACATTGTCTTAAGCACTGAATCTGATCAAATCCAATGAGAAAAAAATATTTTTTCCTGTAATTATACATATTTGTTATATTTCATTAATGTTTTGATAGAATACTGGCACAGGTGCAATGTTGCTACGTTTAGTGTAGACATACTGCTTTCCATCTGTCTATCTGTCTGTTTATTCATCTGTGTCATCTTTCCATCTGTCGCTCTTTCACAAGTTATGTCTGGGTAATATTCATTGACATTAGAGTAGTGCCCTTGACATTAAGGTGTGTTAAGCTCATAAATCAAGGTCATATCATTAAAGTCATAGGGCAGTACATTGAAACCGTGTGCAGAATGTAACTTTGCTACATGTAACATTGGGTTGAGTTTATTAAAAACTTCATATATGTATGATGCTGCTATGGCCTGAAGTATGTCACAAGCTTGATCTAAGGTCAAGTCAATAAGGTGAAGGTCACACAGTAGTTAGGTGTTGAAATGATAATCATGATTTCAATATTTAGGGATATCTGGGTACTTTAAATATTTATATGATATTGCCCATGACCAGAAAGTGTATCTTATATCTAGGTCAGTTCAACAAGGTAGCAGGCACAGAGGTGTTGGGGGGGGGGGGGGGGGGGTGTATCTTGAAATGGTGCGTGGATTATCACGTTTACTTTCCATGCTAACAATAATTTTTAATGTTAGTACAATGTTTCCCATGGTATGAAGATGTGTCATATATAATCATGAACTGAGATCATTTCAACAATTCTCACAAAGTAATTAATGGGTGCATCTATCTATGTTACTTTTAATGGTAGAAATGACTCCATAGTCCTAACTTGTGTATAGTGTTGCACACAGTGTAGAGATATGTCGATTAGTTTGAATAAATTGAAAAGTATTCTGATGTCATTTGATTTGTGTATTGTTTGATAACAGCTAGCTCATCACGATAAAGATATCAAGTCGTCAGAGCGTCGTTCGGAAGAGGAAATGAATCGAGAAGCAGCAACATTGAGACCCTACTTCCTGTAGCGAGGCCGTGAAGAAAACACCTAGAGGCTTTCATCAGTGATGTTACTGAAGACTTACCTTGTATTACTGCTTCCTAGTAATCAGAGATGTACTGCAAAGCAGATGATTTCTTTATGCATGTATTTGTTACAGTGAAGAATGTTATTAAACAGAAATATATGTTTTAAGACTGCTCATTTTATCAGTTTTCAAAAAAATATCAATGTCTCAAACATGTTAAAAGTGCCATGTGCTTTTCAAGCACAGCAATACAGACATTGACAATGTCCCTCAATCTGCTTTTGCTTAGATGTTTTTAAATGTCCTATCAAGACAATATAAAGTTTGCTTTCAGGGTGGGGCCCTGGAATCAACAAGCTATTTGTACAGATATGTGCACAACATATGTAATTGAATAATCAGCTTTGAAAAAATTGTAAACCTCCAAAAACATTACATTGTTTTATGACCTGGCAAATTTTTGTTGAAAATGCAATCAGCATTTTAGATTAGCTCACCTGAGCTATAAATTCAAGGGAGTTTTTCTGATATCTGTTGTCTCTCTGTTTGTCTATTCATTACTACACATTTTTTACTTCCTCAGGGCCAATTTCAACCAAACTTACTATAACACATGCTTTGTTAAAAAGGATTCAAAATTAGTTATTTGACTCTATGGTTCTTTTATTTCAAGTTCATATATTGAATCAACATATGAAAACGATCATTGTTAATAGAGAAAACGTCAGTATATCTAAATGTTGAATTGAAGGTCACAGTAAGAGATTTTTTCTTCTCATGTAGAAGCTTTTGAATTAATTACTGAATATAAAAACAGGTCAGTTAATAAAGGAGCACAATTTGTGCCCATGGGAATTTCAACAGACTGTTGGAAGATCTGATCACTAACAACTACAAAGATATTGTCAATGAGGAACGCTAGCATCTTTTTAATATCAACTTCAGAGTACTTCTGTGTGGAGTTAGAGTGGTTTAACAAAATAATTTTTTCGATGACTGATTACTAGATAAGAATATACGCTTTTTCCAGTTTTGGTGAAGAAGCAATTGTGTATGATGTCAAAAAGCCCAGTCTTTAATTTATCATGAAGTATGATGTGTAAAGTGTTATTGCATGTAACTTGAAAGTCCACTACTGGAAGTTAGGGAAGATCTCTATGATTAATTTACAATGCTTTTGTATAAGGAATAGATGTGTGCACCAATTCTTTTAAAGAGAGCAACATTTGAATTAAAGAGATCATTAATTTAGTTGTGGATATGTTGAATTGAAGATACCTCTAATTATATAGTTGCCCTCTCTAAAAGATTTGTTGCTGTCCTCAAATGAATTCATGATATTATTAGTTCAAATGAAGAGAGCAAGCATCAATTGAATTAGTGATATCATTAAGAGAGGAATAATTCAATTCAATGCGCGCAATAATTCAGAATTGAAGATATCATTAATTATTTGAAGAGATCTTTAATCAGTGGCGTAGCTGCCATTGACGCCAAAACGCCCGGACGTACACATCAATTTGACAACAACAATGATTGTTAATTTTTCATTTTAATATGCATGATTTTATAGCTAGAAAACCCCATGAGCTTCTGGTGCTGGGCCCCCACCAGGAGCTTGCCCTATACTCATGGGGGGGGGGGGGTGAAGACGACCCCCACCAGCCTATTCAGGATTTGTCACTGAGTACACTTCGCTTCAAGGCTAGCTACGCCACTGTTAATTGAATTATTGCGCGTATCAAATGCATTGATCATATCTTCCAATGATTAAAGAAATCTTCAATCATTTGAGTTTATGTTGACTTGTATATGTACTATGACAATATATTATACATGCATATGATATTCATAATATATTACTACGTCATGTTGTCTTTAAGAAATCTGTCTACAAAATCAAGAATTTCTCTTCCTAGTTGAGTAGCCCAAATAGTTTTTTGTTCATTACTTGTAAAGCAGTATTTCGAACCCCCTCACCGACCCACCCCCCACCCCTTTCTCAGGACGAATCCGGTACGACTTGCCTAAACTGGTTCCCCGCTGATTGGTGCTACACACCCGAGAAAGCTAGCCAGGTTCCTGAGGCCTTCCGATTGTGCAAGGCCTCGGGAACCAGGCTATCGACAGTGAGTGCCTGGCCTTCGTGCTCGCACAACCGGAAGGCCTCGGGAACCAGGCTAACGAGAAATAGTCTGGATCATCCCGACGGTGGTGCATGCGCCAACTCTCCGAGAGTCGGCGTATACACAAAAGCGAGGTATACAATCAGCCACCAAACAACAGGGTATCAGTTTACGTCTTGATTGATGAGTACGGTGGCTGGTTTGGGACAGGTGGAAGAATTGTTTTTTTGGTGGGTTTTTTTTTTTTGTTTTTTGGTTTTTTTTAGATTGTTCCAGGAAACAGAATTTCGTTTCCTCGAAATCAAATTTGTTCCCACGAAATTTAATTTTGTTCCCACGAAGCAATGTAGACTCTCTCAATATGCACTTGTCAAAGGACGACTAAGCTTGTAAAAGTCCATAACATTTAAGCACCAATCCAAGTAAAAAATCAAAATTTAAACTCTATTTTGCTTCAGTGTATATTTTAATCAACCTTTGAAGAAACATCTATGTATTAGTAAAATGATCCTTTGTGTGCAGTTTGTGACCATGCACTTTCTGCTTTTATTAGCAGAGAGTAAGTAATGTTCTTTGCTGTTTCTGTTTTAAAATCCATTGCTTTTTTTTCGCAGACAATATAGAGACTTTAGTTAAAGTTCATCGGGTGCAGCCCTAATATTACAAACATTTTATGTGCATACATTAAAGAATCTTGCGATAAATTAAAACGGTGTGTGTGTGTGTGTGTCCCAGCAGTTTTCTCCAAAACAAATTGAAGTTTTAATGTATTGTTAGGTTCTAGATTGTCTGAAATTGGAGTCGTGAAAAGTACATGGAAGGCCAATTGTGGGAACGAAATTAATTTCGTGGGAACGAATTTGATTTTGAAGGAACAAATTTTTATTTCGAAGAAATCGATTTTTATTATTTCGTGTGAATGAAATAAAATAAATTAATTCATGGGGACGACTTTTTCAATTAGAAAAAATCTCCTCCACCTGTCCTAAACCAGCCACCGTAGGTGAACGGCTTCCGTTGCACGGGATAATTTCCCCTTTTGTTTCTGAAACGAGCCAAATTATTAGATTAAAGTATGAGAGCTCAAACTTTTATGCTAAAACACTCAAAACTTTGACAAAAGTGACTAGTGAGATCTCTTCCCACACATTTTGTAAATTCTGTTGCTGACATTTTCATCATTATGAAACACACAAATGGATGGACACTTTACATGTCAATCTGGTAGCTGCTGCTTGTCAACAACAATCTTCTAAATGCTTTATTACAGATAGCAAGGGGAAAAAAAACATTTTACTGATCTGATTGATCAATGTGGATGTCAAACCTAATGTTAAAACGGTTCGAATCCCACTGTGGGACGTGGGTGCCGGTCTTTCAGATGAGACCGTTGTAAACCGAGGTCCCGTGTCGCAGTAGGTGTGGCACGATAAAGATCCCTCCCTGCTCAAAGGCCCTGAGTGCCGAGCATAGGCCTAAATTTGCAGCCCTGTCACCGGTAATGGTGACAGCCGCCGGATAGCTGAAAAATTGCTCAGGCGGCTATAAACAAACAAACAAACAATGTTAAAACGACAATTCAAGACGTGAAGGAAATTACACACTTTTTAACAGATGGTTAAAAATAAAACCATTTTTATGGTTTATCGGTAGCTTGAGAGAGCGAGCTGGGAGGTACGCCGGTCAGTTGCATCTTGGACCCGTCGTTGTCTCTATCTACTGGGACTTGTCCTGGAATAATGTTACAGGAGCTTGCTCCAGTGAATGCGAAAGAGTTGTTTTAGGGGTAGGGGAAGATGCCCATCTGAGAGGGAGACAGTAGAGTGCTGAAACTGGGGAAGAATCCAGTACTACCAACAAATCTTTTACCGTCAGTTTTTAAAAAAAAGTATTTGTAAGGCATTCATTTATATAAAGCAAGTTAAAACATTCATCCATGTTTTTCTCTTTTGATACCAATATTTGATGAGGGCTATTGATTATTCGGTATTTGGATGGTACGTGTATGCTAGGTCAGATTAATTGATTGTATATTGTTTAACGTCCCGCTCGAGGACTTTTCACTCACATGGAGACGTCACCATTGTCAGTGAAAAGCTGCAACATTTAGGCCTATGCTCGGCGCTTAGGAACTTTGAGCAGGCAGGGATCTTTGTCGTGCTACACCTGCTGTGACACGGGACATCAATTTATGAGGTCTTATCGGAAGGACCGCCCTATTTAGTCGTCTCTTACGACAAGAAAGAAAAGGTACTGAAGACCTATTCTAACCTGGGTCCTCACGGGTAGATCAGAAATGTGTGGTCAAAGGCTCATGACTTTACGTGATTATTCACTCTGGTAAAAGATGGGTGTCATTGGGCCATCCTGCAGATTTTCCAGCATGGTTCTGTGAAAACTAAAGTTCAGTACAGGGATTTGTTTCCAAATTCTCAATATTTGATAGAACGCATGTCGATAGGCGACCTAGGAAAATCATCTCTGCAGGAAATTTACACCACGAAATTTTAATAAATTCATAGAGTACAGATATGTGTGTTGAACTGAGTGGGGGTATTTTCCCCCAAGATGACAACTTCCTTCCCTTGTACTGATATGATACTACTTGTAAGGTGTTATTTAAACGATATATAAGTTACCGAAACGTGTGACATCCTTTGTCAAAACTACTTCAGAGGAGATTTTCAACAATTCGGAAGAAGCCCCTTTGGTTCTTCTTTTTACAGGACAGCAATTTGTTTCTCAAATTAACGTTATTTGTTAACAAACCATTAAACAAGATTATAGCGATCCAGCTTAAACACGGCGGTAGGATCAACAGTCGAATCCGGAGCCTCGCTATTGCAAATCGAGCGCCCTAACGTAACTACGGCGAATGTTCAGCACAAAACATGGTTCGTAGTTTTGCCTCCAGTCGAAAGGGTTTTTTACTCATATGGAGATGTCACCAGCTGTACAGTGAAGTATCACAAATTATGACCTATTTTTAATGATTAGAGCCTTAGCAGTGGGTTCTTTAACGTGCCGACTCTAGCCACGACACGGGACCTCCGTTTTTAGGTCATATCCGAAAGACGAATAATCCCGAGCGTTTGGCGAAGAAGTAATCACTCATTTTTACGTCTTGGGTTTGACGTGGCCATGACACGAGCGGGGCTCGAACTAGCGACCTCCCGGTTACGAAGCGAACGTTAGAACTACTGGGCTAACACGACCTGTAACATAGTTGGTGAAATCAAGCTTGTATGGAATGCTTTAATGAGCAATTGAATGAAATTTTGGTGTTGCGATCACCCCAACGTTTCTTTGTCATATGCCTTACATAGAAGTCGCGTCTCTTTCGGATGCGACCTTGCACACCGAGATTCCGCTACGTGGTCGGCGTTAAAACGATAAAGAATCCACTGCTATGACCTTGAGAGTGGTGACATTTCACCCTGAGTTGTAAACGTCTCTATTCGAGTGAAAAATTATCGATTAAGATGTAAAACAGCAGTAAACAAATATAGACAGATAACGCAAGTACCAATTACAAAAGTTTATTGACTCGTCAAAGCAAGCGAGATTCTTCGGTGATGGAGTGTTTGCTTCGTAACCGGGAGGTCGTGAGTTCGAGCTCCGCTCGTGTCATGGCCACGTCAAACCCAAGACGCTAACATAAGTAGTGATTGCACCATCGCCAAACGATCGACATTTGAAAGTGAGAATCACGGGTCTTTTCGGATACGACCTTAAAACCGGAGGTCACGTCAGGCGTTGGCACTTTAAAGATTCCTCAATGTATAAATTGTGGCACTTCACCTACAGCTCGTGACGTTTCGATATGACTAAAAAATTCTGAACGGAATGTTACACTATCAACAAACCTAAGAGTGGGAAACTTTTGTCTGAGATTAAAGCAAACTGTTGCTTGCAGGTATGGGAAGCAGTGTCTATGTGAAGACGCTATCAATAGCAGTTTTAAAGGTGTGTACCTTTCTTATCTAAAGACGGCTATCAGAAATGTTATAATCTGATAGCTGTCCATGTTTACGTCGTGACCTTTCCTAACTTGTGTAAGTAGTACAACATGGGCAATTCAGATGTTAATGGGGTTTATTGTGGCCTTATTCTGTTCATTCTAAAGTCAGACAATATATCTTTTATAGTAGAATCATGGACATGATTATATTGTTTAATATTAAACACCACTCCGAATCTACGCACAAGCACTCTGAAGTCGATATTAAAAAGAGTTCCTCATTCACAACATATCCGTAGTTTTTGGTGATTTCCATGGGCATGAATTGAGTTCCTTTATTAGATAAAGAAGATCCTATGGAATTGTAGCTCTCTCGGAGAGGGCTACATTATTGCAGCTACTAATAATGGAGCACAATCCATGCCCATGGGAATCACTAAGGACTACGAAGATATTGTGAATGAGGAACTCCAGCATCTTTTCAATATCAACTTCGGAGTACTCGTGCGTCGAGTCGGTGTGGTGTTTAACAATTAATATGATTATGTCCAAGATCTACTATTGCAGATATATTGTCTGCCTTAGAATGAACAGAAAAAGGCCACACTAAACCTCATTAACATCTGAATTGCCAATGTTGCACTTCTTACACTAGGTTAAAAAAGGTCACGATGTAGACATGGACAGCTCACGGATTAGAACGTTTCTGATAGTCGTCTTTAGATAAGATAGGTACACACACTTAAAACCTGGTATTGATAACGCCTTCACATAGACACTGCTTCCCATATCTACATGCACCAGTTTGTTTTGACCTTGTCCGAAAGTCTCGCACTCTTAGATATGTAAAGACGTTGGATCGAAGTACAATGTCTATATTGTATAATTCTATTTACAGAATCTCGCTTGCTGTAACGAGACAGTAAAATTCTTTATTTGGTACTTGCGTATCTGTCTATATATCAGTTCACTGCTGTTTTATACCGTGACGCGGAACCTCAGTGAGTAATTAAGGTCCTATCCGAAAGAAACGTGACGAAGAAACGTTTAGGGGGATCGCTGCCCCAATATTTCATTAATTGTTCGTTAAAGCGTTTCATATGAGTTTGATTTCACCAATTATGTTTTATGCCGAATGTTCGCCGTGGGTAGGTTAGGGTGCTCGATTTGCAATAGCGAGGTCCCGGATTTGACTGTTGATTCCTAGTGCCGAGTAAAACCCAAATCGTTTAAGGTGGTTCGCTAAAATCTTGTTTAATGGTTTTTAACAAATAAGGTTTACTTGAGAAATAAATTGCTGTCCACAGGGGCTTGTCTTCCGCATTGTCAAAAATTAAGAATTTCAAAATTAAATAAAAAGATGAAGCCTCTTTAAAATTTTCTTTGAAATCGTTTCGACTAAAAAGTTTAGGCAATTTATATATCGCTTAAACAACATACCCTGCGAGTAGTATCACATCAATACTAGGGACGAAAGTCGCCATCTTTGGGGGGGGGGGGATACCCCATATCAGTTCAATATCTGTTTCGGTACTACTGCTATCTATGAATTATAGTGGTAAGATTCATTGCATCGACGTTTTCCTAAATGATGATGCACTTGACGTCTCCGTATGAATGAAAGATTCCCGAGAGGGACGTTAAACAATTTACATCAATCAATCAATCAATACTTGTCGGTCGGCATGTGCTCCATCCAAAAATGATTTCATCAATCTCGTCAGATCGATCTGGAAGAAACGGAAATTACAAAACCAGCGACGCCTGGCTACAGGGAAAGTGCAAAAAATTGAAGCATGAAATCAATAAAATGTGCACAGAGGTCCTGTGTTGTGGCAGGTGTTGGCACGTTAAAGATCCCTCACTGTTATGGCCTTGAGCGCTAAGCATATGTTGGATGCCAACCAACCAGAGGCAGCGTTGTGATCCAAACTTCACACAAAACATCCTTGGGTAATGGGTGTCTAAATTTGTTCATGTCAGGATCTATGCCTCCCTTGAAGGGGAGATAATTTGCAATTTGTTTTAATGGTGTGGGATACTTTAAAAAATCTTCAAGAAACATAGGGCCAGAAAAGACAATTTGGAACTTTTCTGAAAACTTCCTCAAAGAGAGGAGATTTAAAATTGTGAAAATCATGATCCTCGGGATAGGGTGAGGCAAGATAGGGGGTCTTAAGTTATGTAGGAAAAAATCTTTTAAACTCTTATCATGAACAGACATATTCTATCATGAACAGCAGGACATATTGTTATGTGCAAGCATCCTCAGGTAATGCAGATTCAAGCTCGCGTAAATCACGGCCGTGGGGTAGAGGGGGGTGGGGGTGGTAGGTGATTTTCACTCAGTATCAGAAATTGTATATTCAAATAATTTCCTCTGAACAGAAAGGCCATGATTATTCATCAGATCAGATGAGGTGTAAGCGAGCTTGTCTTATCATCGTCGCAAACCACGCCTATTGTTTCCGTCCACATTACTTACCGTGGTTGAGTCCTTCGATTTTACATTCATACATCAACCAACTGGGGAGCTTACGTGATTATATATATATATATATATATATATATATATATATATATAAAACACTTAAAATTATTGGGTGATTCGTAGCGGAATAATCTGAGGATTACCTATTGGGGAAAAACTGACACAACAGCCAATCAAAATAAGTTTATTGATATAGAATTTGCAAGCATAGCCCAGGCTCTGTCAATATAGGCGCTCGGGTCATAAATGTTTGAAAATTGCCTTTACCTACCGTATACTTAGTCTGCAGACAGCCATCTTGAATTGGACGCTTTCTGACTAATTCTAGCAAATTTCAACATTTTACTTGAAATAGACGCACTGTTTGTATCTGTATTCATAGAAGCATTGTTCACAAATGCAACGCATTGATGAGAAAATGGGCATTATTCAAGTATAATTTTTAGAGATATTAAAGGCAAAAACACTGGAAATGTGAATACTTTTAAATGCTTTCACTCAAGTGTAAACATGTAAACACACACACACACACACACACACACGCACAGTCACTTCTCACATACTTTCGAGTATATTGTCCAAATATTTCTGAATATCCTACAAATTTTCGATATTGCTACTGTCCTTTAGAGGATATATATATAATTTCACATTTTCCCTATCCCCAATGTATTACTATAGGGAATACCAAACCAGATATCTGGTATATTTTGGGTAGAATTAGAAAAACCAGAGAATATGAAACAAATATGGCGGACTTCCTCTTTAATTTTGCAGTAATTTCTATTTACGATGTTGGGAGTTATTTGATCAGTACTGTTTTAGAGGACAAATTGCCTCTCCTGTTCCTTCAGAATAGATTTAGTAAGTCATGTGTTTAAAATTTAGAGTTATTTGAGATATTTTAATAATAGTTACAATATTTGCAAATTCATGCTTCGAATTGTGTGACTTATTGCAAAATTCCACTGAAATAATATTGCAGTAATCGCCGTTTTAAATATATACCCCCATATTGACCGGAGTATCGACTAGACAGCCTCTTTAGGCACCACGTTTACAGAATCTTACAATTTAAAAGTTTCTAGTAATATTTGCAAGTAACATTTTAGTGTAAATAAGTGTAATTGGAAACAAAATTGTAGACGCATAAAATTTTAGAACGCTTTAGGCCTACTCAATTTCTCTTTAAGCTTGTTAGCAGTTATAAATTGGAAGAACAATGTAATTATGTCAAAAATATACAACTAAAATTATTCAAGCAATTGAAATGGTCAAAATAATGGCCAACAAACAAACGGTATACAATATCCGAATTGCCTCTGTAGCACTTTTTGCACTGGGTTAGAGAGTCTCGACGTAATCCTGGACAGGTCTCGGATTGGAACGTTTCCGATAGTCGTCTTTAGATAAACAAGATACACACACTTACAAACTGTGTCACAGACGCTAGTGATAACACATTCACATACATGATGTCATTCCTTCCCATGTCTACCACAGTGACCTTGTCTGAAAACCTTGCAAGTTTGTCACACGCACGTAGCATCGGGTTGTTTTTAATTTCAAAAGGAGGTGGGTTGGGTGGGTAGGGGAAGTCACAGAAGGATTGTCTAAAACTTCTTGACCAATGATATTAACCCAGTCTTCAAAGTCCTAAATTGGGGATGGGGCACCCCAAACACCCAAGATATGTTGTTTGTCCAAACGTCAAATCTTAAAACAAAGGGGGGGGGGGATTCCCTATAAGGGTTCAATTAATTCAGTTCGAGTAAAAACGAGGGTAGGGTGCGTAGGTGGGTGGGTTCCGCCAAAACTTGTTACTTAGCATGTGGAAATGTATCTAAATTTCCATATGAAAATGTGTACGTGTTAAAGATCCCTTGCTGCTCAAAGGCCACAAGCGCCGAGCATAGGCCTAAATTTTGCAGCCCTTCACCAGCAATGGTGACGTCTCCAAATGAGTGAAACATTCTCGAGCGGGACGTTAAACAATATATAATCAATCCATATAAAAACGAATGTTGTCAAAGATATTCCCTCTGCAGATTTTATTTACCTTATGAGCAGTATGATCACAGGCATGTCCATTTATAGTGCACTTCTGGTAAGGAAGCAATATAATTTTCTATATTGGTTTTTGAAATGCCACACTTTATCGTTCCTTCACCAATCATGACACGGGACTTTCATTTTTAAGGTCGTGTCCGAAACGTGACTACCACCTCAAATACCGGACACGTGACAAAGAAACAGTTATTATCGATGTTGAACATCTTAGGTTTGACGAAAATACCGGACACGTGACAAAGACACAATCATAATCTATGATAAACATATTAGGTTTGACAAAACATATTAGGTTTGACAAGAATTGAATCCAGGACCTGCTCACTAAACTCTAATCCCACTAGACACAGCAACTGGTCGGCAAAAAGACGAACAACTAAGGTGATTTAATCTAAATATATTTATTAATGAAATGAGCAAATATTTAAAAAATGAACAAAGATAACATTAGAAAAAAAAAAGTTCTATCTAAAGTCGGAATGGATGGAATCTATATCCTGAGGAGTTTTTCTGGTATTTTGGAGGGATTAGAACTGTATCGATGATGTGGATCACGCCATTAGTTACCGCTTCATCCGGGCGTTCCACGGTGGCATCATTTACTTTAACACCTACAACAGAGATAAAAGAGAATTATATTTTTATAACATTTTATATGTTTAACAGAATGATTTGGGGTTTATTGATAAATTTTGCTTTAAAATTATGCTCCCCAAAGTATTTACTTTAGAAACCCCAAGATTCACTCCTTTATTTCTCTATCCATTAACTGTACATGCATCTGAACACATAAGTAGAAATCACCTTTAGGTATACGTCAAGGGTCTCGTAGTGTTCTTGGACTTCATTGGTTAAGATTTGTGAGGCTGCATTTGATTGGTTTTATTATTGTTTATCATGCATTTCACGGCTGTACGTGTTACGATATCCCATACTGTGCTATTAAAATCCCTGAACCCATAAAGGAGTTCCCTACTTAACTACAGCCCCGTTACACTTGCATTTCAAAACTTTAACTGAAAAGAAAAAAAAAGTTACCTTGCCCTACTACTATGTTGACGCTTTTACCCTCTACAGTTGGAACGGCACCGGAAGTAAGTCCCGCACTGAAGTAGGTGCCGCTGACCACATGGTATGTTAGTACGTCTGTAAATTAAGTATCGAACATTTTTACTTGTGTCTATTGAATTTAAACTGATTCAAATCTTACATACAATGTAAATATACTTCATTTATACATAACTCTGGTGAAATACAGGTTCCGGGTTACATGGTTTTCTCATCGAACACAACATGAGATTATATGACGTTAGTTTTGAGAATTTCCTTGTATTTTATGACGTGTATACTGTACCTGTGAGTGCTGTTTTGTTCTTCAGAAGGTTGTCCAGTGTTCCTGGGGGCAGTTTCGCAAAGGCTTTATCTGTCGGGGCAAACACAGTAAATGGACCAGGCCCTGCATAATAGGTGAAGTTTGCTATTAGTGCATATCACATCCACAGAATATCAATAACACGTGCAATAAGAAGGGAGAATACGCAACGGGCCAAACCAGGATTTGACCCCGGGCCCCCTAAGTAAGGTGTTCTACCAACTGAGCTGTCTGACCACTGGCGATCGAACCGTCTGACCGTCATTGCTCCCTCCTTATGTCTACATACCGTGAAGACCTCAACCCAGGATCTTTATCCCCTGGCAGGCATTTTCACCTACCGGTTCCAAGGGCGGGTCTACGGTACCAAATTTAAGAGGAAAGGCCTGCAGAAAATGCAACAGACCTGATTGGAATTCGAACGTGGGCTCCCGGAATCTCCGGTCAGGTGCTCTACTAACGGAGCCATCTGATCACCAGCGATCACACTCGTCTGACTGCGATACACACAATTACAAAGTAATGCAAGTAAGAAGAAATGAAATTTTTTCTGACATGAACCCCATTGTCTTCATTTAACTATTATTTGGGAAAGGCATAACTAGCCAATAAAACATGGCGATGAGCATTTAGAAGACAGATTCTTCTCGCCTGTTTATAGAGAGGGCAATACAACAAGTGATTTCATCCTCTATTAATATAAATATGCACAGTCTATGCTGTTGGGAAATATTTTTACCATGATCTGTTTCTATTAGTATAGGTCACAGGTAATTATATCGCTTGGGTTCGGATTTTCTACTCTATATAGTAAAGTCGAACCCGAGCGATATAATTACCCGTGATATAGATATGCTCGGTCTTCGTTGTTGAAGAATATTTCTACAACGACCCGCTTCTATTAGTAAGCAATATTTACTAACTGGGATCTTTTATAATGACCAGAGGTCATCAAGTCTTTCGTCTAAGGGTTCTTCATTGAGCAGTTTATTAGAAAGCGTTAACTGAAGGAAACAAGCAAACTTAGGAGGAGTACTGGAAAAAACCTGAGAGAGTATCAACAGACCTGAGAGAGTATCAACAAGTCCTGCGGCCACCACGGCTTTTACTAAGGTTCCCAGCTCATTCAGTTGCTGTGCTGTCTTAACGACGTTTGCCACAGGGATGGGGAACTCAACGCGGTTAATGACGTGGATGACGCCATTAGTTGCGTTCTGATCCGCCATGATTACCGGACTGCCGTCTGCTGTAATCACCTGAAATATTTTGGAAATTTAGATGATTATCAATGACATTTGGGGGTCACTTTACCAAAAACAGGTGTTCTAGCGATCACGTAAGTGTCAACAGGAAGACATACCTTGCCATTTTGGTATATATTAATTCTACAGTTTAGTTTGGGGTCCAGAGTTGGCACATCGAGTTCGTTCTTGAGCTGACTCGAGTATGTCTTTCCACTGAGAACATGATATTTCAACACCGCTTGAAGGGCTTCCTTATTTTTCTTTAAATATTCTACCACTCTTTCTGGGAGTTTGGCAAAAGCGTCATTGGTTGGAGCGAAAACCGTGAATGGACCTGTAACACAATACAAAACATCAGATCAGCTGACTCAGCACTGTGGGTCGCAGTCCTACGATTCGTAATTAAATCAGCAGGTGTCCTTGGACATCACTTTTGCAAAGACAAAGGCAAAATGAAAGTCGCAAACTCCTTGGAATGATGTAACTTAGTCAGCACTGTGTCAAAGAAGGCTTATACTGCGACCTGTTTCATTCATCTACCTTAATAGGTACGTAGCAACAGGAGGGATGACGTTTTCCATTATCGTTCTATTTACTGCCGCCACCCCCTCCCCGTGGAACCGTTCGATGAATTGAATCCAATGAAGGATCACACCCCCTCCCCCATTTCGAATTTTTAGGTTTGGGCAGAACTGAAAGTATCCCTTTTTCGTTATTTTTTTTTAATGCAAGAATTTACCAACTATATTGAAGTCAACTTCTTTGGTTGCTTTCCCCTCGTGTTGGATAAGGAATTTCCTGGATATTTCTCTATTCAGTTCCGTATAACCAATTACCTTAATCAGTACTGTGTTAGCGAGGGAATTGTCTATCGGGTTCCTTCAATATAAACTAGCATTGTGTCGAGATGGGTTTTTACATTTAGTCGCACTGAGATCTGTGTTATACAATAACAACAGTGGTGTAAAAAAAAACCAAAAAACCAGTATGTTCCCAAACTTTGTTTGGGGAACATAAATATAGGTGCATGACGACTTAAAATAAATTTGGGGCACGAGATCAAAATATAGAAGAGCTAGATGGAAGGCATTTAAATGCCTTTATAATAAAACAAGGGGGAGGCGTATTCAAAATATCGTGCAAAGTTTTTATGTGTTCTATCGCATAGTTAAAAAAAATCTTTATTTTGTTGTGATTTAGTGGGAGACATAAAAGTATCATTTCTCTATACCTTTATTTGCATTAAATGTTAGTCTCTGGAGCCCGTTTTGGGACACAACATTTTACAAGAGTAGTGTGACCCACCTCTTTGCCGTGCGACGTATGAAGCATACATTTATATTTGTCTGAATTGCGACAAGAATACATCCTTCAAAGTCTTGCTTTAAAACAATGATTACAATAGGTTATTATTTTGCAATTTCGCGGCAAAACTACACTGAAATAATTTCGCAGTTGCCAACAATTTACATCAAATATTTACCTCCAGTGGCCAGGGTTTCCGCTAGACCAGCCTCTGTGGCGAACTGCAACAGAGTCGTTGCACCAAGCTTCTGAGCAACCTGTACAATGTTGCCTTCCTGGCATACAGCAAGACCGATCAAACAGAATACTACCACCGCCTTCATTCTGCTGCCTGTGTAAATTTTAAATCCCTTGACTGACCACGACCCTTTTATAAGGATTTTGTCACGTGTATAAGTACCATGAGAATCAACACCTTACACAGTATGAACTCTGATGCGACCTGCTCTTATTGCCATGTCGTATCAACAAATCAGTTCTGCTGATAATGTACATGTATTATGCTGACCCTATGAAATTTGTAAGAATTTTGGGGGAAATACATAATGTTTTACGTAACCTCAGTGCATGTGTACTTGGACAGTCAATACGTAGTCGTGTGTGTGTCAATAAAGCATAATTTGTCAAAATAAGTTGCGTTGTTCTTGTTTCATGATCAAGTTATTTATTATTTTAAAAACTGGACGCCACCAGATACCTGAAAAATTGTTGAGTGTGGCGGAAAGCAATACAAATAATCAAAATAATAAATAATCAAATTATTTACATCAATATTTACAATTTAGTAAATAATTTGTCAAATGCATAAGAAACTCCGCAAAGCCAATTCTATAAAATCACGTGAATGTTTTCAAACTTGCATATTTAAGATTCTTTGGTCGATTAGTATCGCTCTCTATCTCTCTATTCTATTATTATATATAGACTGTATATTATTATAAAGACGGTCTATGTACTGTATTGCCATATAAGAACATGGACAATGTAAAATTTCTAAATTTCATTTAAAGATTAATATTATCATGAGGCTTCCATACTTTTTCTTTACATAACCGCAGATCACGTGTACTTTAAAAATTGTGTCACGCGATCTCAGTGCGGAACACGTGAATATGACGAATAAAATGAGATAAAGTTTCCCGTCCATATCGCCACTGTCTAACCGTCGAGGTCATGCACGAGTCAAGAAAATTTCCAGGGAGGGGGGAGGGGGCGTTCTAAAGTTTTCACGGTATACTACAGGAGCATTTCACAAGTCAATAAATAAACTCAGCATTTTCAAAATTACTGCACACGCATTTATACAAGCACACGCACACAACCTCACATTACGGAAAAATAAATAGGTATATACATTTGTTTTAGAATGGGAGAGTATGAAAGGAATATATTAAGATAAAAGGCATACTGCAAATGAAAGTTACATCTTTTAAATCATAATTGTCGAATATATTTCTTGCAGCATTTCAAGATTAGTATACACGAGTATGAAAACAAATGTTCAGCTTGAATACGTCATGTTTGAACTTCAAGTATGACGTACTTTAATTGTATAAATGGCGAAATACAACGTGCTTTTATGTCCATTTGACAACTAAATATTTACTCGTTATATTTAAGTTGTTTCTTGATTAAATAAACTGTACTTGGTTTTACCTCACGTTGAAACGTAACAATGTTATTGACGAAGGATTCGAATACCATCAAAGTCCAAGCTGTCTGCTGTTACATTCAAACGATGTCGAAATTACTGCATATAATTTAGAATGTATCTTTAAATTATGAATGTATTTAGGCAAATGACTGACTGCTGCATTTTTAAATATATTTTAAAATCTTTTAATGTAGTTGTGCATAATGTTTAATAGTAATGATTTAGGTGGGTTTTTTTTGTTTTTGTTTTTTTTGTTTGTTTGTTTGTTTACGTTTTTTTTGTTTTTTGTTTTTTGTTTTGGTTTTGTTTTTGTTTTTTGTTGTTTTTTTTGTTTTTGTTTTGTTGGGTTTTGTTGGGTTTTTTTTGGGGGGGGGGGGGGGAGGGGGTTGTTTTGTGTTTTTTCTGTGATGATCGTTTGAAGCACCTGCAACTTGTCATGACGTCATTGGGTGGGTACTATGAAAATAGCATGGAATCACATGTATGTCGTATACATACATTCATTCATTTATCCAAATCTCATCACCATTTTACATTGGTATACAGAGATTATAAATATATTTGTTATATATAGTGTAATGAAAATATACATGCGCAATGGAAATCTAAAGTGGTGTTTTATAAATGTGAAATATGGGAATACCATGCTGGGGAGCAAATTCCATTAATTTTCCTTATAAAAGAATATAATTTTCTTAAAAAACAGTGTTTGTTATTAGACATAATTTGTATAAAGCTGATGATATTTGTATTCTGCATTTGAGTTACTTTTAAACATCTCTTTCTTTCTTCTTTCGATAGATTCTTCTTACATTTTAGCATATAATGAAATTCATCTCCAATGTCTTTCAAAGCACAGTAATTACATATTCTTTCATTTCTTTGTATATTCATCCACCGTCCACTTTCTATTGGTAAATGGTGATTACATGTCCGAAATCTACAGAAAGTGTATGCATCCTTTCTTGATAAGAGTTTAAAGTAGTTTTCAAATAATAATTCATTTTTGTATATTCTGTAATTTAAAGCTTTTGGCGAAGTTTGTAGAGTAGCTTGCCAACTTTGCTTAAATTGATCAGTCAATGTTAGCTTAACTTTTGCTTTTAACCATTTTGTATTATCAATGCGCTGATTAGCCCAAACATTAGAAATTCCACAATGATTCATGATACTCTTTATATTTTCAAACCATTCTATCTTCCCACCCGTTTCTTGATTTACTATAAATCCTAATCTATAAATTAATTGAGCAATTTTTGTTTCTTTTCCAGACAGTAACTTTGACCAGTAAGAGCTCATGCGGATGTTTATTTGAATTTCCATAGGATATCGACAAAGTTCCCCATACATCATGAAATCTGAACTTGATTGTTTTAAATGAAGTAGAAGTTTACAAAATTTGAGATAAACCCGTTCTATTATTGCAATATTTGAGAATCCCCAGATTTCATATCCATATAACTATATAGGTTGAACAATCTTGTCAAATAAATCAAGTTGACACCTTCTTGATAGATTATGCAATCTTCCCTTTTTAAAAACTTCATACAATGTTTTTGTTGCTTTATCAGCTAGTGTCTGTTTTGCAGCTTTAAAAGAACCAGATCTACTTAATATAACCCCTAAGTAATTAAATTCTTTCACTATTTCTATTAGTTTATCACCATATCTTAACTGATAGTTGTCTTTGTGTCTACCTCTACTAAATACTACTAATTTTGATTTGTCGATATTGATTTTTAAGTTCCATTTATTACAATAATATAGAATTTATCCAATTGTTTTTGTAGTTCTTCAGAAGTTTCTGCTATCAACACAGTATCATCTGCATGTAGAATTGCAAATAATTTAAAAAAAATGTTTAACTTATTTTCAAACATTTCAGATATTGTTGGTAAGTTTTCAATGTTCGAGGCATCTAAAAAAAATCATGTATATCATTTAAATACATAGAAAATAAAAACGCCGACATATTTTCACCTTATCTAACTCCGTTTGCACATGGGAAAAAATCCGAAGTCTCATTATTAAATCCTATTATTATTAAATCCTATTTGATTTTCGTGTAAAATTTCAAATTCATCAGAGAATACATTTAATCTTTCATTAAGAATTGATGTGAAAAGTTTTCCCATGCAACTTAAGATAGTAATTGGTCTATAATTCTCTCTCGTACAAGGAATCGCTGGGTAATTACAGTATAAAACGTGAAAATTTGCGTAACGGATTAGTTAATCACCTCACACGTACAAAAATCGTCGGACACCCATGGTTGATTTCGTCTTCTACTCCAAACATGATGAGAAATGGACGAGATTTTACACCTTAGAAGTATTGGTGTGTGTGTGTGTGTGTGTGTGTGTGTGTGTGTGTGTGTGTGTGTGTGTGTGTGTGTGTGTGTGTGTGTGTGTCACAGCTGCTTAAATTTCATATTATATTTTCTACACTATCAATGTATTGATTAGTACATTAATCATCTGCTGCATTAATATTTTAGAATATATCTTATAAACTGTGAGGGTAGTTTTGCACGAGTTTTACATAATTGATTGTGATATCATTATTTACATTATGGAACGCCAAATCAACAAAATCTATGATAACTGAAGATAATTTTAACTACAGTTAAACTTCGATATGTTGAACACCGATATCTCGAATATCATGGATATGTCGAAGTGATTCGGGAGTCCCAACGACTTATTCTTTAGTATTTTACCCTCGATATCTCGAAGTTTTTTCTCGGTTCCATCGAGCTTGAGATAACGAGGTTGGACTGTACATTGGAGAGGACATATTACATAGGCTTTGTCAGTTGCCTAGTCTTGTTATGTTATACATATTAAATAAAATATGTTTAAATTAATTATGTAAAGACATCATCAATTCATTGGATGTGCGCAACAATTCAATTAAAGCGCTTAGAGTAATATTTATAATGTTAGATAATGCGCTATATAAATGCCTTGTAATAATAATAATAATAAAATAATAATAATTCAATTAGAGATCTTCTCAAACAAATCATGATATCTTTAATTTTGAATTATTGCGCACATTAATTGAATTATACAGATAGCATTCATTATTCTACTGAATTGATGCGCGGAATATTTAAATTGTTGCTCTCTTCAAATAAATGAATGGTATCAACAACGTGAATCAATGCGCTCTCTTCAATTGAATTATTGCGCGCATCAATTCAATTAATGTGGATGATAATTGAATTATATTGCTCTCTTCAATTTAATCAATGACATCATTAATGCAATTGATGCGGGTGATAATACTAATAGAGCAGCTATCTAATCAAAAATATCATCAATTCAACGTATTGAATTCTTGCTCTCTTTAAAAGAATCGATGCGCACATTAAATTCTCGATACAATATCTTCTTAAATAAATAAGGGGGTATACTACATCGTCATAATGAGTGACTTCCTTTTAAAACATGAATGAAAAAAATAAATATCAGCAATATCAGCCTATTCCTTTCAGATTTGATTGTCTAGCTGAGTAGCTCAGTGCATTATGTGGGTGAGCGTGTCAACTGCAAATCTGTAGATCGCTCGTTCGAGTCCAGCAGGGAATTTTCAATATTTTTTTTTTTTTTTTTACTTTCTACCAAAACTGCATTTTTTGACTAAATGAAAGAAATCTGAAAGTTTACAATTTCAAAATAGTTTTGTACACATCTTCCACTTTTAATCCATATTAAATGTCTCTGTGGTTTAGTATACCTCCATGAATTAAAGATATACCTTCTGAAAAGGGCAACAATTCAATCTATGCGGACAATAATTGAATTATTGCTCTCTTCAATTCCATTAGTGATATCATTAATTCCATTGATGCGGACTATGATTCTTTTAGAGCGACTATCTAATTTGAGGTATCACCAATTCAACGTATCTACAATTGAATCAATGATGTCGTTCTTTGAATTCTTTTTCTCTTTCAAAGAAATGATACAAGCATTAATTTCTTATACGATATCTTTTTTTTTTTTAATAATTGAAGATATTACAGATATCACCAAAACATTTTTACCGAGCTCTAAATTAATTTTAGCGAGCACTATTTTCATCACATTGATCCACGTATCAAGTAGAATGATGAGAGCAATAACTGATTTGATGCGCGCATTAGTTGATTAGTCGAATGATGATCAACACACGGCACTGATATGGAAAGTCGAATAAAATTTCACAAAATTTAGTTTGCATTTTACATGTTGTATAGCTTCTATGTTCCATCATCACTCTTCTACATACAGTTTGATTTTTTCTAAACTGTGTAAGACGATTATACGTGTGTATAAATTTGATATATAAACTTGCACAGCATAATTCTTGTAACTATTTTCATTTTATGATATGCATTTGTTGTTAAGGATGATTATTGAATTTTTATTGTGTTTAATTAAACTTAGTATTCGGCAATTAAATCTGGAAGTCCTAATCTATTATTTCATTTTGACTGATTTTTCATGAGAATATTCACGATTTCTTTATTGTTTGCTTTGCGTCTGTTATTATCATTCTAGTTTTTATTAGTATTATCTGAATAACTATCCTGCATTCCACCCTGAACAAGGGAAATGATTTCACAACAATTTAGAGGTTGTCGTAAACAAAGGTTTCGATCTTGGAACCACTTGGGACTGTATTTATGTGTACACTGTAAAAATCCACATGCTTGAAAATTTCTAGGACCCTTGTCCTACATGTCTGAGCATAGACACAGATCAGACGTATTACATAGATGCTGTCATACGACAGTAGTATTCGCACGCAGGTATACGCTATTCTGTATGTATTCTTCTACTCTTGTTGCATAAGTGAAGACTATTAACTATTATTTGACTATTCGTTGTTTTCCGCCACATTCAACAATTTTTCAGTTATCTGATGGCGTCCAGTTTTTATTGGTGGAGGAGAGAACCCTGATACAATGTACCCGGGAAGAAACCACTGACCTTCCGAAAGTAAACTGGCAAACTTTCTCACATATATCGGCGCGAGCGAGATTCGAACCTGCACCGACTAGAGGTGAGTCCTTGTGATTTTGAGTGCTCTAACCACTCGACCACGGAGGCCTCCCATAAGTCAAGATGAATTGAAATGATGCATTGAGTATTCTGCTGGCCAAGTGCCCTGGGGTCACCTCAAACCCTATTTCATAATTGTTTAATAGAAAAGTTGATCCACGTTCTGGTCGGTCGCTGTGTACGGGAAGACACACATTGCTGCTGTGAAAACTGTAATTGCTGAAGATGCAAGGTCCTTGCAAATATTACAAATATTCGCCATCCCAAGAAAACAGTTAAAGCTTAGGAAGGGCCATTTCTTTATGGAAGAGCACTTAAACGCGTCCGTGTAGAAATAGTCATCCACCTACATTTGTAGATCTTTCTCTCCCAAAAAGAAAGAAATACCCGGCTTGTAAGATTTACATTTCCATTTTTTTAATGCTTTTTTTATTTGATAGCTTCACAAATTGTAATGATAGCCATTTCCTCATAAATGCGTTGCAGATATGAAACTTCGCGTATGAATCTTGAAAAATATAGTTTATTTTGTTGGTTTTTATATTGTTTAACGTCCCGCTCGAGAATCTTTCACTCATATGGAGACGTCACCATTGCCAGTGAAGGGCTGCAAAATTTTAGCCAAAACTCGGCGCTTATGGCCTTTGAGCAGGGAGGGATCTTTTACGTGCCACACCTGCTGTGACACGGGACCTCGGTTTTTACGGTCTCATCCAAGGACCGCCCCATTTAGTCGCCTCTTACGACAGGCAAGGGGGTACTGAGGACCTATTCTAGCCCGGATCTATAATGCCTATTGTAACAGATGAGAAATTCCTATTGGATTGGAAGCAGAATATCAGTTTGAAAGTACACGAGGGTATGAGCTGCAATGCTTCACGCCGGCATACTTTTTTATGAATTAATAATGTGCTTGATAATCTGTTGAATAAATATCAGAGTATATTTTCTAAACATGAATGTAATGTAAAATTGTCACCTAAGGGTTTGGATGGATTGATATCCGGGGCATCAAGCGCATAACATAAATATCATTTCAGGCAGATGCTTGTGGTCGTTCAAGTTGCTGGAAAAGTCATGAAATATGATAACTCCAGTGTACGGTCAAAGGAAATGTTGGACCTTCTGCACAAGGATCGGACTATGGTGGCATATTTCTGCCATCACTTTTCAGTTAATTACGTTGATTTGGCAGAAAAGATCCTCGTTCATATTTTCTCACCACCTCTTAATTCTATATATGTGATTTATAACGCCAAGTACATGTATTGATGTCTACTTTACGTATTAATATCTGACAGGTCAACATAATTATCTGACAGGTCAACATAATTATCTGACAAGTCAACATAATTATCTGACAAGTCAACATAATTATCTATATATATATAAATATTTAAATAAAAAAGTCGACAAAAACAACATTATGTCTGCTTGTCAGATCACTATGTCCGACTTGTCAGATCATTATCAGTGGCGTAGCTAGCTTTGAAGTGAAGTGTACGTACAGTGACAAATCCGGCATAGGCTGGGGGGGTCTGGGATCGTCTTAATGCCCCCAGTGGGTCCAGTGGGCAAGGCCCTGATTGGGGCCCAGCCCCCGGAAGCTAATAAGTTTTGAGGCTTTTTTGGTTACATTTATGGGTTGTTCTAGCTATAAAATCATGCACAATAATAAGAAAAATTACCAATCATGAGCCACCGTGATCGGTCAATCATTTTTGTTGTCAAATTGATGGCTTTGTTTGTTTGTTTATAGCCGCCTGAGCAATTTTTCAGCTATCCGGCGGCTGTCACCATTACCGGTGACAGGGCTGCAAATTTAGGCCTATGCTCGGCACTCAGGGCCTTTGAGCAGGGAGGGATCTTTATCGTGCCACACCTACTGCGACACGGGACCTCGGTTTATACGGTCTCATCCGAAAGACCGGCACCCACGTCCCACAGTGGGATTCGAACCCCCGACTCAAGGATCATCAGATCCTTGAGCCCGACGCTCTAACCACTGCGCCACGCGTTTTGAGGCTTTTTTGGTTACATTTATGGGTTGTTCTAGCTATAAAATCATGCACAATAATAAGAAAAATTACCAATCATGAGCCACCGTGATCGGTCAATCATTTTTGTTGTCAAATTGATGGCAGTTACGCCATTGATTATTTTGTTTTTAAGTGAATAGCAATTTCGGCGTGAATGCATTTTTATGGTTACTTTTTCACCCATTTTAATATTTGACAAGTCAACAAAATCATCTGACAATATGACATAATCAACTGACAAGTTGCCATAACTACCTAGTATACATCTATAACCCCCCCCCCCCCCCACCCCTATCCACTTCGTCTGACTCTATAACTCCCAAACCCACTCCATTTTTCTTTTCTTTCGGAGAGGTACGGGGAGGGGACAAAATATTGAGAATTTTCATAAAAGATGAAGTTCTATAACATACAGAGAAATTTTCATTTTGAATACCTGGTAAGGAAGCCGATCAAGCTCACAAACAAAATAGAATATATATATATATATATATATATATATATATAATAATGCAAATAAAAGGAGTAATAACACACAACAAAGGCGTAATATCGCAAAACGAAGGCGTAATATCGCAAAACAAAGGCGTAATATCGCAAAACAAAGGCGTAATATCGCGGATTTAAAAGACGTAACATACACAACAAAGGCTTAAAAATGCAAAACAAAGGCGCATTACCAAGAAAGAAAAGCGTAATAATGGGACTCGAAGGCGTAATAACGCGAAGTAAAAAGGCGTTAAAACGCCTTCCAGACCTAGCGAAATAACACGATTCAAATGACGTAATAACGCATATCAAAAGGCGTGATCATGCCTTTGAAAGGCATTATAAATCGAAGTGAAAATATGTAATACCGCAAAAAAGGCGTAGTAACGTGAATCAAAATGCGTAATTATATCTTTGAAGGGCATTATAATGCGAAGTGTAAGGCGTTATTACGCTTTTCAAAAGTCATTAGGGGGCCTGCGTGGCCGAGTGGTTAGAACATTGCGCTCAAAATCACAAGGCCCCTCACCTCCAGTCGGCGCGGGTTCAAATCTCGCTCGCGCCGATATATATGAGAAAGTTTGCCGGTTTACTTTCGGAAGGTCGGTGGTCTCTTCCCGGGTACATTGTATCTGGGTTCTCTCCTCCACCAATAAAATCTGGACGCCACTAGATAACTGAAGAGTGTGGCCAAAAGCAACAAACAAACAATCAATCAAAAGGCATTATAATGTGAAGTGAAAAGGCATAACGTGAAACAAAATACAGTATGATACGAATTAAATGGCGTTATTACGCTTTTGAAAGGCATTATAATGCGAAGTAAAAAAAAAAAAAAAAAAAATGCAGGAAAAATAGAAAACGCCTAGGACTGTCGTTGTCCGCCCTTAGTATGGGGAGGTAGAGGTACCACCTGTGGTCTCTCGTGGGTGGAGCTACATTTCAACCCTCTCTAATGATTAAACATGGGGTGATCGAATGAAACAATACTGATAATGGGAAAGAGGACCTATAAAACCCTTAAAAGGGGTCACATAGGTCTTAGAGGGTAATAAAGCTTATCTGTAAGTAACCAGTTTTATACCATGTACGTCAAAATGAAGGTAAATAATGACGCAATAGTTGAAGAGTCCACTAAAGAAGTATGCAAGCAAGACAGGGGACCCCTAGGACTGTCGGTTTCCGTCTTCAGTATGGAGCTTTAGCGGCACCACCTTTTCAATGTACGTGTGTAGGAATGCTAATGATAATTCCGTGTGAATTAGCTAATGTTTGTTGTTAAATCCCAACTGGAAATGTAGCTTTACTAATAGTTTGTATCGAACATCCTCAAAAAAACATAATGGTCAGCGGACACTGTATATATACCTTCATGAACATTATTCCTCTCGCATTATAATACCCTCCAAATCCGCAGTAAAACGCCTTTGTATCGCGTTATCAAGCCTGTAATTTGCATGAATACACCTTTCATTCGCGTTATTACGTCTTTCTCTTTAATATGCTTTTGCTTTGCGTTATTACGCCTTCATTTTGCGCAACAACACCTTTGATTTGCAGTATTACACCTTCAGAAGTAATATTTGTTTCTTTGTTTTGTTTGAAAAATGACCCTAATCGGTACCTTGGTCTCTGTCAACTTAGAACTTTCATTTTTTTTTTTAAACAAGAGGCTCACAGGCCTAAACGGTCACCTGAATACCATAGCCCATGCATTTAGTGATTCTATGATTTAATACATTTTCACTAGAGAGCTATATTGGACTCACTTTAGGGCCTAAACCCCTATCCTAGGACAATGATTTTCAAAATTCAGGTAGAGATCTTCATGGACATCATAATCATGCATTTAGTTTTATGTCACATATGTCTGAGAGTAGAGAGGAAGATTTTCTAAGCATTAATATATCTCTACTATATGGCCATATTGGCCCCACCCTAGAGACTGAACCCCTGGCCATGGTGCCATGAATTTCATAATTTGGTAACGGACTTCCTGGACACCACAGAGGTTTTTCTCCCACATGTGTGGGAATAGAGGGGATTATTATTTTTTTTTGCAGTTTTGGGCCCACCAATAAGGCCCTGGGGGAGCTAAGATAATAAATTTCAAAATTTATATTCCTCTTGTGCTATAGAAGCTTTACACAAAATTTGTATTGATTGGCCTTGGCAGTTTTCAAGATGTCAAAAATGTAAAATTGTCAATGAATGACGCACAGCAATGGGTGATGACCAATAACAAAAGGTCACCTGACCAACAAATTGTTGCTTTTCAATGACACTGTGTATAAGGAAGGGTTCGTTACTGGCAGCTGTATAAATAAAATAACAGACACAGGTAATTAGGATATTTACTTAAAAAAAAAACCTTTTGATACAAATTTTCAATCCTTAAGGTTTTGGCATTAGTCATTATAAAATCTATCACAATGAAAAAAAAATAATGATAGCATCATGACTGTTGCCATGGATACAACCTCGTAAGATAAAAATATGGAATTAAGAGCTGTCAGCGAAGAAGCGTCACATGGCTCCAGTCATATTAAAAACAGAAAACAATGAGATAAAACATGACACATATTGGGACTACGGTGACATAATACAGCCCGACAGCCCCAGGGGCTGTAAGGTAGTTATCATACAAACACGAGTTATGAAGAATCACAGAAACAGTCGGTGACAACACTTCACAAAAGCATTGCTTGTAATATCAGATCTGTTTAAGTATGAAAAAAAAGACAACTAATGACGGGGAAACAATACCAGAATCATACCTCTCCAATGTCAACAATCAAATGAATTATATGGCTTCTGTCATAAATATTTTTTTTTTCAATATATACATCTTCATGACATTCTTCAGCTGTTAAAGTGATATAAAACTTACATTTATTACATATATACAGAGTTTATACACTCACACTGTACTCAAAGTTGAAACAGATCAAAACAATCTTGATATCATGATTAATGGAGGGGGGTGGGGGGGGTGGGGGTGGGGGGAAGGAATTTGTGAATGTTGACTGATGCTTAAAACACACAAACGTAAAGAAAATACCCAAAAAAAAAAAAAAAGAGGAAAAAAAACCCCCAAAAAACCCCCCCACATTTCAAATGGAACATTTCCACAGAATGTCTACAAAATTTACAACAATATCATTATATTATTTATGTGTTGTTACTTTAGTAAAAGCGTTTTCTTTGTAAAAATGGATCTATAAAACAGAATCCTGATATATCTGTATTAGGGTTTTTTTTATGAAACACATCAAAAAATATTTATAATGTCAATGAACATGCTTTAGAGTAATATACTCGTAAACCATATACAAGTCCTTACCTCAGTAAACATAAGCACACACACACACATGTACACACATCAAAGAGCTTCAAACACTTGGCTCCTTTTCAGCTCCAAATTTACTCAAGAGTTCAAAACTGATTTATTTACAGTAGTTGACAACTATGAATGTAGCTTCCGTCTATCAAAGCGGCTATTTTTGGCAATTTTTTTGGGGTTTTGTTCATTATAGGTAATTATGAAATTTTATTCACTGCATATGGACTTTCTTAAATTGATTGAACAAGTGCAAAATTTGCACTAGTTTTTGGACACTTTAATCGTGACTCCAAATTAAGTCACTTTTTATTAACATTTTGTCTTTCAAATGTGTGCAAATCATTTCAGTTTAGAAAGAAATCTACTAGTACTCCCATTATTAAAAACTTGTGAGGTCAAAAATATTCATCATGATATGAATACTTTAAATATTCTGGGCAAATCAGGTTGTTATTGGCACTAATTCTTTGATGATCGCGAAAAAAATAGTGTACTATGTAGCCCTAGAGACAAGAGCGAATGAGACATTTTTTAATATGTACAACTTCCTATCCATGACTGGCAGGTAACAGTTTTACTCATACAAGAGGTGACTGAAAATCATCACTTCCCAAATGATGAGCAAACGAACTTCTTGCAAAACATACATGTATATACAGATGTCTATCACATCTAGGTAAATGTGAAAAACATTCAATTGCACAACTCCATAATTCCAAAAAAAAGAAAAAAAAAAGAAATATAATAATTGGTAAATGCAGTAACACTCTTATCCTGCACACAAAATTATCCTATAGAATTTGAATTTGAAAACAAACATGACTCCTGAAACACTTCGGAATGAAGAATGAAACCATGTACAGGAACATTTCCTCGCATTCAGAAGGGGCCCAATGTTTGGTCTGGAGCTTGGTTTTGTTTTGTTTATATGGTAACATCACAGTCTCTTCACATACAAAGGGATATCACAGCTGGGGAGGATCAGGGTTTTTTTTTTTCTGTATTGGCCGAAGGTCAATATCTAAAACTGTGAGCATGTCTAGTCAAACGGAACTTCTGAAAGTACCGCAAACAGTTGTCTGTTACACAATGTTACAATTCCTTCATAGCACATTTCACTCAAAATATTTATCTCCATGATATATTTGCCATGTTTCAAATCATTATAAAAATACTTTAATTTTACTTTTAAGTAAGTATTTTAACAGAAAATTGTGAAACATCATATATATAATTTCAGTGTCCATGCTTTGTTTTCTGTCAGGTACCAAACAAACAAATCCATGCAATTGTCAGCATTCAATGTAGGCATTCCAGGGACTAAAGTTTTACTCAATGGTTCCTACTCAAAACACCACTTAAATACATCAACATAAAGATGGCACAATTTGATTGTAATTAAATTTCAACATCAATTAAATTTTTAACATTTCTAACAGTGTATCAACTTCGGTTTTCTTTCATTCCCTTAGTAAAGATAGCAAATTTCTCATTGTACAAACTTTGATTATTTGTTCACATATTAAAGAAATCTGTATGTTTCATTTACATGTACATGGTTCCTCTGGCAGATAATTAAAACATATATTAATTTAAGGTATGA
This sequence comes from Ostrea denselamellosa, assembly GCA_024699665.1. Taxonomy (NCBI): domain Eukaryota; kingdom Metazoa; phylum Mollusca; class Bivalvia; order Ostreida; family Ostreidae; genus Ostrea; species Ostrea denselamellosa. The sequence goes on from JAMZEH010000025.1 coordinate 3,828,537, forward strand.
TTTACAACAATCACTATACACACATGTACATATTCACATATATTCTATATATATATATATATATATATATATATATATATATATATATATATATATATGTATATATATATATATATATAAAGAAACGAACGTTGCATCAAGCAACAATGGAAACCAGAACCAGCTGGTTTGAACCAAAGTAAGTTTTATTGCACCGAGAACAACGAATTCATTCCATTACACCTAGTTGATGGTTTGTTGAAGTTTATATAGTCACACATCATCAATCACAGAACATTAATCCAGTTTCTTGTGATAGTCCATCCTCTGCACAAAAAAATAAAGGGAAAAGTCCACTTCAAATCCAACTCTGGTGAAAATTTAGTTTTCAAAAAACACCATCACCCATCACAGTGCACTGGTGAACGGGCTCAGATCAGCACTAGAATCTGCCCCATTTTCCCCAAGTGTTCACATTCTATAGTTCATGTTAGTACAAGCTCTAACACTATATACAACTATGCCAATAAACTTGTACAAGCCCATTGGAAGAAAAGCATAAGAATTCCGATACAGAAGAAAAAAAACCTAGAAAATACACAACATGCAAAATGTGGCTTCAAAATACAAAAGAACTAATGTGAGTATTGGTACATATGACTTTCATATTCTCGGTTTTCTAGTAAAGATATACAACCTTTGCAAAGAACATGCCAAATAACCTTGATTTTAAAGATGCTCATCTTTTCACCAGGTAAAAGCTGTACGAGAAATGATGGTATCTACATCAACTACAGAATTACTGAAGATGAGAATCTCCAAGTGAAGATTATTTGGCAAGTAGATAAGTGTGGAAGACAAGCATTTCCCTCTCCCAGCAGGCCAGAGCAGTCAATCAAAGTCACGGCTCTCTCATGAAATCTGTAAGCACATCTAGGAAAAACAACATTGAATTTGCTCCCTTATTCTTGGGGCCCCAAGGCATTCGCCAAAGGGCAGACAAGCACCAAAGTTTCATGGTCCTAGTTTTTATTTTTAGTTCTTATTGAGTGTCCTGACTTGATTGGGCCTACCCATGCTGACCTACAGCAACTCTATAAATCAGAGAAAGATCTCCATGCAAGGACAGGAGGTTCATAAAGTGGTGACAAATACCATTTCATCATCACTGGGCTCCTCTGAGCTGGGACTGTAGCCTTTGTGGTTCAGGTCATCTTTGGTGGAATAACAGTTGTAGTCCTTCATCTCCTGTACCAGGAACCCCCCCAGGTGCTCGTAGTAGGGGCTGCGCTGGCCGGGGTGGGGGGCACCACTGTGGTTCTCATCAGGTGGGTGAAGTAACATCCTTGCTGCCTTGTCCATATCATCTGCTGTCATGTCGTTGGCCTCAGCAATTTCTTGCTGTAAAGTGTGAGCGTCTACATAACGGTCCAACCCTTCCACCGTCAGTACCTATAAATAGTAATGTGCTGTCTAACCTCAACATTCCACATTCTCTAATTTGTTTATGATACTGATATGCACATGTTACTTCATTCTATCAATTCACTATTACTGATAGTATGAAAGATTATCAAGTAATTATTACTAATATGCACAGCTCTCTAATTGTTAGTATTACTTAAAGTGGCAAACTTAGTTATAATTATGATTACAGATGAAAAGACAAAGATGGACCAGACTTTGATAGATCACAGCACCTATTTATAATCAGTAGGATATTTCCCTCTATCTAATTTATAAACTTTCATACCTTTTCTACCAGACTCTCTGCACTCGATTTGTTGTAACTACCCTGTCGGAACCTCTGGTTGGCCATCACATAATTAGGTATGACAAGAGGACCTGCCTCTACTGTGCGGGAGTAAATGCCCGAGGAGTCCTGAATGGCCATGGTGTCAGAGCTTCTGTGGAGATTCTGTCGTGATGACATATTCCGTCCTTCAATGAGGGAGTTTGAACGTGAGAATGTGGGATGTGCTGAAATTGGTGCAACGCATGCTGGATTAGTAAGTACACAAGTGCTGCTAAACTGACATTTTTAACAAGATGTCTACATTATGTTAGTACGCCATTATCTTCAAAGAGGTATGTTACAGATTACTGTTGACATGAGGGAAATGAAATAAGTGAAATTTCACACCATACAGATGAATAATCACCACACTCAGTAATTAACACAATCGTGCTGTTATTATTTTCGGTGTCAGTTATAATGGACAACATTTTGTTGCTTAATGTGTTGTGGTAAGAATCCCTCATATTTGAGAAAGATAAATGCATGACACTGATACATACACTGTATAATCTTGGTGCAGTGTGTTAGTAAATTAGAATGTTTAAACATTTGACTAAATTATATTTCGTCATGGTTAATTTGTGTTGGTGAATTTCTTGAATTTTCTCTGTCATCTTAGTTAGAGCCACATATAGCTAAATGTATGCCCTTTGCAAATCATTGGGATTTTCTTTCTGTCTGTCCTAAATCACATTCTTGATTAATGGAACCAAAACCCCACAACAGAGGGAAAGACTACATTAAAATTGCACATTAACAAACATGATTGTGAATTCATTTTACAACACACAGTTATGCCATAAACCTTTCATGCAATTGTTTTCTTCATTGTAAATTACTTAATAACACCTTCTTTGACCAGCTATCGAAAATTAACCAATCAATATTGACCATTTTCATTCAAAAACTTTTAGGAGGCTGAGGTACATTAATGTAACACTGGCTGATTGTTGTTTACCTGTGTTTTGGTAGGAAGCTCTGTTGACTGGAAGCCCTGATTTAGGATAATCGTTTGGTCGCTGTCTGCCATCACTGGTCAGTCCAGCTACCGCCATGGCCTACAATACAAAGACAGAACTAAATACATGGTAACGCTGGTGTTAGGTATTGCAACCCCAAACCCTCCCCCTCCCCCTCCCCCCCCCAAAGAAAAGAGAGAGCAATAAAAGCACATGTTTAGGTGGGGGGGGGGGGTGCCATATTTTATAGTTTATACATGGACCTGGAATTAGTATGTGGGCGACTTCAGATGATGATAAAATAAAGTGCACCACCAAGGCACATGATACACATGACAGGAAATGGATGTTGGGGTGCTGCCTAGCTACAATAATGTAGCCTTCTCTCCCCCCCCCCCCCCCCCCCCCCCCCCCCCCTCCTTTTCTCCCGAAAACATCAAAGTAAAAAAAAAAAAATCGGAGAAGGGCTACATTGTTGCAGCTAGGGTGCTGCCTTATGCTGAGTCCATGTCATATAAGCAGTATTAAATCAAATGGTGTGAAATCCAGAGCTGGGTCAGTTAACACACATGTACTTGAGTAAAACCACACCATTAATCTAGGACTTGTAACAATGTTCTAAATAGAAATCCAGAATTACATATATACATGTTTAACAAGAGGCCCATGGGCCATGATGCTCACCAGAATCACCTTGCTTATAAAGAAATACACTATACAGGGTGATTTTAAATTTCTATTGTTAATCCCACTCTGACTCTGAGGTCAAGTACTGAATAAAAATCGAATTTACACAATGCTTTCATCTTTCACGGTTTGTGTCCTTGTTCTTGAAAGGAAGATTTAAAAAAGACTCCTTAATTCATATATTTTCTATGTAAAACTGTAATCACCCATTGAGGTCAAACCCTAGCCCCATGGATCAAGGGGTGAATAATTACAAATCTCTATTGCATGAGGAGGTTTGCATGTTAATTTGACAAAAAGTATCTTTGTGTTTCTTAGTAAGATTTTCAATTTTCCAACATATTTTTATGGAGACTTCATCCCTGGCCCTTGTGTGAGCAAACTTGAAATCTCATTATATGAGGATTATAGCACATTAAGTTGACAACTTGTGGTTTTGTGGCTATTAAGAATTTTCCTATGTATATTCCAAATCTACACTTTAAACCCGAATTGTGTTCCAATGGCTTAAAATAACAAGAAACTTAACATTATGAAGGGCTTTGTTTGCTTTTCTGGTTTAGTGGTTCTTGACAAGGAGATTTTTATAACATCCCAACCATTTCTATAAATTTTGTATGAACTTAATCTTCTTCAACCAGTGATGGACAGCTGTGCCAACGTTGTTACAATGTATCTTCCTTTCCAAGATTCATCACTTGTCGATATTTGATAATCTAAAATCTCAAAGTATCGAGGAAAGATTACACTATACACAACCATATTCTAAACTGAAGTCATTGTGACCTATATGTTGATCATGATGAACATACAAGTAATAACATATGTCCCATCATGAAAGGCCACATAAAATGACCAAACATTGAAAGCAGATGGATCAATCTAGTATTTTAAATCTTTTGAAATTACCTGGGTTTGAGCAAGCTTCAAAGGTTCTGCAATTTTTTTCATTAGAGGATTTTCATCACTCTGTTGTTTCCCTATGCAAGCCAAACGTAGTGATGCCCCTCGACGACTCAACTTCCGAGGAGGTGGGGTGGGTGGGGCATGGTCATCTTGCTCGTAATCACTATCCTCTTGTGGCAGACTAAAAAACAAACAGCTTCTCATCAAGTGACTGAAAATAGTGTGATACTTGATAGAAGTTACAACCTTATTTCATCTAACTTGTCTTGCTTATGTTTTTCTGTATCTAAAATTTCTCAAGACTCGATTGTTCTAATAATCTGAGTTCCACAGTACAGGACATTGAGCTGCTTTAGTCTTACGTACTCTCTGTAGACATAGATGCCCTGTTTCTTCGTTATGTCCTGGGGTTTGTATTTCTCCCACTGAGGAACTTCAGACTCTGAGCCATGCTGACTGACAGGGCTTCTGGGAGGGACCATGTCGCGGTGAGACTCTGAGGAAGAAATTCCACTGGAAAGAAAATTACACGAAGAACTGAAATTTAAGACAGTCTGACAGAGTACAATATAAAAAGTTTTGGGTCCTGTTCTTCTAAAATTAATGAACTTATCTCGTACCCAACAAAGTCAAGTTATAAACAGCATATTGTTAATAAGTTGCTTCATTTCTTCAAAGAATACAATGCAATACCTAGTATGGCTCTGCCGACGGGAATCATTGCACATCATTGGTGAAACTCGCACAGGAGCCAGAGGGGAGGGAGTGCGATTGATGGCATTGCGCTGTTCTACACTCAGATGGTTACAACTTTCAGCTGGTGTCACTTTCCCATTCAGTGAATTTTGTGGTGAGAGGTTGGAATGGGAGGAGATTTTGGGTGTTTGATTGATCAAAAGTGACTGTGTACGGCTGGCGAAGGGAATTTTCGTTTTATGGACTCCGGCCAAGGCTGTAATCACACTGCCAAATCCAAACAATTTGTGGTTCCGCTGTTAGAAGGAAAGAATGTAATAAGGAGACATTAATAGAGAGACAGGTATGAGACAGAAGTGGGGGGTGGAGGGATGGGAGGGGCTATACAGAGGGGGCTGACTTGGGGGGTTGGTTTTGTTTTCCCTGCCCCGTCTTGTGCACGCCAGTAACAGCTTTGATAACATTGCCAAACAAACTGTGGATCCTCTGTAATTACACAACAATGGTCTAGACTAACAGTCATCAGAAAGTTCACGGACATACAACAAAAATTGTACAGAAAATACATTTGCTTTTTTTTTTAAAATTTCATTACAAACCCTGTGCATAGGTTCTTCTGCATCTTTCTCAGCAAAGTCTTCCTCGTCCAAATTGCCTGATATTGCACGGCGAATTTCTGGTCCCAAATCATGTACAGCTCTTAACCCAGCCTGCACAACAGAAAAACACACCTTATACTGTGTAGAAATAATCTAGTGCACTGCGATATACTGCTAGATTCAAAACATTATGTAACCTTCAAGAACACTGTACAGTTAATAAATGAACAAGCTTTTAACGCATTTCTTGGTATATCCATCATTATATCAATAATTTTTAAAATCAATAAAATGAGGATGTACAGTTCTCAAAGATGACGTACCTGTAGGGCGTTAGTATGCTCCTGTCCCTTCTCAATCTTTTTCATCTGCTCCTTTCGTTTTTTGAATCGCCTAAAGTAGTCTTGAATCAAAAAGGTTGCATAGAATTTCCCAACAGTCACATCATCTTCCCCTAAAACGAGGAGAAAAAACCACCTCCATTAGATACATCCTTCCCTCTACCAAAATATATTTATAACATTCATTTGATATACAAGTAATTTCTGTAAACCATCTTTCCATGCAACAAACGATCCTAATTTTAACCTGGGATTCAGCACAATTCATATATCTGATCATCAACAGATATTTCAATACATGAACTTGAAAAATAATTACCATATAGCAGGAATTTTGGCTGGTGTAAAACTTAGCAGATTCAATAGAACAAGTTATGCCATTAATTTTTACTGTTGTAAATTAACAATTTCAGTAATACAAATATATATCAATGTTAACATACAACAGAATCAAATTTGGTGATTATTTCGATAAACCAGCTTTCATTTGTGACGACTCTTGTGTGTGATTTACCCGGTTTGTGGCAAGAAATATTCTTGACAGTGAGGTTTTTTGCATACCTTGCTAAAATTTCTCACCTGTCAGTAAAAGTTGGTTTACAGTATTATAAATTTTGGCTACTTGGAATACATTTGCCAAAAATTTGTAAACACTCCCTCCCCTTAAAAAATAACTCCTGCTATACAATAGTGTACTTCAAAAACTTTGTTGTAGAGAAAGTAAAATAGATTTGCAAAAGAGACATGCACAGATGTAACATTTCCTACACACTTCTCACTACATCAAACCACTCAGGAGACCTACATCAATGAGGGAAATGGTGAATAATGTGTAAAAAAGTACTTATGTGTACAATACATCAATTTCTACAAAAGTTAAAAATAATTGAAAATGTTTCACATGAGTTAAAAAGATCTGATATCAGTCTGTTTCTGTACATATATACAGCTTCTCTTTTGCTATGGTGATTCATGTATTTTCCGAAAAAACATGCTTCTGTTTATTTCACAATTTTTGAGTTTTCTTTCCCTTAAATTAATAAAGATAATCGGTTTAATTTCTTATTTGTTTAACTATGTTTTGAATTGATCAAATGCATGAAAAATAATTTTTGAAGAGTACAAATTAATTTGAATTATTGATTGATTATTTATTGCTTTCCGTCACACTCAACAATTTTTCAGTTATCTGGTGGTGTCCAGTTTTTGTTGGTGGAGGAGAGAATCCAGATACAATTTACCTGGGAAGAGACCACCGACCTTCCGCAAGTAAAATGGCAAACTTACTCACATAACGCCGCGGCCGAGATTCGAACACACGCCGACAGAGGTGAGAGGCTTTGTGATTTTGAGCCCGATGCTCTAACCACTCGGCCACGGAGGCCCCTTAATTTAAATTACATTAAGTACATAAAAAGAACCAGGCCTTGTTAAAATTACTCAGACCACACGAGGGATGCTACAATGTCTGGCCTGGCATGGGCATGAAAATTCAGTCAGGTCAATTCTGCTTTGTGTTCTATAAAAATAAATCAAAGTCAAGTTAGTGTTAAGTAACCACAGCACTGATTTTGCAGTAAAAAAAAAAAAAAGCTGTATACAGTGGTATGAAATTATCTTTAAAGTAACTTTTACTGCAAAGAGCAATTTCAGTCAAAGATTCTCATATGAATATTCCAAATTTGACTGATATGTCAACATAATCATTCATAAAAAAGAAAAAAAAAACTTCATACAGACATTGAAATGTACTACTACACTAGAGCATGATTTTGGAATGTAATGGTGCTTTTTCTGAATGGAACAGTATGGTCATTTCTGGGACAGACCAAATGTTTCTGACAAGGAATGGTACCTTTTCTGCATACATGTACTTAATTTATGAACTCCTGGGTGGATTGTTTCTGCACACTTTTGATTTGTTATTTCAACCAATTCAAAGAATTTTATTTAAAACTTAAAAATCACTCATAAACTAAGTATGTGTAATTTTGTGTTTTGATTTCATGGTCAGCACTTTGCATTTCAATTATGTTTATAATGGAGACAGATACTGACAACTTTCTCAAAGTAGTTGAAAAATTACTATATTTCTTATTAATCCTTATCTCTTATTTGCTCATGTAATATGACATATTAGATTATTTACACAATAGCTAAAAAAGTAAATTACTCTTTATGAAAACAATGTGAGTATATATATATATATATATATATATATATATATATATATATATATATAAATAGATTGAATGTAGACATCTACGATTTTAATTTCTGGACTGATACAATTTTGTATCCATTTTTCGGTTAATACCTCTAGTGACAGGAAATCTAGTTAGACATTTTCTAAATGATTCATTTTCACCTGACTATTTTAATAAGTAAAATTTGCAATCTGTTACCTGTATTGATTAGATTCATAGAAGCAGAATTTGTAAAAAGTAATGATTAAACTCCTAAAGGTAGAATTTGCCATGTGTAACACACACGGTTAATGTTCAGACTTTAATCAAGGGTCGATCACTCCTTTGGAACTACATAATATTCCCATTTCCAATCAAGAATCAATATAAATAACGGCTGAATGCCACTTCTTGCATATTTTCTATTTATCTATTTAATTATTTATTTTATTTTATTGTTTTTTTTTTATTTCTGAAATGAATCTTGCATATATCTAGGATATTTCCACCTTGTTTCTTCCTCTTTACATTTTTTTTTACAGTGCAGAATGATATGCTTTTTTTGCACAAACTGGTTTCTTCTTGGATGGAATGCAAAAATATACAAGTACTTTACATGTATATACAATACTTTCTGAATAGTGTGATCTGAATGTCATATGTATTTTTAAGTGTACAGTATTTGTAGTGTGTTTCAGGGTCTGTATCTAAAACTGGTTTCAGTATATTCAAAAAAAAAAAAAGGAAAAAATATATATATATATATGTATATAATGATAAAAGTCACATGCAATGTTTCCTACAAAAAACATCAACATCAAACCATTCAGGAGGCTTCCGTTAGGAAGACGACTAATGGCCTACATCGTAAGCTCCATACAGATGTCTACCAACAGGAAAGTGGTGTTCTGGTGCTCTAGAGTCACAACAAACAAAATATAAAACTCACTACCAGCAGGGGGGACTACTTGGTCAAGGAGCTTAGGGCTGGTTCGTTTCCATATAGTTTTGATGACTCTACGTAGATCCTCATTGGCTTCGTCAATGTTACCCTCGGTCTTTATCTTTAGGGAGGTTCGCACCAAGGCAAAGAGTGTAGCATTAAACATCACAGTTCCGTCACTATTCAGAGGCATATTCATGCTGACGAGACGCTGAAATATAAATCCAAGGTGTTATTTTATTCAGTTATTATTGCTAAAATTTAACAATAATCTCAATAATTGTTTGTTAAGATCCCATATTCCAACACAAATGTATTAAACAATAACAATTTGTTCTTTTTATTCATGCAATCATCATATTTTGTGATGGTCTCTATCTGGATAAATGAATTCATTATTACAATAATCTTGGCCCAACAACCAATTCGAAGTTTGATTAACAAATCACTTGAAATAAGCCTAGATACATATTTTCCTTTCTGAGGTCTATCAATATAATTTTCCTCGCTAAATGGAAGACAAATAAAAATATTCTTCACACCAAGTTAGATTTCAAATTTTCAGACATAAGATACTAAAAATGAACTTGGTGTGATCTTGCATGTTTAACAGGCATGACACACAGGAAATCTCCTTTTTTCCAATTAGAGAATCTGCCCCTACTTCCAGAATTCTCTTGTGCTCATCCATTACATTTATGCATTGAAGGTCAAGAGGTAGATCTGATAATCTTGCCATTGGCAGTTCAAACTCGTTTCCTCAGTTAAGAAATGTAGACAAAGTGATGGAGAGGGGAAAAAAAACTCACTTTACATGCAACTCGGTGTGGACAAAGTTTTCCAAATCCCAAAGGAGGTGATATTTTTCTGAGCAGCTGAACAACATCCAAATGTTTAATTCTGCCTCTACAAATACACACAGAATTTTAAACTTCAGATTTTTCCTGCACAATTTTACATGTTTGTCCCAATAACTAACTCAGTTGTGTCATACTTGTAAAGACTGAGTTCATATACCATTAATTTGACTTTTCATTCATTATTACACATGAAGTTTAATTACTCTGTATTTTTCAATAATGAGAAATATCAAAACATCTGCAATAACTACAATGCCTTACTTTGCCTCTGGGTCATATTCTGACCACAGCCTGACAAACTCATCCAGATGATGTGGGCCCAGAATTGACCAATCACGTGTCAGATAGTCAAAGTTATCCATGATAACAGCCACAAACAAGTTTATAATCTGTAAGTAAGTCATGTATATATTCTAGTGTAGTCATGCAACTAAGCTACGGTGTTAAATAAAAGGAAATCTGGAACCTACCTATTCGAAAAAAAAAAAAAAAAATGAAGAAAATAATAAATAAAAAAAATTCAAATGTATTATGACAAATTCATTTAAGAGTTGTACAAAATATTTCTGTCCTATTTAGCAGTGTCATGTTATCTTCAATATTGCTAAAATGCAAAAGATGATGGCACCACATGGACAGAATCACCTTGTTATGGGTGTGGCATTACGTGGACAGAATCACCTTGTTATGGGTGTGGCATTACGTGGACAGAATCACCTTGTTATGGGTGTGGCATTACGTGGACAGAATCCCCTTGTTATGGGTGTGGCATTACGTGGACAGAATCACCTTGTTATGGGTGTGGCATTACGTGGACAGAATCACCTTGTTATGGGTGTGGCACCTACAAACAATTACTGCACTCCCCCCTACTTCTTTTCAACAAAACCTTGGAAGCATTAAAGACACAAAAATCTCCCCCAAAGGACTCCAACTGTTAAGGTCATATCGATGAAATTGCTAATGTTTCAAATGGATTTAAATTTAGTGGTCCCTATGAAAAATTATAAACCACGTGGATTTTGTCAAGCTATCATCATAAACCCCAAGACAGGTCTTCCATTATATTTTCCAAATCAAAGGTAAAAAAAATAATTAGAATCCACAAAAGTGAGGCTGTGTTTAGTGGTTCCAGACATTCCAAATTTTTAATGATTTGGTCGAGACTTGCCTATATATCATTACCTAGAAACCAATGAAGATGCTCATCCACCCTTCATCAAACTTGGGAGACTTGAGAAATAACTTAAGAAATAAAAAGCCCCAAAATGGCATCATATCTAAAACCAGCAATCAAAATATCTCCTGCTAATTAAAATATCCTGGCGTACCAAGAAAGCAGACCACTTACCAGGAATGAACACAACATGTAGAAGGATAAAAAATAGAAATAGGCCACATCATTTCCGCAGTCTTCATCTTCTTTGCCATCAGACAGGGGGTCGCAGGGCACGTCATTTGCCACACAGGACAACATGATATCCTGCCATGCCTCTCCAGTGGCAGACCTGCACACCAAATGTACAAAGTAAATCTTAAAAATGGTCATCGTGTGGCAAATCTCTTACCACATTTAATCAATTTCTTCCATTACTTAATCTGACAGAGTTGCTGTTCTGCATCTGTTAGTATGCATGTAAATGTGCCAATGTTGTAATATACTCCAAATTACTTACAAATGTAATCATAGTTTCAAATACCAAATCATCAATATCTCTAAAGTCATGGATATGTCAAAGTGAGTTGGAGGTCTCCACTACATTTTCTTTAACCTCAATATATCAAACCCTCAGATATCTCAAACCCTCAGATATCTCAAACTCTCAGATATCTCAAGGTTTTTTCTTGACCCTATCGAGTCTGAGATAATGAGGTTTGACTGTATATGTGAATAAAAGTAAAACTTTAAATTTCCCAAGAGAAGATGTTTCTTCCAAAATACTGTGAATATTAATTATTTGTGTATAGAGAATCTTCAATTTATTAAAGGAATAGATGTCTAGTTGTGGAGGTATGAAAATGATGGAAGCACAGGATAATTTGTTGACTTGGTTATACCAGCTGTTATGCAAAAAGTATCCTATTGTCAGACCTGGAAACTTAACCGATTATGACAGAAATTTACCGAATTTTAATCTGATCTCCCACCTATAGATTCATAGGTTAAATCTACCAAATGTCTCAAAACTGCTATCAGAATGTTACGATACAATTTTGCACCTGGGAGTGCTACATTTTTTTCTATTGTTATTGAAATCTAATGTTACATTGTTTTCTGGGCAACTTTGCATCCAAGAGCATTTTACCAATAATAAAATTATTGTTTTTTTTTTATTTATATATCAAAACAATACACTGTAATCAATGAAACTAACTTTGCTGATTACACTGCATGCAAAATCAGTGGTGGGAAATGTTAACCACAGTTATGACTGGATGACATGTTTGTGCACATTATAAAAAAATTGATCAATACACAATCTATAATGTCATTTCTCTGCTGCTGCTGGGGGTAAAAATGGTGTAGAAAAACACAAAGAAACCAATAGTAAAATCAACATCAGATTCGAAGCAGAATTGAACAATGACACTAAATGTTCAAAATGTGAAAATGAACAAACTGATTCACTTCCAAACAAAGACACCATTAAAGGTACTAAATGTGCTACAGAATAACACTGTGATGCACATTATTTGCTAATTCTGCATGTTATTTACGCGACTGAAGTGAAAATAAATGAACTTGGGAATCCAATTTGATTTGATAATGAGTGAAATAGATTTAATTGTTAGGATGCATGGAAAACGAAACTAAACAGTGCTTTGCATGGACTTGTGTTTTGACACAAATAATTTTTCTATAATTTGCCATGTTTGCTATTGCTTTCGGTATTTTGTTATATATTTATTATTCTATATTTATTTTATCTCCCATATTCCAAACAATCAAGACATTCATATTTTGTAGTTTAATGTTACTTTTTTTCATATATACGATTTTATGTCAGGTTCATAGGTCAGTGCTTTTATCAAAAACTAGAACACACCTATCAACAACACAGGTGTCTTTACTGACAAATCACTGGTATAGATGTAATAACAGACAATGTATAATTCACCCAAGTTCCCTAGACATAATGGATAGTACAAAATTTACATGCAGTGTGGTATGAAATTTACCTAAATAACACCAATACAGCTTGAGGAAATGTCTGGAAGTTGTTGTTCCTATGAATCTGGGAATCTTCTTGGACTGTGGAGATTTTGCCAAACAACTGTAGAAATATGCATGAAAATATCTTACAAAATTATATACTCTTCATTATCCGTCTATCCCATCCCATATCTGATAAACTTAAATTTGCCAAAAAATGCTCATACATGCAGTTATGTTCCCCAAACAAAGTTTGGGAACACATTGGTTTTACTCTGTTTCTTATTATTGTTTTTTCTTTCTTCTTGGGACTTTATTGTCCATGAGTGTTCTCAGAAACTACTCATGGCATCAATGTGAAACCAATATAGGATGATAGTATACCATATGTAAATGTACAGAATGAATGTCATTTTGTCTGAAAATGCCTGCAGGTGCAAACGACATCAAATTTACACTGTACGTATATCTATTTAATTAAAAGTTAAATTGAGCTGAGATTATACTTGCTGGCTTATGATTCAAATGCCTAATGAATGGTGTGAGCAAAAATTCCATTGTAGAATTCAGATATGTACTGGGACTCCTTCTTCAATGGTAGTGTCAATATCACTTCCCCACACGTGCATGCACATGCGCTCATTGTTTCAGGTGTTTTTAACTTCTACCCGCTGTTCGTTTCTCATTTGTCATTGAAATCTTTTGAAATTGATGTTGTAGTTGTATATTTAGACTTCTAGCATATTGACATGTTTAAGTTACTAATCAACACGTGCATGCACATGCACTGAATTATGATTGGTGAGTTATTAAATGTTGAGAACTAATTTGTTTAACTATGAAATGGAAGTGAACGTTATAAAACAGTTATATATCTAGATGTTATACGGTTTCTTATAGTCCAGATCACCTGTCCTGAAACAACTTCCTACTTGGGGGAACATTTGGGGAACATCTGTAACGGTCCCTTATACAATGAGGTCTAGTTATTTTTGAGATAAAAGGTAAAATTTTGAACCCACAGAACAAAAAATTTATACAGTGCACGGAGCCATATTTATACAGTGCACGGAGCCATATTTATACAGTTCACGGAGCCATAATTGTAATTGTATGTGGAGACCATATCTTGGTGCTAAAGCATAACATGTACAGCATGATACACAGGTGTACAATGAAACAGTATACACTGTACAGTAGCCCGTTCTGTTACAGTTTAATGGTCTATTAGCAATGAAAGACTTCATCAAGAATATTGTGCCTTTCAAGTCACCCTACCTGCATTCCAATGACTGCATAGATGAAGAACAACATCACAATGAGGAGGGCTACATATGGCAGTGCCTGGAAAATAAGGTCAAATATTTATCATTTATGATGGGCATCTTCTGCATTTTTGTGGATAAGAAAAATCCGCAAAAATTACCATTGCAAAATATTCTAAACAACAAAATAGAGATGTTTTCCAAGTGTATAGTTATAATGCAGCCATAGAAATTAGAAATCCAGAATATAATTTGCTACCTTTGGGATCAAAGCACAAAAATTTCCGACCTCAAAAACACCTATTATACAGTATTTCCACAAATGAAATGTCTACATAACTCATTTCTTGTTCTCACTTAATGATAATCATATATGGTCAACAAAACACATGAAAATAGCTGCCACGACATGCAGTCCAACAAAGCACATGTACAAAGCTACCAAGATCTACAGTCCATTATATTCGGTGTGGAATTAAAAGGAACGTACTTGGAAGGATTTGATGAAAGTCCAGAGAAGTGTTCGGATTCCCTCTCCTCGACTCAAAAGTTTCACAAGCCTCATTACTCGGAATAAACGGAAAAAGTTAATGCTGATGATGCCTTGTCCCGGCTATGGAGAGAAAACAGTAAACATTAGCAACAGAGTAAATACTGCACAGAAACATCATGCTCCTCAAGCATTAAATAATGCTTCTCAGTTATTACAACAGAGCATAAGGCATCAAAAATGCTGCTCAGTTATCATAACAGTATAAGGCATCAAAATAATGCTGCTCAGTTATAACATCAGAGCATAAGGTGTCAAAATAATGCTGCTCAGTAATTACAACAGAGCATAAGGCATTGAAATAATGCTGCTGTTGATATAATAGGAGATAATGCTGCTCTTTCATTATAACAGTATATATGCACGTAAGCAGTTAAACACATGGTATAACTGAGTAGCTTTTTATAAAATACCTAAAATTTGATACCATAAATGAAAAATACATTTTAAAACCAAAACATGTGTACAACATAACTGAACCTGTTTGTCTCCCGCTGTCTGTCAAGGCAAAACACAACAGAACATACACAGAAATACATAAAAAAAATTTAACAAATCATAACAATAAAAAATTTACATCAATGGTGTGAAATATAAAACCAATTTGCATAATTCTAAATCATTTTAATATATATGTATATATTTAAGTGACCATTACAGCTTTACAGCAAGTATAAATGTGTATATATACAGTATACAGAGTGTGTATATATATATATATATATATATATATATATATATATTACATTTAGGAAATAAATTTCATTTTTGAAAAATGCTTCCTGGGTATGAGCTGCAGCACATAAGCATACTTCATGAAGTGCATTAATACCTCATGAAATGTATGCCAGCATGAAGCATTGCAGTTCATACCTTTATGTGCTTTCAAAAATGAAATTCAATTCTTGTATTTACATTCTGCTTTTTTTTTTCCTAATGGAATTCCCAGCCATGAAAGCAGACATACTATATTTATCAAGATTCATATGCAGATTGTTCACAAATGCATCACATTTTTGAGAAAATGGCTATCATTAAATTTGTAAAGATATCAAATGCAAAAACAGTGGAAATGTAAATATTTGTACATGCATTGTACAGGTTGGGTGTATAATGACTGAATACATGATTATGTTTAATACAGTATATATTCTCTGTTACATATTGTTTATAAAGCAAACATATATTAATCTAATTCCACTACTACTCTCTGTAATCTATCTAGAGTATCTTACATCAAGTTCCACGTCTGGCTTGAAATCAATTCAAAATAACAATGTACTACATGTATATAACGTATGGTTAGTATATACACTTACTACCGACACAATTACATTGACCTTCACAGTCCAAGTTGGATGTGTCTAGATGTTTGTCATCATGCACATTTACAACATATTCGTAGTCTACCAGGAAGGAGAGAAAGCCAGAGTTTGGACAGAGACAGGGGGGATAGGTGGAGCAGCGCTGGGGGGGTGGCAGACTGTTCTCAGCAGGATTCTAACCAAGCAACATTCTACATACAGTACCATTGTAACAGTCCAGTCTTATGATCTCTACTGTTTATCTATATCATTTATTGTTTAATATAAATCAATTTTATGTTACTTTTTTTAAAAATACATCTTCGGTTTTGAAAATGTGTTATTTTCAAAAATTTATAACGGTATCATTTGTGTCTCTCTATAAGAAACAAAAAAGTATTTGAATTTCTTTATCTCTTAACAAAAAAAAAATGGCATAAGGCATGCTAGTAACAGAGGCAGACAAGACATGCGAGGGAAATCTCTGTTGTGTGCCGTGCTCTGGGAAGAGACCATGCTTCTAACATTCAGTGCGCAATCAACCAACCTTTGCTCGCTATTAGATTGTTGGAATTACAAAGTGAACAAATAATTAGTAACAAAATACAATCAGCATCTGGCATAGAAACAATGGACATTCAAAATCAGATTGCAAATGACATGTAAAATAAGCTGTCAACAAAATGAGAAGTCAATTTTGCAGCCCAATGAAACTTGGAATACAAAAAATAATTTTCACTGCAATAAGAATAATAAATGAAAGGTTTGTACACAGTTTTTTTTATCAATGAGATCTGAAGAAAACAGAAATATGTTAGAGTAATAAGAATGTGGAGAAAGTATGGTAATTATTTTCCACTGGCTTTTCTTTCAAACTTCCACAATATACTGACATTTAGAATTTTCAATAGGTGATAAAATTAAGAGGCCAATACTGGACCACATATTATGAACAGATTTACATGTGTGCACATGTGTATGTACACGTGTGTATGAGTTATCAATAATCTAGGATGTGTACAACAGTCCAATCCTGGTTGAATATAGATCTTGTCAGTATAAAAAACATTAAGTACATTTTACATATCATCTGGTACCAAATTATGTATTTAATGTTATGTTTAATTACAACCATATTGAATCTGGAATGTTACATTAATTATACAGGGGATTTTAAAACCAAATCCAGATTCTGGACTGACAAGAAGTGGTTTATCAAGGATCCAAGATGGCTGAAAATATTTTCGTCATGATTAAGTATATACTGTTAGTGTTGAGCCTTCTGTCTCATTCAAAATTAATTTTGTCAAATAAAAAAGATTTTTTGTTAAATTAGTTACATGTTAACAAAAAACAAATAAATTCCATTTTGTTGTTACATAAGGCAAAAACTAATTATTATTGTATTACCACTTAAAACATCCAAAAAAAGATTGAATAGTAGGAAGGATACTTTGAGAGCACACAACGAAGTATCCTGATCAACCCGCTCACAAGTATATCAATATACTGAACATAAGGGGTTTCATTTTCCAGCAAAATTGATATGCTTTGATATGAAATACCTCAGAAATAAATACAAATGTCAATTCCAAAACAATGTTTATTCAATAATTTCTTAAACAATACGTTAACAAAGTAAGGTTGAAAGTATAATTTAGGGTTGGTCAGATTAGCAGAACCACAGCAATTTCATTCCCAATAAAAGTGTTTGATTATATCATCGAAGACTATGGATTTTGAATCTGTACCTGGTTCTGTGGAAATATCAATCAAAATATCCATCCCTTTAAAGGGATCTTCTAACCCTTACAGGTTTTTTTAATTAATTCAATCCAAAATTCATAAAAATATTGAATGTGGTGAACTACAATGTGAGATAAACTATAAAAAAGAAACAGTCCCTTGGGTCACCCAGCTGAGTTGAAACTGCAGACTGCCATCAGAAGAAACTTGACATGTTCTACTGAGCTGGCAAATGTAATTGGGAAGAAATATACACTTGTTGTATGTTAACTATTTCATGCCCAACCTTGTTTCAGGCAATACAAAAATAAATATTTGTAAACAAATATAAAATAATGGTCTATTTTTGGTACATTTTTTAATGTAACAATGGCCACGAGAAAATGTCCTTGGATGAAACAACAACAATTATTACAATTAAGTAGCTGAAGTAAACATAAATCTCAAGCTAGATTCAGCAGGTGCTTGGTCAGAGTCACCCAAGACTAGATTTAGCAGGTGCTTGGTCAGAGTCACCCAAGGCTAGATTCAGAAGGTGCTTGATCAGAGTCACCTAAGTCTAGATTCAGCAGGTGCTTGATCAGAGTCACCCAAGGCTAGATTCAGCAGGTGCTTGATCAGTCACCCCTGGCTAGATTCAGCAGGTGCTTGATCACAGTCACCCAAGGCTAGATTCAGCAGGTGCTTGATCAGAGTCACCCCTGGCTAGATTCAGCAGGTGCTTCATCACAGTCACCCAAGGCTACATTCAGCAGGTGCTTGATCAGAGTAACCCAAGGCTAGATTCAGCAGGTGCTTGATCAGTCACCCCTGGCTAGATTCAGCAGGTGCTTGATCAGAGTCACCCCTGGCTAGATTCAGCAGGTGCTTCATCACAGTCACCCAAGGCTACATTCAGCAAGTGCTTGATCAGAGTAACCCAAGGCTAGATTCAGCAGGTGCTTGATCAGTCACCCCTGGCTAGATTCAGCAGGTGCTTGATCAGAGTCACCCAAGGCTAGATTCAGAAGGTGCTTGATCAGAGTCACCCCTGGCTAGATTCAGCAGGTGCTTGATCAAATTCACCCCTGGCTAGATTCAGCAGGTGCTTGATCAGAGTCACCCCTGGCTAGATTCAGCAGGTGCTTGATCAGAGTCACCCCTGGCTAGATTTGGCAAGTGCTTGATCAGAGTCATTTCAGGCTGGATTAAGCAGGTGCTTGAGTCACCCCTACTGTAAGTTCCTTATAAATTTTCTGTCCATTTTCAAAATTGGCTTTGAATATAGTTACCACATGAAGAATTCAGATATTCCTTCAAGAACAAGACTTACACATGATCTGTGACAAAATTGCTAATGTTCATTTTCTATTTACTTGTATCATAAGGCAATGGTTGGGTTAAATACTTGGGTTGCAACTCAGCTAGAATTAACCCGTTCCATGTTCAAGGTACTAATGACTACCCCCTACTGGCAAGTGCCCCTTGATGATCTAAATTTGGTGTTAATCCATGCATCCATAAGTGACATGATTGAACCATGCAAATTAAACACACTCAAGTCATTACCATCCAGCTAAATAGTGTTAATTATCAATGTATCAGCACCATACAAATAATGAATTTCTAAAAAAAACACATGTGCACCCGCATGTACACACACACGCTCACTTCCTATGGTGGTTTAGTTTTGTTCATTAATCTTTTTGACCTGCTGATATTTAAACTTCTTTGGTGAGTAAGCTGGTAAGTTATTTGGAAAATTCTTCTTTTTGTTGAGCTGTAGCATTTTACAGTAGCATTTAACTTGGGTTATAATCACTGATCTAAACATATACTAGAAATTCCAGCTTTACATTGCACCCAGCATCATAAAACTGTAGAGTTTCATCACTAGGGACTGTTAGTAGACAAGAGTTCTTTTGAATTCCTGGCAGTTTGCCAGTTAGTACACAGCCCAGTTTTTGTAATTATAGACAAGATGAAATAGTTCAATGCATATGTCGAATTGAACTAAAATGAACAACTATTGATGAATAACCAATCAAAAAATACCATGAATTTTAATGATGGAAGCAAAAATACTCGCTGTACAAAATTATATTATTAAGAATGATATACGTAGAGAAATAAAAAAAATATATATATTACAGAACTATTCACAGGAGACTAATAAAATAAAACCAGACATAAATGTTAAATTCCACCATGTGGGGCAAGTACAAGAGAACATTTCTGATCCCATTTTGAGAACACAGGCAACACTGTAGTAATAACAGGTTATGTTAATGTTTGAACACTGCTGCAAAGATATAATTACTGTCTAAAATCTACAGTCTTGTACACAAGTCAGTACACAAGAGTATCTGGCAATTTCTAACATAGTCCAGTAGCTGTTAATGGCATCTACAATGTTTACTGCTAAGGTCATGGTGACTCTGATCTCTGCGTCTTTAGTGAAACAAGACAATTGCTGGAAATTTCAGTCGTAAAATTTTGAGAGAAATTGTTTTCTTATAAAGAAGATGTTGTTTTCATACAGTACACAGTGAATAGAGAAATATGTTAATACATATTGCAAACTGATCCACAAAGAAGCAAAATTTAAAAAAAAAAATTTTAGGAGAGAAGTAAACTAAATATATAGCATAAATGTAAATAATCAAGAAAAAAAAAAAAGGAAGAGACAAATTTAGTAAGAAAGTTTTCAAATATTTGTGAAGCTGTCAGTTGGACAGTTACCATGGAGACTATATACAGGCACAAACTCTATAGTCCAATGTCCAGAATTTGTTTTCTAACAGTAAACATCTAGAAAAAGCTTTAAGCTTTCTACTGAGCAGCCTCCATTTAATTCACTACAAACAAGCATTAAGTTCCAATTGTGTAGCACAATTCATTTAGTCTGCCAAAATGTTTTTCCAGACATGATTTTGAAATATTCTATATAATAAGAGATAAAAAGTTTAACATAAAATAGAAATTAAAGGACATTATGTAGAAGTATTGAACAAGGCAAGGAATTTATGTTTATGGGAGAACAAAAATCATGTCTGTCATTAAAAAAGCCAGGTTACTGGGATCCAGACAAATGTCTTGAATCACTAATTACTGTAGTGAAAAATACTAGAACACATTATCAACTAGAGATTAAGAAAACAGCCTTCGTTTGCAGTGCATTTAGATCACATTGTTACCTTTAAATCTCCCTTTTCTCGCTGAAATGTGCAATGTTTTAATAGCTTCAAATCCTTAACATTTTATAACATTTCATGAATGGATGAGGGCCTACCTAATGTATGAGTCAATAAAAAGTAAGTGTCAATATAAAGTATGAGTCAATATAGAGTATGAGTCAATATAAAGTATGAGTCAATATAAAGTATGCGTCAATATAGAGTACGAGTCAATATAGAGTATGAGTCAATATAGAGTATGAGTCAATATAAAGTATGCGTCAATATAAAGTATGAGTCAATATAAAGTATGAGTCAATATAGAGTATGAGTCAATATAAAGTATGCGTCAATATAAAGTATGAGTCAATATAAAGTATGAGTCAATATAGAGTATGAGTCAATATAAAGTATGCGTCAATATAAAGTATGAGTCAATATAAAGTACGAGTCAATATAGAGTATGAGTCAATATAAAGTATGCGTCAATATAAAGTATGAGTCAATATAAAGTACGAGTCAATATAGAGTATGAGTCAATATAGAGTATGAGTCAATATAAAGTATGAGTCAATATAAAGTATGAGTCAATATAAAGTATGCGTCAATATAGAGTACGAGTCAATATAGAGTATGAGTCAATATAGAGTATGTGTCAATACAAAGTACGAGTCAATATAGAGTATGTGTCAATATAGAGTACGAGTCAATATAGAGTATGAGTCAATATAGAGTAGTCAATATAAAGTACGAGTATATAATGCAGAGTAGTCAAACTTCAACAAAACAAAGAAATACAATCAAAATAAGTCAGCTGGAATAGTCAAGAGAAGAATTGTTTGGAGTAGAAATATATCCTGATATCATTCAATATTCACGATGCAATATTGGCATGTTAATTTCACATGATATAGAAAGAGAGAGGAAGAAAACGAAAGCTGTCAGATAGGTTTTCGTCATGGTAAACTGCAAGTGAGTTAAATGACCACAGATGCAGGTCCTGAAAAGATGACCGAGGAGAAAGTTTCTCTAGTCATCTAGCAGAAGTACTTACATTGACCTCCGTGTATATAATGTCAATAAAGCTGCCCAGGACGATAATGAAATCAAACACGTTCCAGGGGTCTCCAAAGTAGTTCTACAAAACAACAAACACAACAATATTGACTAGTATATGCTACAATGTAAGACTTTGTTCCATAAAATGGCAGTTTTAGTATTTCAAATCATTTCAAACCAAGTTGTTTGCCAGCTTTGTTCATATTTATCTCTAGATGTTCTACGAACAGATTTTTTCTTCTTCAGTCGATTCACATAGCACTAGAACTTTACCCTAAATCTAAATGCCATCAGTTTCAGAATAAATTCAATGGTGAAGACTCCAGTGAAGATCATGTTTAAGTAGTCCAGAGCATCGGAATATCCCCCAGACTGCCCATCATACTGCAAAACAACCACAGTCCGCGCTTAAACACGGCAAACAGCTGCTCCAGTCAAAAAAACACATACACTGGTCAAAAAATCAAATATGTAGCACTGCTTGTACACACTAATAAATGCCTAGCGTAAACCGGTAATTAAGTAAATATCCAAGTTAATCTGCCTGATGTTTTGGTGAATATTGCAGCTCTCACAAAGTACAGACATTCAGGCAAACTGTTTGAACATGACTAAAACAAATTTAGTTGTCCTGTAGCTTATAAGTACATCTGTTGAAGCTTTATACACATTGTCACTATACAAAGAAAATTTCTACTTTTTGTGTACATTTTGCTTGAGTGATCGTCTCTTGTATAACGATATTCTGCGATACGAAAAATTTCATAAAAACCAGAAAATTGACAAGTCTAGACTCCAAAATAAACCTGAAAATTGACAAGTCTAGACTCCAAAATAAACCTGAAAATTGACAAGTCTAGACTCCAAAATAAACCTGAAAATTGACAAGTCTAGACTCCAAAATAAACCTGAAAATTGAAAGGGATCTTCTGCTTAATTCAAGTATTATGTATAAAATTTATGAAAATATTCCCAAAGAAACTTGAGTTATTGTGTGCTATACAAAGTGCTGACAGACAGATGGACAGACAGTGATTACCGTAGGGTACCTGCCTTATGACAGGGTCCTAATACAAAATAGTCATTCTGTTGCTTTGAAGTACATAATCATTATAATAATCATTCTTGATGAAATTTTTATACTTGTAATTTTTCTTTTCACCTCAAAAAAGTCAAACACTGCTTTCTTTTAAGTCATAGCATTATCAAAAACCTAACTGGTGTTGCATTAGGTTATTTAAATCATTTGTTCTACATACAAACCTTCATGGCCAAAATGACGGTGTTGAGTATAATCAGGGTAAATATGCCATACTCAAAAGCTCGAGAAGTCACAAACCACCAAATTTTGTACTGCCATCGAGCTTTGGGAATGTAGCGTCGTGTGGGACGAGTTTTTAAGGCAAACTCAATACACTTTCTCTGAAATTGCAAAATTACAGTTATATAAATTTTTTTATATCATCTTCTAAATGTCCAGGCAGCCAGAACAAGAAGGGTTTAGTCAGGTCTGTAATTCAGTTCTCAGTCTCTAATGGATTCTTAAGGAACTTGTAACAGTAAACAAGCTTTTATTTGTGAATAAAATCTACACTCTTTATAATGAAACTGAAAATACACACACACACACACACACACACACACACACACACATACATACATACACACACACACACACACACACACACATATATATATATATATATATATATATATATATAAAGGTTCCATAACCAATACAAGAAATTAACTGATTTTTCTCAAAGAGACACAATTAAGGCTTGCTGAGTGAAAATTAAAAAAAATTAAGGAATGAGAATTCAAGAAAACTGGATACTAACAAGAAAACTGGATACTAACATGAAAACTGGATACTAAAATGAAAATTGGATACTGACAAGAAAACTGGATACTACAAGAAAACTGGATTCTAAAATGAAAACTGGATACTGACAAGAAAACTGGATACTAAAATGAAAACTGGATACTGACAAGAAAACTGGATACTAAGAAGCCCATGTTATGGAACCTTTCTTCCATAATAAACTTGCAGTATTGTTTGTTTGTTTGTTTTTTCATGTCTACTGACACATGTACATTTTCATGCAATAGACACAAGTTCTCTTGATGATCTGTTGAAATTGAAATAAACAAAGGAAATGCTCAAAGACTGACAAATTAAAAACCACCAATCACGATTGTTCCTAGTATGTGTTTTAGAAAATATTAGTAAAAAATCCCCCAAAAGAACAATCATATTGGGATAATGAAACAAAGTTGATAAAAAACAAAGGACAAAACAAGATACCTATTACAAGATACTTTATGATTCCAAATCAGTCTCCGCATTCAGTAGTTCTTTAACTCAAAATTAAGTTGACAAGTTATCATGAGATAGAATTAATTTCCCTTGTCCTGAATTTGAAAATCTACCCCCATGAAATGTACCCCTGCAATGCTTTATTGCAGTACTTTGATTATATAAAATTATACACAGTCATCTAAAAAAAAAAATCATGTATCTTTAAGACATAAATATCATTTCTGAAAATATGTGAGGGAATAAACTGCCATGCTTTGTGCTGGCATACTTCATGAAGCCTGGTAAATGATATTTTCTTTTTTCTATTTACATTTTACATTAATTTCTATCAGAATTCCCAGCCATTAAAATAGACATACTATATCTATCCAGTAGTTCTGTATTCATACACATAGTTTACAACATTAGCACATTCATGCCCGTGGGGATCTGGGTTGTTAGAATAGATCCTTAGTACCCCTTGTTTGTAGCAAGAGGCGACTAAATGGGACGGTCCTTTGGATGAGACCACAAAAACCGAGGCCCTGTGTCACAGCAGGTGTGGCATGATAAAGATCTCTCCCTGCTCAAAGGCCATAAGCGCCGAGCATAGGCCTAAATTTTGCAGCCCTTCGCCAGCAATGGTGACGTCTCCATATGAGTGAAAAATTCTCAAGTGGGATATTAAACAGTATATAATCAATCAATCAATCAGCACATTCATGGGGAAATGCCTTTCATTATATTTGTAAAGATATCAAAGGCAAAAATATTGGACATGTAAATATAAGGAAATATATCTTGTCAAATGTGCCCCAAACAGCAATGCTAATTATACTTCATTACATAGCAGTATTACATAAAGATTATATAATGAAATGTTTATTGATAACTAGAGGCCCCTGTGCCTTCACTGATATGACTGTTCATGCTTGTTTGTATCTACTGTAGCAAATGTATTTTTTTAAATACAAAAAAGAAATGAACTGGCTGCTTGGGAATGAAAGACATTGGTGAATTATCAAAGAAATGCTATGCATCTTTTTTGGAGTTGCTTCCCTGCAATTTCATCCAATGGAGTTCAGCAAATACACACCTGATTTTTGTCAAGTTCACAGTTCTTGTACTCCTGTTCTCCTTCATTCTGAAATGTGACGATGACAAAACCAACGAAGATGTTCATCATGAAGAAAGCGATGACAATGATGAAGATGAAATAGAAGATGGCCACAAAGGGTTGATAGTTATAAATAGGTCCGTTGTCCTCATCATTAGCATCAATGGATTGATATAGCAACCTGTCCCAAAATCAAATATTACATAGTCCAAAAATCAAATATTACATAGTCCAAAAATCAAATATTACCAAAATCAAATATTACATAGTCCAAAAATCAAATATTACATGTACATGTAAATTGGTCACTGCTAAAACAAGAAATCTTTTACTTATTTTTTTTCTTTTTCATAATTTGTTTAATTAATAATGATTAATTTTAAATTAATGTCTAACGGTTCAAAAATAGTGTCATTATTGAAGAAATTCTACTAATATAAAACTGAGAATTCAGAAAGAAAATATTTGCACATTTGCATGTATTATCACATATCATTTCCAACTATTAATTGCATAGCTTCTAACAATAACATGTACCACTTATAATGATTATATGTATCACTTATAACATTTACTCATATCACTTATAACATTTACTCATATCACTTATAACATTTACTCATATCACTTATAACATTTACACAGATCACTTATAACATTTACACATATCACTTATAACATTTATACGTATCACTTATAACATTTACACGTATCACTTATAACATTTACACGTATCACTTTTGACATTTACACATATCACTTTTAACGAAGACATGAATCACAAAGAAGACGTACCCTGGCCATCCTTCAAATGTGGAGACAGCAAACAGAGTCAACATGGCTTCTGGGACATTGTCGTAATTGAGGGGGTTGTTTGTCCACTCCCTCTCTTTGATCATGGCTTGGTTAATTTCTCCGGTTGGGTAGTCAATGTACTGTCCCCTATATCAATCACATCATTAATAATTTTGGCGCATTTTATCAAGTTTTAAAAAGAAATTTAACTATGCTTTGGGTATCAAAAGAAACGTCAATAAAGATCTTTGTTGTTAATGTGACTTTTTCTTATAAATGTTAATTGGTTTGAAGATATTATTTTAAGGATAAATAATTCTAATCTTTGTTTAAGAATAAGTATACAAACTCCACTTGGTGACAAAATGCATTACAAAATAGATAATAATAATTGTAAAAAAAATAAATAAGATAAAACACAATGTCTAAAGAATAATATTCCATAAAGGGTATTTTATGCGGTTGTCCAGTTTTTGTGAAATTTTCCAGAGAAAAATCCACAAAAATTACATTCACTAAATGTATATACATGCATACAGGTACATATAGGTATAATGCAACCACAGAAATTAGAAACGCAGAATATAATTTGCTACACTTTACCATTTACAGATGAAATTGCCAAAATTTCCAACCACAGAAAAAATACCCGTTATATGGTAATATTTGATGTATGTAATTGCCTATTCCCGAAGATAACCCATGAAAGTCTACAAACTTATTTCCAGTGGGATCCTAACACCATGTCAAATAAGCAAACAGAAACGGGGAAAACAAAATGCTGGGATATGCAGTAGTTCGAATTCTGTAACATCGTTTACTTCGTAATAAATTGGTGTAGTTGACTAGTTGCATTGTTTCTATGGGAATTTGACAGTTAAAACTAAAGTAAATAGTGTATCTGAAGTTCAAGCATGTATTACTAACCTGCATTCACTTTCTGTTAGCTTAGACTTGTCAGAACAAGCATAAAATCGACCCTGAAATAGAATTCATTTAAAATTTTACCACAAACTCGACCTTTTAACACATTTACATATATTAAAAGAAATCTCCAAATACTGTGGTTTTTCATTGGCATAAGATTTCTTAGTTTTACTAAAATACTGTATGCAACAAATTAGATGGATCATAAATTCCTAGACAGCTCATCATCGTTCTAATTTCCACTTACTTCATTGTTCACACAAACAACTAAAACTGGTATTTAATGAAAAAGGATGAAACCAGGTTAGATTAGTTGGTTGTACGTGTATACTGTTTAATGTCCCACTTGAAAGTTTTTCACTCACAAGGAGACATCACCACCGCCAGTGAACAGCTGCAAAATTTAGGCCTATGCTTGACACTTACGGCCTTCCAGTAGGGAGGGAGCTTTACCGTGCCACACCTGATGTGACATGGGGACTCAGTTATGGTGGTCTCATCCAAAGGACCGCCCCATTTAGTTGTCTCTTATGACAAGCAAGGGGTACTGAGGACCTGTTCTAACCCAGATCCCCACTGGACAAACCAAGATATATGTGAGAATCTTGATCACTTAAACTAAATAATTTTCCTTTGAACCTGTCAACATCCATTAAGTGTCAATTGTGTCATACTTTCTGAATCCTAAACTCTCCTATCCAGAGAAAGTAAGTCTCAATGTGTGCACAAACCTTAAACAGCTGGACTCCAATGACAGCAAACATAAACTGGAGAAGGAAAGTAACCAAGAGAATATTGTAGATAGTTCTCACCGCTACAATCACACACTGCACCACATGCTGCAATAACGAGGGAGCATGGTTAATGTTCATAGAAATGCTCAATACTGAAGTCTATAGAAAGAAACACCACATACAACAGTATTCATTTTATACCATTTCCACATTCAGGGTGAAGAGTTATGTAATATATAATTGAATGTTTTTTAAAAATATTTGGTGAAATTGGAACTGATGAATTTATTTAGCATCATCACAATTTAGCTGTTTTCTGTGAATGATAAAGGATAGATTTTTTTGTATATATATATATATATATGAAACAAACCTGGAGTTCTGTGTATCATTATTGTATGTGTGTACATGAAACAAACCTCGAGTCCTGCGTATTATTATTGTGTGTGTTAGAAACAAACCTCGAGTCCTGCGTATTATTATTGTGTGTGTTAGAAACAAACCTCGAGTCCTGCATATTATTATTATTGTGTGTGTTAGAAGCAAACCTTGAGTCCCTTAGCTCTGTTGATGGCTCTCAGAGGACGCAGCACTCTCAGCACCCTAAGAATCTTTACCACTGATATGGCCTGATTGCTACAAGATGAGAATCAACAACATGAATAACAAAATATTTAGAGACCAATTTGGCGATACACAATCAAAGCACTGTTATGCGGAGTCTGACTACAGCCAGCCCCTACTATTTGATACTGGGACTGGCTTTAATTGGCCTGCTTTGTACACTGATGAGTACTTACTCCAATACAAATGATATGATGGAAACACCAACGACTGTGAAGTCCAAAATGTTAAAGAAGCTGCGGCAAAATGAACCTTTGTGCATAATAAGTCCATATGTGATAACCTGCAAAGGAAAACCAAAAGCATTCAGTGAAACAGGATATCTTTGTAGAGACTGTAGCTCTACTGGTCTGAACAGCCATTTCAATTGTGTGAGGAAAACATGAAATTTGGGATTGATACATCAACAAAAAAATTAAGTATGAAAACATTGTTAAAGTTGATAAATCTCAATTAGAAAAGTACACACAAACATTTGGGTGCATGGAACAAACCAAAATGCAATATTGATTCTTTGATATTATTCATCTGACAAAACCCCCTGATATTTCATGTATATATATTATCTGTATGTTACATATTACCACATTTCAATCAAAGAAGACACTGTGTAAGGAGCTGAGTTTTGAAATTAATGCATCACACATTTACATACGGAATTCAGACACTAAAGAGATGTCTCACCTTGATTATAATCTCAACCGTGAAAACAGAGGTGAAAAATATGTCAAAATAGTTCAGGATCTGAAAGAGAATGTCAGACATAATTTGTCACAGATTTTGAGATGTTAAATGTTATCATAATAAAATTGCTAGTAAACTTTCTGATTTTAAATATCACAGTCTTTACCTTATTATGATTAATAGAAAACATACCAATAGAATTTTGTTTTCAATCCATGAGTATCAGGCAGAAATGTTTTATTATAATCTTTTGAAAAATATGAATCTAATATATCTGGTACATCATCTCACGAAAAAAGATACTTAGAAAATATATATCTGTGAAATTGAACAATTGACAATATGTATAACTGCTCTGCCACACTTACAACATTTCTCTCGGATTTGGGCTGTAGTGGATCCTCAGCTGCTAACATACCACTACTGATCAAGATACAGGCCAACACAATGTTACCAAAGTAAGGGTGGTTACAGATCTTGTGGCAGATCACACGGAACCTGTTAAAATAAAACAGTGCTCACTGAGACAGAGAAAGACACACGGAATCTGTTAAATAAAACAGTGCTCACTGAGACAGAGTAAGACACACGGATCCTGTTAAATAAAACAGTGCTCACTGAGACAGAGAAAGACACACGGATCCTGTTAAATAAAACAGTGCTCACTGAGACAGAGAAAGACACACGGAACCTGTTAAATAAAACAGTGCTCACTGAGACAGAGAAAGACACACGGATCCTGTTAAATAAAACAGTGCTCACTGAGACAGAGAAAGACACATGGATCCTGTTAAATAAAACAGTGCTCACTGAGACAGAGAAAGACACACGGATCCTGTTAAATAAAACAGTGCTCACTGAGACAGAGAAAGACACACGGAATCTGTTAAATAAAACAGTGCTCACTGAGACAGAGTAAGACACACGGATCCTGTTAAATAAAACAGTGCTCACTGAGACAGAGAAAGACACACGGATCCTGTTAAATAAAACAGTGCTCACTGAGACAGAGAAAGACACACGGATCCTGTTAAATAAAACAGTGCTCACTGAGACAGAGAAAGACACACGGATCCTGTTAAATAAAACAGTGCTCACTGAGACAGAGAGAAAGACACATGGATC
This sequence comes from Ostrea denselamellosa, assembly GCA_024699665.1. Lineage (NCBI taxonomy): Eukaryota > Metazoa > Mollusca > Bivalvia > Ostreida > Ostreidae > Ostrea > Ostrea denselamellosa. The sequence continues at coordinate 3,859,032 of JAMZEH010000025.1, forward strand.
CTGTTAAATAAAATAGTGCTCACTGAGACAGAGAGAGACACACGAAACCTGTTAAATAAAACAGTGCTCAGGTGACACAGAGAGAGAGACACACGGATCCTGTAAAATAAAACAGTGCTCACTGACACAGGGAAAGACACATGGATCCTGTTAAATAAAACAGTGCTCACTGACACAGAGAAAGATGGCATGGGTTACACTGACACAAAATAATGTGATATCATGAATTTCTGTGGTGTGAACATCTGCACAAATTTAAATTCTCCAGAAAATCTTGCACATATCCAAATTCTCCACGAACGAAATTCAACCAAAAAATCATGCCTCAAAGAACATGCTGACTTTTTTCTATCGAACCACAATATACAAAAATAAATGATGTTCACAGTACAGTCTTGATTATTGATAACTTGCAGTCTGTGTATATCTTACTATGCTGAGGTAACCTGTGGTAATGAAGACTTACTTGTTACTAGGTTTGAGAATGAAAAGTGAAGAGGCTTTAGGAATAGGTTTGATTTTCTCGGGAATGTGGAGTTCCGACATTCGTCGTGGTCTAGCGGTTGAAGGGGCCTGAGACTCATCCTCCTCATCTTCAAGCTCCTCCATGTCCTCCTCATCTGCATCGTCTTCAGCAGCTGTCTCACCCTCTGTAACAACATACACCCTTCAATGTGTATCTATACACTGGCATGCTAATGAGTGACGACATATGTTGTGAACATGTTAAACTAATACAGCTAAAATTACCTTACCCAGCATTTGTGTAGTTCATTTAACTGGGAATTCTTACCCAATTTTTTTAATTCAGAATTATCTTTATATACTGTGCAATCTGATATCCTGTTTAATCTGACATCCTGTTTAATCAGACACAAAATATATCTCCCAAAGCATTTCAGCATAGACTTATTTTACTGTACTGAATGTTTCAATAGCCTCTGAAGGACTTCACACGAACACAAGGCCACCCCATACTATAGCTGGTGACAATGACCAGATGGCTCAGTGGTCTAATTGGGTATGGTAAAACATTCAAATTCAATTTCCGTTTAGACTTATTTTATTGTACTGAATGTTTCAATAGCCTTTGAAGGACTTGATACAAACACAAGGCCACCCCATTCTATAGCTGGTGACAATGACCAGATGGCTCAGTGGTCTAATTGGGTATGGTAAAACATTCAAATTCAATTTCCGCTTAGACTTATTTTACTGTACTGAATGTCTCAATAGCCTTTGAAGGACTTCACACGAACACAAGGCCACCCCATACTATAGCTGGTGACAATGACCAGATGGCTCAGTGGTCTAATTGGGTATGGTAAAACATTCAAATTCAATTTCCGCTTAGACTTATTTTACTGTACTGAATGTCTCAATAGCCTTTGAAGGACTTCACACGAACACAAGGCCACCCCATACTATAGCTGGTGACAATGACCAGATGGCTCAGTGGTCTAATTGGGTATGGTAAAACATTCAAATTCAATTTCCGCTTAGACCTATTTTACTGTACTGAATGTCTCAATAGCCTTTGAAGGACTTCACACGAACACAAGGCCACCCCATACGATATCTGGTGACATTGACCAGATGGCTCAGTGGTCTAATTGGGTATGGTAAAACATTCAAATTCAATGACGGATAGATACCTTGCACATTTGTAGTGCCTTAAATTGTTAAAAATGGTTAATATATTACATGAGTGTAAAATAGCAATGAATATTTTTCCATGCTTTCCAACAGTTTTGTACATAAAGTGTGCAGTTAACAAAATTTGAAAATATATAGTATATAGGATGTTGTTAACACAACTCTGAAACAATATAAGTTTGAAGAACATATGTGTTCCCTCTCTTGGTGTATGCATACTAGAAAGCCCCATGACCTTCAACCTTTTGACCTGAAAATCAATAGGGATCATCTAATATTTTTACTAAGTGATCAGGAATTTTGCTCATCTATGATTGGTCAAGACAAATTTTTCTGAGATATACTTTAGAGTGATCCCATCTCAAAGTAATTTGAGATGTCTATTTGGGATCTCATGATAAAAAGAACAATGTATCTTTTGCAAAATGCAATAATAGTGTCATAGTATGTCATCTGTCATAACTATAACATAGTAGAATAAAACAAATGAGGTGGAAAAAATTGTATAATTTCTGATTATTTGAAAAAGTACCATAACGTTATCAACCTTTGATTTTTGGTCTTTGTTGATCTGACCAGGTCTATAGAGTCACAAGTATAGACCAAACTCAAATGTCTAATGATCAACCTGCTTTGACATTTTAATGACTACTGGATGAAGGGTTTTCTACTCATCACATCTACACTACCGAACAAGAGATGCAAAACAACAAGTCTCTCATCCTTGACAAGGAAATATAATTCATAAAGATGGCCTGTCAGAGAAACACGTATTTAAATTGTAGAAAATCTTATACCAAATCATTGAAATGTTCCCTGGTTCAGGAAATATTTCAAGGATTTTATATCACTGACAGACAAAATGAAAACAAAATCAACTTTCCTGTAATTTTACCTATACATTCATGCATTTAAAGGAAGAGCACTTGTTAGTCAAATTCAACACTGTTATGTCAGCAACTTCACTGACTTGCTTGTTACGAAAATCAATACAAAAATGCCACATCTATATTTAGTGATTTCATGCATAGTAAACAAAGCATGCAGTAGTGATATCTAGGCATTACATAAATTCTACATCTTACAATCCTAACATAGAACTCATCATCATCAGAAGATATCAAATCCCACAATTCCCCCGTCCCAATTTTATTTTTCTTCCCCGAAAAGCTGAAGTGAGAGTGTATTGACAAAATTTTGCTTAAATATTCCTTACATGTAAAATAAAAATGAAATTTAAAAAAAAAAAAATTATATGAATAAATCACCACTACATTTAAACTTAATTTAAAAAAAAAAATGCAAAAAAAGACGAAATATAGCCACAAATGACACTAACGACTTCTGCCATTACCTAGGAGATCAAATGAACTGGTCTCGCTGGCACATGAGTCGTCTTCTTCTGGGTAATAGAAAAGGTGGATTCATTTTCTGGGTTAGTGCAAATTTCAACTGGGGCATCAAACATTCATGAACACATTCCACTATCTGTATGCCATTAGACTGCATTTGGTATTTATAGACTGCAGCGCTATATGTCTTGCGATAGATATATTAGCTACATTCATTACCTAAAATAGTTTCACACATCTTTGCTGGGAGAAAAGCAGTGGACATTAGAAATTTAGCAGCAAATAAGCAGGAATTGTAAGACTGAAAATTAGGCATATTTTTTTTTTTATTGACAGCTAGCTTCATTAAAACGAAACACATCTTCATCTGCAGCAAGCTATAATTATAAGCAAAAAAAAACAGCCATCACACATTAGTAAAAATCTTCTGCATCAATAAAACACATTCATAAGTCACACATTACCGCAGTCATAGAAGAAAACGTCTCACGACAAACATAAGTCACACATTACCGCAGTCACTGAAGAAAACGTCTCACGACAAACATATTCAAACTTCCATATACCATGGAATATATCCAACAACCATATCTTTAAAAACTTTTGACATCAAAAACAAAGTTTGACATACTGTAAACATACTTATATGACTGCTGTCAAAATTTAGAGCAGCATTATCGAACAAAACGTAATAGAATGATTAAAGAATGGAGTCTTTTGTCTTCTCTTTGTAGGCAACTACTGGTATACGAGTATATGAATAGCTGTATGTTAGTGGTGTCCATAGACTACCACAACAAGACAAGCACAAAAGGCATTAAAATTTCATGGATGCTAAATTAAGTATGTATGTTTACAGTATTCTACTTTGCGTTAGATTCGTACAGATGGATTTCCTAACCGATACGACATTCACAAAATAAATTCTGCCACTATCACTGGACTCCATACTACAATATACTGAGGTCAGTACTCTAGTAAGTATGAAATGCATCCTAAAGTTTTACTGTTTTCACATACCAATGCATTGTTTTCACATATCAATGTAATGTTTTCACATATCAATGTAATGTTTTCACATACCAATGTAATATTTTCACATACCAATGTATTGTTTTCACAAACCAATGTATTGTTTTCACATATCAATGTAATGTTTTCACATACCAATGTAATGTTTTCACATACCAATGTATTGTTTTCACATACCAATGGAGTACTGTAAACCAACTTTTATTTGTGACTTCTTTCTTTTCTAATCACTGATGGTACAAGTAATCGAGTTGAATAACATTGCTAATCTCCCTAAAAAAGTGGTGCTTGTGAATCTCAAAAAAAATTTTTGGACACAAATAAAAGTTGGTTTTACAGTAAATGATATAGAAGATGGTCTATTGAATAAGATAATAATTGCAAAGTCCAGCTACTGCTAAATAAGACTTTCTCCCTGTGACCATTTTCCGGAGAGTACCATGGCAGAGAGGTGTGATCAAAAGTAAGGCTGATGTAGACAGACTTACCCTCTATGGGTATATGGTTAGACTCTCTGTATTCATCTTCTGTGTGGCCTATGTTGATTCTTACTCGGTGTTCATCAGTCATAGGACTCAGATCTTCCCTATAATCAGGAATCCTCAATAAGGTATCCAACATGACTTGATTAAAGGAACTTAAATGCCCAAGGACTACAATGCTCACCTAAGCTCATACCTGGACACTTGTACATATATTGAGGCCTTATTGTTACTGAGCAGATTTCAATTAACTATACTTCTCTCTCCATTGTGTGGCTCTACTTTAGCTCTGGGAGCCACAGATTCAAAAATGTTTCAGCCACACAACATAAAATACACTGTATCTGTCAATTACAGCCAAGTGCTTCAAAAGAATTTAAATGACCAACCCCCCCCCCCTAATATATTTAAATCTTCTCGATTTATCTTGCCATGACAGTGAGAGAGCCCATTTGTTTGAGGAAACTTTAATTCCCTTTGCCAAAAGATGTTTTAGACCTTGTTTGTCTGAATATGGCGACACAGTTCAGCAGAAGTAAATGTTTATTCCGTATATACATACACACAAATATGGCAACACAATTCATCAGGAGATGTCGAACATATGAGCAGTTTACAAGGAGATGCCAGACACAACACAAACTAGGATCAGAAAAGCTCACTTGAGCCTCTGGTTCTGATGAGATAAAAATAAATACATGGTTTTATACCCTCACTCTATAAATGCCTTTTGTATTATAAGTACAAACAAAAATCATCACTACATTTTTTTTAATTAGCAGGGTCATCATACTGATGAACTAGCTGACATGATACCTTGACCTGTGTGATCTTTGACTAGGCTGTCGAGAATGGTAAGCATTTTCTTCCTCACCACCATTTTCAACCATGCCTACTCCTTCATCTGGCTCTAACTCTGCCTCCTAAATTGAAACCAAACTACATGTAAATTATGTCACTGGTACATGGAACCATTGCTATTTCTAAGTTATTTTGTTTTTACACTTTTAATTTCCCTTCGATATTCAACTATTATTCATGATCAACTAAACTAGGACTAAACTACAAAAAGATAAGGATATTCATTTACCTGTGAAATTTTTCATTTCAGATTTGATTATTTGATTATTCAAATACATGTAGCGCATGATGATATACATATCTAAGAGGCACAAGCAATTGCAAAGCTTGCAATGACAATATGTTAAAAGATTTCTGAGATTTTGTCGTACTTTCGATTTTTCCTCCCCCTCTGGTGTTTTGGATCGACGTAGAGAACGGATCCTCTCCTTCTCGTCTTCCTTCTCGGCCTCATCTTCTGTCAGGCTCTGGGCATCAGCAAGGTTGTCAACGGCGATAGCCAAGAAAACGTTCAGTAAGATATCTAGCAATCTGTCAAGGAAACTGATATATCACGCAATATTTTTTATCCAAGTTGTAGAAATCGCTTTTTTAATTTTACCCACAATGGGTAGGCAGTTAGTTAAGAGTCAACAATTTCTTTCGAGGTCATATCTCCAATACCGGCTGAATGAGTAAGAAATTGTAAATTACATGTAAGTCTGACATATTGTAAACAGGTGATCTGAAGAAGCCAATTTTGTTGAAGCTAAATAGAAATGTGGCAGTTGCTATACAGGAATTCAGAGTTTTCCAAATGTTAATATTTCCTGAGGGAGCAGAACATTGGTTTCAAATTAGGTGATTTAGCATGCAGCCAGTCTGGAAAATCAGTCAAAAATCATGTCGTCTTGGATTTCCAATTCTTCTACAAAGTTACCCATTTTCAGGACCAGATGGGGATGTTTTAAGATAATTATAGTGATTATGCATGCAACTCCCCCCTCCCCCCCCATCACAAAAAAAAAAAACTCAAACAAAAAACAAACAAACAAGATTATGATCAGGTAAGGTAATAATTTCTAAATCAAGTGAAATAGCAATGCCATTCTAAATTGAAGAAAAAAAATAATTTATGTTTTATCCAATAGTGCTAGCTTTTTAATGGCCAGTAGATACTCCAGTATACTTGTATAGCTGATGGTTATCAAGGATACAGTTACCACAGATGAATAGTATCACAAAGTACAGACAGGTGATACAGCCTACTTTGTCTACTCCTCCATACGAATTGATACCATTGTACATAACGACATTCCAGTCCTCTCCAGTCAAAATCTACAACACCACCAAGTACATACAGGTATATATATAGACAATCACTTTAACACCTGAAACTATGAAATCTCTACTTAAAATCTTATATCTGGTGCTCTTCCTGTGAATGAAACAGATAGATCCTACAGGAATATATCACTGCCTAATCTTAATTTAGATTTAATACTAAATTACTGTTATTATAATGTTAGATCATACAAGTTAACTTGCTCCCACTCTCACAAAGAGGCTCAATTTTCGAAAGTCAATTTCTGACTAACAATATGCAATTAAAATTTCATGGTGCAGTTTGTTCACACCTATAATTTTCAGAATCTCCCAACACCATTATCTAAATCACCGTGGTATGTTTTGTTCTTCACGTTCAGAAGAGTAGAAATAGGATTAAGTATGTTCCAGTGCAGAGCAGCATAGTTAACTGACACCATACTGTTATATGATTATTTAAGATATCTGACCAGTTGATTGATATCCATGAATGAAATAAGCTACATTCAGTTTAATTTTTGATTGCATTCATTTTAATTCTATTTCCAATTATATTAATGCAGAAAAATTACAGATATTTCAAAGTCAAAGATTGATTATATATTGTTTAACGTCCCGATCGAGAATCTTTCACTCATATGGAGACGTCACCATTACTGGTGAAGGGCTGCAAATTTGGGCCTATGTTCGGCGCTTATGGCCTTTGAGCAGGGAGGGATCTTTAACGTGCCACACCTGCTGTGACATGGGGCCTTGGTTTTTGCAGTCTCATACGAAGGACCGCTCCATTTAGTCACCTCTTACAACAAGCAAGGGGTGCTGAGGATCTATTCTTATTCTATCAACCCGGATACCCATGGGGCTCAAAGTTAAAGAAAAATTAGTGTTACCTTGCTATGATGAATAAACATGGCTGAAGATCAGTAACACGATAGAAATATTTTAAAGTGATTTCCGAGGAACATGCAGCTTTTAATATCATTATGGTATAGGTGATATGATTTAATTTTAAAAATGTTTGATTCGTTCCTAATCATTTCTAAAAAAAAAAAAAAAAAAAAAACCCTTTGATTAACATAAACTTGTCCAACATTAGTTTGAATGGATGTGAATCGGAGGAACACCACAAGGCTGCATTAATACAGTTAAAATGATACGACTTTTGTCATCATAGCTTGAGTATGGTAAAGGGCACTTGTCACTTTACTGTTTGCTACATGCAGCTTTTTGACACTCACCTAAAAAGTTTCAAACACAGGTTGAACTTAGATTTAATAAAGAAATATTTTTTGACAACCCCTGGGTTTCATTTGTTTGATCTCATGGAAATTACAGAAAATTTATCTAAATTTCCTGGAGGGGCACTATTAAAAGTTAACATGTCTGGTTAAATACATATTAATTTAAAGCTAAACTCAACTATTGTTAATCAATTGTTTAACATTAAAATTGTGGGAAGTAATGAATGAAAAAAAATATACATAACCTGAACATAAACAGAAATTTAACGTTAAATTAACATTTAAAACTGATTAACATGAATTCAATTTTTGGTACAGATTGCTGATACTTGTATAGGCATGCTCAATAACTAACAATGGAATTCACTGTCTGTTCAATCACTGCCTGTGGACTATACCTGGAACACTGTGAGAAGAGACTGCCAAAATGTGTCAAAGTTGCTGCGAGGCTTGTCATCGATTTTACTGATTTCATTGAACCTGCCTCCAAACAACTGCATACCGAGTAAGGCACAGATAACAATGAAGAGGAAAAGAAGAAGCAACAAACTGGCAATGGAACGCATACTGTTTAACAGGGAGGCCACCAAATTACGTAGTGAGGACCAGTACCTTCAAACAACAAATCATCACATATAATGCTCCAAACATATTACTGTACAAGACTTTAATTGAAACTATAAACTTGGATATATCTGAATACTTGAACCCCTCTGAAATAAGGGTTAAGACAAGTACTTTGAAGTAATGATATATGTATGCATAGCACATCAAGGGAAACAATTCTCCCTAAGTTTTTAACCAATTATTATTCATTTGTGTCACAATTCTCCCTAAGTTTTTAACCAATCATTATTCATTCAAGTCAAATTCTCCCTATGTTTTACCAGTCATTTTACTCTGTGTTATTCATTCAAGTCAATAAGTAAAAATTTTACAAATGAAGATGTTTCTTTGTTACCCTACCCCTCCACTAAAGGCATTAGGGGCTTCAAGTGCTTACTGATTAGCACCAACCAAAGGCTCTTACCTTGTGGCTTTGAAAACACGAAGCAATCGAGCACACCTAAGCACACTGACTCCCAGAGGGGGAAAGACCTTGGTGTAGATAAGAATGACTTCAACGATACTGAAGAGGACAACAAAACTGTCAAAACGGTTAAACAATGAGACAAAGTATCCCTGTAGTCCTAAACTGTACATCTTCAACAACATCTCCATGGTGAAAAGGATAACAAAGAACAAATTGGCAATTGCTGCAACAAAGAAGAATGAATTCAAAGATTAGGTTACATAATACATATCAAATTTTCTCAAGGCTAAACATCTCTGCTGTGTGTTCTTTATAGAAGTTTTGATATTAGACAGGATTCATAATCTTCACATTTAGTTGCTTATTTAGAGAACAGGCACCTGACATTCTGCTATAATAGGAGCTAACTGGGAACTCAAGATCCATGAAATTTTGTACATTACATAATACAAAATGTATATAATGGGTTGTTACACACACGCTCACACACATACACATATATTAATGATAAATCAATATAAATAGTTTTGAATTTCCAATATATTAAACTTTTAAGTTTGTTAACATTAACTGATAGTTATTTTAAATCTTTTCTGATTATATTTGAAAATCTTGAAGTTTTACGGGTCTTTTTATGTTTGTGATAGGACACATTTCTTTTCAAATCTGTATGTAATCTAATAATGCTACATTTTATATGAAATAACTTTATAACGTTAAATTCATTGTTGTGACGTCTTCTTGGGAAGATGGCAGCATTTTTTTTTTTTCAAAATAAGCTTTTGTAAATCCAAACCAATATGAATGTTGAACAGAAAATCATTTAACAGCTTGAAAATATTGCCAAACCTTACAAAATTTCTTTGTCTCATGTGTCCATAAAATAATGTCATTATGCAATAATGATGAGAAATACATAAAATATGGTGTTTGTACAATGAATTACTATCTACAGGGTCATTTTCACCCCATGTATACTTGCAAATGCTTTCAACCCATTATAAATTTGCTCAAACAAAGTTGTATTGAAAGAGAGGTTACACTGTCTTGATACAATTTGCCCCATCTTAAATTCACCACTGACAATGAGAGTGAATGGGAGAAAGCAAAACAATGGTGAAAATTATATAGTAAAACATGCTTATAAAATATATAATGACCCAGCTTATAATGAATTCATGATTATTGTGAAGTGATATTTATTCCCCTACAAGAAGAAAAAAAAACAAAAAACAAAACCAAAAAAAAAAACAAACCGTAACATCTGCCTTCATTTTTTTCTTCCAAAAAATGTATTAACTGCAAGGGCCTTTTTTCTTTTTTTACTTCAAAACCACTGAGTACAATGTAAAACATGATTAATATTCGTCTTTTTTTTTTTTTTTTTTTTTTTTTAAAAACATATCTCCAAAGATACGTGTATAAGAACAATGCACTGTATGAATTCGAATGTGTGCTCTTATGTACTCAATCGCATTTACAGCAAATTTACCCCAAATCTGTCTACAACTTCAGAAAATTTACTGAAACAGAAATGTACTCACATTGAAATTTATCCAGCCACGGTGGCTGTCCATGATGTTCAGACGTTAAAACACACGTATTTAGGAACACCATAACAATGACAGTCCAATAAAAGGCTTGGGATTTGACCAACTTTCTGCACATTCTCCTGCACCTTCTGTTCCACTTCCGTAATCTCCGACTGAAAGGAAAAGTAAAATACAATAACCAGGTATGTGTAAAATTTGGATTCCAGGGCAAGATTACAGTTCTAACATACAGCACTCGTTAGGAATATTCTTGAGTTAGTAATTACAAACTGGTCAAATTTTTTCTTCAGAAGTTTTCTTCAAACTTTATCGCTTGATTTAATTACTATAGTTTTCTTGATTTTACTGGTAAATTTTTCACCAATAATTGCTTAGTATATGACAACTGTCGTACTTTTCTCGCAGATTATTCACTATACTATAATCACACTGTATGTACCTGTCTATCAATCACTACTTTTTTCCACTAATCAATGTTGAATCCTACACAATAACTATCAGACATTACCTCTTTCTCTACACAATAACTATCAGACATTACCTCTTTCTCTACTATTCTCTACACAATAACTATCAGACATTACCTCTTTCTCTGATGTTATCTACACAATAACTATCAGACATTACCTCTTTCTCTGATGTTATCTACACAATAACTATCAGACATTACCTCTTTCTCTACTATTCTCTACACAATAACTATCAGACATTACCTCTTTCTCTGATGTTATCTACACAATAACTATCAGACATTACCTCTTTCTCTACTATTCTCTACACAATAACTATCAGACATTACCTCTTTCTCTGATGTTCTCTACACAATAACTATCAGACATTACCTCTTTCTCTACTATTCTCTACACAATAACTATCAGACTTTACCTCTTTCTCTACACAATAACTATCAGACAGTACCTCCTTCTATGCCACCATGTTTGTTGTATCTCGCCACTCTCCACATCCTCTGTTTTAACAGATGTTGTTTCTTGGTTTTCTATTAAAAGATTCAAAGGCTATCAAATTACACAAAATGCAACAAAACAACTAAATTTCTTGATAACAAATCCAAGAAAAGCTTGCTACTTTATTAACAGAATAACTGTCAAGGTGAACATATACATAGATATATTTGAACACTTTACATAAACTCAATGCAAATTAATGTTTATTTGGTAAATAAAATAATCAGTTTATCATTCAATCAGTTACAAAACTTTCTTTATGAATAAAGGCTATACAAAGCAAAGCATTTCCATCTCAAGTTTAAGCATTTCAGAAGTTCCCATCCAGTGACCTTGAACTTTAATATTTAACCTTGAATAAGAGTCCATTCTTTTGTACAAGGTTGTATTTATACAAGTGCCACTGATATGAGACATGAAACATCCAAAATCTTGCATGCAGTTCCTTTCAAATGACCTTGACCTTTAACAATAAATAACCTTCTTGAAAAGTTGGTAAAATTTTGGGTAAAATTTTAATAAGAAATAGGTTTGAATCTTACACACAACAGCAAAACAACCAACACATGGACGAACAAACAAACAAGATACTGTATACCCCTTAGCAACCTATCTGCAGAAGGGGAGAAGTAGGGGGGGGTGGCTGCAATCTGGATGGACCCAGGCTCTGCAAACCATAATGGCAACAAGTCTCTTTTATCATATAAGGTTTAATAATGTAAAGGTTCATAGATATTTTACAGCATGCACTTTGTGTAGGAATAAGGACTCCCGATATGACACAGACACAGATTGATATGACACAGGTACAGATTGATATGACACAGGTAGATTGATATGACACAGGTACAGATTGATATGACACAGGTACAGATTGATATGACTCAGGTACAGATTGATATGACACAGGTACAGATTGATATGACACAGGTGCAGATTGATATGACACAGGTACAGATTGATATGACACAGGTACAGATTGATATGACACAGGTACAAGGTACAGATTGATATGACACAGGTACAGATTGATATGACACAGGTACAAGGTACAGATTGATATGACACAGGTACAGATTGATATGACACAGGTACAGATTGAGTCATTCTACTCAACTGCAGTAAAACATTCAGATGACAGACAAGAAATTCACAGCAAAAAGAATGACTTGGTTAATGGAGTGAAGAGGAAACACAGAAATAACCACTCTCTGAAAATTTTAGGAAAGAGAGTGTAAGAAACTGTCAATAATCTTAGTCAGGTTCAGGGGACTTCAAAGTCTACACACTGCCACATCATAAAATCTCAGAGGTGCCACAGGCCTAAGTTGTCATTTGTATATACAAACAGAAAATAGAAACTGATAAAGAATGCAACTTCAGTGTCCCCTGTCTATCCAAGTCTTCATATATGCAAATTTCATTTTCTTATTAGCGTCATCAATTATGATAATTAAATTAGATTCATTCCCTTGTTGTATGTCACTGTATTGCTTCCTATCATCTTGGTTACTGTTTAGTGGTATTACAAAAACCAGTAAATTATCTGTCCCATTCTAAAATGGTTTTCATTGTAAGAGACTATCAAATCCTTGGATATATATTTGCAATCAGGATTTTATGGAAATGGATATACAGTAGTTATAAATTTGGTATTGCTTTGACAAAAAAAAACCCCAAAAAAACCAAAAAAACCCCCCAAAAACCAACAATCAAAAGGAATCATGATAACTGGCTGGACTAACTAGTCATTGTAACTTGCACTGCGGGGGACTGAAAGTGAAATATTTAAAGACGATTTCAAATAAGGATTTGAGGAAACAGAAGCGCTGGTATACTGATTGTGTATCCAACAAAATATAATTCATTAAAAAAAATAGTCATTTTCTAGTACAGAGACGCATGAGAGAGACAAAGAGCAATAAAACAGGATGAAAGGATTTATAATAGATGTAGGAACTAAGGAAATTCACATCTAGTAAATAAATTCATCTTGGCTGTGTACCTCATTCCATAAAGTCCCCTGGTATTAATTTTTAACTTCTTTACCCTCTAATCTCCTTCCAAAGTTGTACCTCCCAGCACTAATGTTACCCCTCAAAATTTTCACTTTCTGCACCATCCCATAGTTCTTACTTCCTGTCCCTATCCCATAGTTCTTACTTCCTGTCCCTATCCCATAGTTCTCACTTCCTTTCCCTATCTCATGGTTCTCACTTTTTGTCCCTATCCCTTAGTTTTCACTTCCCACCCCATCCCATAGTTCTCACTTCCTGTCCTTATTTCCTACAAACAAAATAATTTCTTCAGACATATTCTTTTCTTGGGGTGTAAAGTTGTGACTGATTATATAGTGACTTCCCTCAAGTTTAGAATGACTATACAGTGATTTTCCATTGAATTTTGCTGAATTCTGACTGACAATCTTGTCAGTGTCATTGGATGCTTACAAGTCCCTAGCTTGGCACCTCTGATACTCACTGTGGTGAGGAGTTGCACCTTCTTCATTTTCTTCCTCATTCTCAGGGTCTATATCTTCTGCTTGAGTAATCCAGTCAAGATATCCCCGTAAATCTTCCTCCAACTGTTTTTTCTCTCGCAGTTTCTGAAAATCACCCCGAGCTTTGGCCTTTTCTCTTTCTTTAGAAAATTCACTGGAATTAGAATCAGCTATTTTTAGGTACCCATCTTTTATGCTTAGCAGCTAGTTTATTTGTGCATGCACTCCTTTTGACATATATAAATTGCTTTCCAAAAAATTTCTGAATATATTTTAAGAACAACATTAGCTTTCAGAACAATATTAGTTCACGTCAAAGAAATCTAAAAATAGAACACTTACCCACTAAGTACACCTAAAACTAAGTTGAGTACAAAAAATGATCCAATAATGATTAAACTAATGAAGTATATCCACGGCCAGCTATTGCCTAGTGAATCATTTATCTGAAATAGAAATTTTTCAATTAATTATTATCTGTTAGTATCATCCACTTTACGACTTTAATCCTAAACATAAAGATTCCAAATATTAATTCATTTTCTATACTATGTTTCATGAAAAAATTACTAAATCATGCTGAAGTTAAAGTAAACATTGATACACTCTAATAATTACCTAGGACACTTAAAGTGGAGGCCCACAGGCCTTATCAGTCACCCGAGTATCACTAGCCCCAGGGGTTATAAAACTATAATAATTTTCCTGTTCTGCACATTTAATCTAAATTCTAACATTCACCAGCAACATCAAACAAGATGTAATTCTTTTAAAAAACGCAAATGCCCCTGAAAGTATCCATACTGATGAAAGACTTCACATAATATGTGTTACATTAACACTATATGACCATTCTGGACCCACCCTGGGGTTGTGAAATTCATAATTTTGCTTTCTGCTTTTCTTTAATGTGCATTTAGCTTTTCATACAGTAACAGCAAATTTAAAAAGAAGTCTTTCACATGATGGACATTTAATCACTTTGACCATTATGGCCCCACCTTGGTAACAAAACCTCTAGAAATGTCACAGGTAAACGGTCTTTAGTGTAATGTAATAATTGATTTGTATCGCACTGTCAAGTAAAATGTTTATTGTAGACTTATATAGATATGAAATAAAACATGACAATCTATTATGATATATACATTACATCTGGATACTTACATTATATAACACATCGGTCCATCCCTCTAAGGTGATGCATTGGAATACTGTCAACATTGCTAATCCAAAGTTGTCAAAGTTAGTGATTCCGTCATTAGGGCCAGCCCAGTATTTCTGACACACAGAATCGTTTGGACAAGAGAATCCTTTCCCACACGGATGGACATTTGGGAGTGTCATGACAGAATCTATAAATAGAAAGTCAAATTCATTTTTCCTCATTACATTCAGTATCCTGCTGTGCTTTGTATTATTTCATAAAACAACAGTATAAAACTGGGATATAACCACATCAAAGCTTATTAAATAACTCTGTGGTCTACCTTCTGCTAAAATGGCTACTAAAACATTTGTCACCATACATTATATTAATTGAAGGTTAAAAAGTTAAAGGTCATGGTTGATTGGATGTTGAAACTAATATACAATTGTGTTTCAAGAAACACAATTTATGTTAATGGGGCTGTACTGTAAAAGAATTACCCTACCTAGAAAAGGTGATCCCCATTGTCTGCAAAGCTTTGCAGAGGACATGAGTTTTGGCTCACACCAAATCAGATTCCATAAGACAAATAATGATGTACATGTATTTGTAAAAAATAACTAAGCCCCACCCCCCACCTCCTTTCTGACCAAGGCCACTGCCACTTGTGGCTATATTGACCTCAACATATAACCTTCACTTATGTTATATAAATTTGATCTTGTTCTTTCATGCAACTTCATACAAAATCTCTCCATCTTGTATAGTTTAAAAGATATGTCTAAGCTTACAATTGCAAATCCTGAGACAGACAGATGGACAGACAGATCATAAGGAGTAAACTACCTGGTATTCTATTTTTGGAGAATAAAAACTCCTGAATTCTGTTCAAAATATATTAGTATTAAATATAACCAAAGTTAAATAAGCCTTGGTGTATCTGAATCCAGATCACTATTTGAATTTTGAAGCCTCCTTGCTCTCCATTTTATAAGAGTGTTTGTCATGCTTTCCTTGTTTATAAGAGTGTTTGTCATGCTTTCCTTGATACGAGAATGTTCGATCAGTAAATCTAAACTTAATATATGTGACTGTCCAAAGTAGAAGAATCGTGCACTCTAGTTACTGCACGAATCTGAAGAGAACCATTCACTGAAAACTTACTTGTTTCTTTATCAAAACATGTTTCATGCATGGATCCTGAGAAGAGTTCTAATCCGATGATGGCATATATAAATATGACAAAGATCACAAGCAAAGCTATATGAAGTAAAGGCACCATAGCACGCACAATGGCGTTCAGCACCACCTGTAGACCTGAAAGTACACCACATTTGTCATTATCGTGTGTTTCTGCACCACCTAGTGTAGATCTGAAAGTACACCACATTTGTCATTATCGTGTATCCAGGAACACTTGTAAACATGGAAATACACCTTATAATAAGTCATTACATTGCATTCACAAATGTTTTGCTTAAAAATATTTTTTCTTCATCCGAAACCAAACTCTTTGAGTTTTAGATAATATTTATCATGGTTGTGTGTGTTATACTAACAATAAATTCAAATACAATTATCTACAGCAACCTCTGATTGAGCCAATCATTGCCTGTAAAAAGACATGCAAAACACAATATTAGTTAATGTTAAAGATATATATAAATATATAAAACCTTGAGTGCATTCAAACAAAACGAAAATCAGACTTAAACAACTACAAAATATATCAGAAGTCTGATGTGCTTTCATATTTATGAGCATTATAATAAAAAAATACGACTTTTGTTTCGTGTTTCCCTTTTATAGCATATAAATGCGTATCATTTATGAATTTGCCTCTGTTACTCAAGATTCTTTCTCATAACCTTATACATATTTATTCATCCAAAGCCACTGAGTTTTTCCTACTTTCATTTCCTGTACATAAGTCAGATATTTTAGGTGGTAATGCCCAATAAGAAGCAAAGAGCCATAACTCTGGTCTCAGGGAACCACAAAACCAAGAGCTTACTATCATCCAATTTAACCAATGGATATCAAGTATTTACTGAAATGAACAGTTCAAATTACAATTATTGAAAAGTTTCTACTATTCCAGTTAACTTACCATTCAAATCATCTCAATAACTTCTGATGTTTTGAAATTCCTTGTTACAATGCCATGCTTACTGCTCTGTCTTGCTTATGTATGTTTCCTCTAATTACGTCACGTGATTAACATGTGACCAACAGCTAATCATAATTTCAAAAGTGGCAGCATTGCAACCAAAAATGTGTAGTGTTTGACTATGGAAGCTTATGGAAGGTTGGTCTTTGAGTATAGTAGCTATTTCGTTCAAGCTTGGTACCTATCATATTTCAGTATGGCCCAAATGTTTATATTGTGTAGAGTATGGTAGCATGATATCTTATATGGCAAATATTTCAGTACAGCAGTAATTGTGTTTGAATATGGTAATTGTTGTGTTTGAGTAAGATAGTTATTGTGTTTGAGTATGTGGTAGTTATTGTGTTTGAGTCTGAAAGATATTGTGTTGAGTATGTGGTAGTTAGTGTGTTTGAGTATGTGGAAGTTATTGTGTTTGAGTATGTGGCAGTTATTGTGTTTGAGTATGTGGAAGTTATTGTGTTTAAGTATGTAGTTATTGTGTCTGAGTATGTGTTAGTTATTGTGTTTGAGTATGTGGTAGTTATTGTGTCTGAGTATGTGTTAGTTATTGTGTTTGAGTATGTGGTAGTTATTGTGTCCGAGTATGTGGTAGTTATTGTGTTTGAGTATGTGGCAGTTATTGTGTCAGAGTATGTGGTAGTTATTGTGTTTGAGTATGTGGTAGTTATTGTGTTTGAGTATGTGGTAGTTATTGTGTTTGATTGATTGATTGATTATTTATTGCTTTCCGCCACACTCAACAATTTTTCAGTTATCTGGTGGCGTCCAGTTTTTGTTGGTGGAGGAGAGAACCCAGATACAATGTACCTGGGAAGAGACCACCGACCTTCCGCAAGTAAACTGGCAAACTTGCTCACATAACGCCACGGCCGAGATTCGAACACGCGCCGACAGAGGTGAGAGGCTTTGTGATTTTGAGCCCGATGCTCTAACCACTCGGCCACGGAGGCCCCTATTGTGTTTGAGTATGTGGTAGTTATTGTGTTTGAGTATGTGGTAGTTATTGTGTTTGAGTATGTGGTAGTTATTGTGTCCGAGTATGTGGTAGTTATTGTGTTTGAGTATGTGGCAGTTATTGTGTCCGAGTATGTGGTAGTTATTGTGTTTGAGTATGTGGTAGTTATTGTGTTTGAGTATGTGGTAGTTATTGTGTTTGAGTATGTGGTAATTATTGTGTTTGAGTATGTGGTAGTTATTGTGTTTGAGTATGTGGTAGTTATTGTGTCCGAGTATGTGGTAGTTATTGTGTTTAAGTATGTAGTTATTGTGTTTGAGTAAAGGCAGTTTTTGTGTCTGTGTATGGTATTTATTGTTTGAGTATGTCATTGTGGAAGTTATTTTTTGAGTATGTGGTTCTTATTGTGTTTGAGTATGTGGTAATTAGTGTGTTTGAGTAAATGCAGTTTTTGTGTCTGTGTATGGTATTTATTGTTTGAGTATGTCATTGTGGAAGTTATTTTTTGAGTATGTGGTTCTTATTGTGTTTGAGTATGTGGTAATTAGTGTGTTTGAGTAAATGCAGTTTTTGTGTCTGTGTATGGTATTTATTGTTTGAGTATGTTAGTTATATATTTAGTATAGTAGTATAGTAGTTATTGTTTTGAGAATGGTAGTTTTGTGTTTATCAAAAATTGTATTTGTTTTTTTTGTGTTTGAGTCTGGTATTGTGTTTGAATATGCTAGTTATTGCTACCGTGTTTGAATATTGTAGTACTATATGACTTTAACATTCAGTACAGTGTACATAGGTTTAGCTATCAAGAAGACTTGACATACCAAATAAACATGAATACTTTGGCTTTATTTACAAATTGTATGCTCTAGTCCTTTCCATCCACAATCATATCTTCATGACATGTTACTCATACTACTGAGGTGGACCTCTAACTGGGTGTTACGTTGTGCAATTCCTATGGAGCCAGATTTGTCTGCCAAACAGTCATATTTCAATTGATAAACTGTAGCACCTGTCTTCAATCACTCAGAATTTGCTAATGTACTTTCCTGCCCACATATAACCCAGTCATCTGCCATTCCATCATACCAGGCATAGTGTTATACACAACTCCGCTGCAACTCATCACTTCAGCCTTGCATGCAACTCACCTGCATTTTATTATGTATACCTTCATTATAAAAACAATTACTTGCAGATTCCATCCAATGTAGTTATATATTCTTTCAAGTTCAAGAAATGAGGCTTACACCATTGGTATATGATTTCCATGACTTTCATATTTTTTTTTCTTGGAATAGTTTGTTTTGATAGAATTTAGTGTTAAATTTAGATACATCATACACATCAGCTTCGAGTGTAAAGAAACAAATCACAAAAAGAACTAACGAAATTTTACAACTACACACAGTAAAAGGCAATGATTTGGCATTTTCCAGGTGCACCCTGATCTGTCCACACATTTTACAGAAAGCATATTAATTAAATGGTCCAACAGACTATGTTTAGAAAGCCCTGCGTATATGCAATTAACATCCCTATCCTTATATTTCCAATGCTTTAGTGCACTGGTTCTTTCTCTTTCTCTTGTTGTATACTGTTTAACGTCCCACTTGAGATTTTTTCACTCATATGGAGACAAATTCTCTGTCTGTATTATGTGAATAGATACCCTTTTACAAAGATCAGTATCTTTTCAGTATTTCTGAAACACATGTACAGAAAAAAATCAACAAGAAAATGAATAGGCTATTGAATTTCAACAACATAACAGTAACTTCAACTACGAAAAGAACAAAATTTGAAATGTTTGTTTTATGAACAACTGTCAAAAGCATATATTTTATTCCATATCTTTTCAGACGTTATAGTGTTAAATAATATATCAAATGCCACTCTGCTAGTACAATATCATTAAAAGAAAACTTGGGAGTTCTTTTTAAATGATGGTACATTTCACGTAAGAAATAGACTTATGATAAGACCTATTCCGTCAAGACAATTAAAAACAATTAAATATTATTTATACAGGATAGGTAACGGGAAAACAATCATTTCAATTACTAGTTTTTGGATCTATCCTCACACTAAATGCAAAATTACTGGAAAAGTAATTATATCAAATCCACTTAAAGAGTTTGTAGAGAGAAAAAATTCCAAAAAGAAAAAAATTCTAACCATAAAAAAATAATACTAATAAAAATTATGGGCATTTCACCAGTTTCAAACACTAAAAACTTAAAAAATCAGTAACCCATGCAATCTAAATTATCAATTATGACATCTATATTCACTAGAAGTACATCTTGGGTCAGTGTAATTTAAAGAATTGGGGGATTTTTTCTTCTTCTTGTTTTGTCTACCATCAGCCCCTATGCTGCAAGTGCTAAAGAGTGACAGAACACCAAATACACAAACATCGAGATACTTACTGGGCACGCCTGAAACCAGACGTAGGGGTCGCAGAACCCTAAATGCTCGCAGGGCTTTCACATCAAAATTATTGATGTTCATTGTTGACAAGACAGTGCTTATAATACTGAAATAAAGAGGGAAGAGAAAACTACAAACCATGCCTAAAAACAGTCCATTGGCCATCGTGGTGGTCAATTTCGTGATTTTTCTCTTCTGCAATACAATCTAGCTTAGCTATCATTCATATAAAGCACCAAAAAAAACCCAAAAAAACCCAACAAACCAAAAACCAAAAAAACCACACAAGCTGTATATTCCACGTTCATTAAAAAATTCATTCTATATCCACCACTGTGTTTTCGTGCATAGCCTTGTAGATTTTTTGTCCACCCTTCCAAAAGTGACCAAAAGACCTACAGGTCTGCACATTAGATTATACAATGATTGTTAATTGTAGCAGTAAAACCCTTCTCCAGATTGCAAGCAGTAAAACAGAAAAAAAGGTATATGGGTTAGATGATTAGTGCTGTCCAACACGGCTACTTCCCACAATATGCTGGTTACTTACTAGGGGCTCGAGAGACCAGTCGTAAGGGTCGTAGAACCCTGAAGGCTCGTAATGCCTTAACATCGAATCCATGAATATCGAATAAAGTAAAGATTGGTGTTATAATACTGAAATCAAAAGAAATTACAACATCATTTGAAATCATTTACATTATTCCAAAATTGCCTGGAAAGTGGGTGTCTGAAAATAATAAATACATGTATAAAATCCATAGATGAAGTGACTGCACCCAAAAAGAAGATCCTCCTGAAAGGAAAGATTCCATTAACAAAAACGGAAAGAAAAAAAAAAAAAAGGAATTTAAAAAGCATCCATATAATATTCAATAAGTTTCACTGTTATCAAGTTTTTTTTAACCTTATTTCATCATTTTTAACTTGATATTTTTTTCCCCCAAAAATTATGTAACACAAAGATGTTTTAACAACATTCAGTGAAATGAACTTTGACAAAATAACACAGTGTGTAATAAAGGATATAAAATAATTTTGACACCAACATGAGCATACAAATTATTATAATTTCTTTTCAAATCAAAAGAACCACATTAACATATATGTACACTGTATATGAAGAAGGGACAATCAAAAATGATACACTTGATGTTTTATACACAGATATGTCTACTCCACATTAAGGAAGTGCAAGACTAAGGGTGTTATTCACGACTGTGAAGAGTACATGTAACAGTATAAATGTATTATCTCCTAAAGCAATGCTATACAAAATCTTCTCTTGTGTCTTGGTAACAACTATATATCATTTATGTTTTAAATTCTATGTACTTCTAGCCATATTTTCAGATTCCAT
Source organism: Ostrea denselamellosa (assembly GCA_024699665.1). Taxonomy (NCBI): domain Eukaryota; kingdom Metazoa; phylum Mollusca; class Bivalvia; order Ostreida; family Ostreidae; genus Ostrea; species Ostrea denselamellosa. Next base: position 3,881,083 of record JAMZEH010000025.1, read on the forward strand.
TACATTTTCTAGATACTTATATCTTTTACAATACCAGAATCAGTATACTGTATATTGGATAATTTTGGCATATATGTAATATTTGGTGATTGATTTTTTCAAATACTAATATGGCACCATGCTTTAAAATATAAATAAATTAAAAAGAATTTGGTGCTTTTATTATTATTATTACTTTTTTTGTTGGGGGGGGGGGGGGGGGGGGGGATTTTCTTCATCTGTAAAAAATCAGAGTTCACCAAAACGACCCAATATACAGTATCAGAGATAGTGATTTGATCAATGTATTCACTGACAACAATATACAGTATCAGGGAAGGTGATTTGATCGTTGGATTCACGGACAACAATATACACAACTAATGTAAAGAAAATGCCATTTTTCGATGTGTTAACTTCTCCTAAGTGCTATAATCAAAATTAGAAAGTGTCACACATCCTGAATGTGAGTAATGAACACACAGAATCAAGGCATTAGGGCTCACAGAGCGGTGACTTAGAAACCTTCATTATGTCTGAGTCTAACAGGGGGATTCATTTAGCTTCCACGTTCTATCCTTGGTAATTTCACACAATACAGTAAGTGTGATAATCTTCATTAACTCTATAACAAATCACCCTGAGGGAGTGAGTGGAACATCACTAGAATGAAACTACCAAATGCGTAATATTTTCCCTGCACGACTAATGAGAAAAAGAGAGTTTGGTCTAAAGTCACGATCCTCCATCTCCACACAAAATGCTCTTTCCTAAGTTTGAGTGGAATCAAATTTCATGAAACAAAATCAAACTGTTGACTTGAAATTCTGTGATTTGATATACACACCGAAATAAAATCTGGTTGTGGAAACTAAAGCCACAACATTTAGGAAACAATAAAACAGCGACAGCATGCTCTAAATTGTTGTACTCACATTATAAAGATTGTGAAAAGACTAACCAACAGAAAGAAAATTAGTCATCATTTGACGATCTGTACAGACACAGTCATATAATATCATAGCCATTCGGTGGGGACTTTTTCTTTTTAACAAATATTCCTTAATTCCCCTTTTTATAATTTTTACAATATTTCTGATTTTTATTCATCTCCACACTTAAGGACCCTGATGTCTACAATGAAAAAAAAAAATCGATCTTGATGTTTATGAATATTGAATTCTTTTTTTATATCAAAAAAAAAAAAAATCAAAAAAAAATAGAATTTTGGTCTTCCATTTGTATTTTGGAAAATATACATTTAATGGCTAGTTGTAATTTGGCGCAGACACGCCGAATGCAACTAGCCCATTTAATTTGGTATTATAAAATGAAAACAAATTTTAAAAAAAATATGAAAATTCTATTTCAAAATCTCTGACACATGAAGTATTTTTTCCTAGAGTTTCCTAAACTAAAATGTTGAGATAATCTATTAATAATGCATGAAAAGAAATAATTAAAAAAAAAAGATTTCATTCATATGTACAGACTATGTACATTTTTACATTTTGGACAGATGTTTTCAGCACATTTGAAAAATAACATCATTGTGAGTTTTTTTTCTGTTTTGAAATTTAACTTTTAAGTTGACAAATGAATTACCAATTTCTCGCAATTTAGCAAAGGTTGTTCATGAATATCAATGAAACAAGTTTTAAAATAATCTACATTTGTACACAATTCTATACACTACAAGTCATGAATGTATGCATACATTCACTTTTCTCAGAAAACCAAAAACCTCTAGAAAATTCAAGACCTAGCTGTGTAAAAATATAAAATTTTGAACATTTCATTCATATTTCTAACACCCCCCCCCCCCACCCTCCACCTTCCTTCAATAAATTTCTAGTAAGCTGATAAGGTTCAACTTGGTATAATATATGTAAAACAAACTAAGCTTGCATGTAGAAAGACAGCAACAACCACCAGTATTAATGAACAGAGAAACTAATTAATCGAGCTGATAGAACTTACCCAATAACTACAATTATAAAATCTAGGATGTTCCATCCATTTCGGAGATAGGCACCCGAATGAAGAACGAATCCGTACGCTATAATTTTCATAATGGCCTCTAAGGTGAATATAACTAAAAAAACATACTCCACTCTTTCCTGAAAAATATAAAATTTGAATGATACATGTATATTGAATATTTCTCATAAAATCTTATAATTCTGTATTTTAAATTGTTTAACACACAAGGTGATATCTTTCTATAATATATGATAAAAAGTTAACATATAGGAGCAGCTCTGAAGAAATGAAACTATTGTCATCTTTGTACATGTATATGCAGCTGTTTAGACATTTTTTAACGAGGAGCATAAAATAGCCTTATCATTGTCACAAGCCATGACTGAAATCCTCTCCCCTTTTCGTGAGAAGTGTCCATTTCAGCAGTGGATTGCAACAATATAGTATTATTTATGATATAATTATAGCATGTTCATGAAATCATGAATTCCTCAGTCAATATTGTACTCTGTTGGCGTGATATAACCAAAGATTGACCAAAATCAACATGCTATAATGGATTTTCTTTTTGTTCTTCAAAACATATGGTTTACAATATCACTGTAGCATGCTATACAATTCTTCATATCTATTTTTGGAAACATGAGTTTCAATATTTTATCATACATGTGGTATTATTTCAATTCATAGATTTTTCTGAATTACAATAAAGAAATAATAAATTCCCTTATCATGTTCAATTTGGGGGAATTAGCATACAATAAAGTACTTGACATAAAAACTCAAACTAATGGTGTCAAAGTGTAGGCACCACATTCACATATATATGCTTTGAGAAGTTGATACAATTTAACAAAACTTCAAAAAAACCACCATTTATAACCTTGGCAATGTGCTTCTTATTAGAATACAAAGTACTGCATATGTCCTTTTTGTATATAAATTTTGCAGCTATTCACATTTATTAATTTTTCTGTACCCAGTTTAGGTTCGATTACAGGTCCGTTTCCCTCTCAAAAAACTACCAATTTTCCCCCAAGTTGCCATTTTCCCCAATCTGAGTTATTGCTTCTGTCATTTGAACTTTTCATCTATGACATACTGTACTGTGCAAACCTATCATATGAAAATTTATATAACTGAAAGTGAAAGTTACAAAAGTAGAACTGTGTCAGTGTTACAATTGAGTACACAACATTAAATTTACTTATATAGTATGTATTTCATAAATCAATTAAGGTTTATTACAAATTTATTAATTTTTCACAATTTTAATAATGTTGATGATTTTTCCTAATCGTAAAAGCCAAGGTCCATATGAAAATAGTTAAAAAAGCACTGCTTTGCAATAAAAAAAAAAAAAAAAAAAAAAAATCATCCTTTCTCTGCTACCAATGTGTCTGGACAAGATACAAAGAAAGGACACTAATTGGTATCTGCATAATAGAAGGGTTTTCTTCCCTTAAATAATAAATGTATGTATAATATCTTAAATATAATGTGAGGAATGTAATAATATCAAAATAGTGCATGGAATAAATTTATTATGTCTGAATCTTTTTTTTTTAAAGAAAGGCAGTTGATGTTCACACATGTATTTTTTTCCTACATAAAAATGAGAAGTTACTCATGCTCTAGTTATGGCCTGGACTTCTATCAATATCATGATGTGTTTATTATTGTAGTTTGTTGGGTTTTTTTATAAGACAATATGCATAATTGCACAATCCTAATCTCTGATCACAGAAAAGGGGGGGGGGATTGTAAAAAAAAAAACAACAAAAAAACACTGATTCTGTTTGCCATTGCAGTACACTAACACCAACAGCATTTGTTTGCATGTTTGCTAATGAGAATTCCAGAAAGGTAAAACGCATGTGTGAAAAGACTAAAACAAATGTCAAGTAAGAGTAAAGATATATTTATACTAACATTAAATAACAGCCTGACAACAGATCTACACATTTGATTTACGAATCATGATATCATACCGCAGATCCTCACAAAGCACGAATGTTCATGAAGTTGATACGCAATTTGTGTTCAACAGTCTTAATAGTACACTCTCCCTTTACCTTGGCGATGGGTTTTAATTTGATCTCATATGCGTTAAAAAAAGGTCTTATCATGTTTTTATATGAAGTGTCATACTCCTAGTTTGACCAGGGGCTGTTTTAAAGACAATTTAGGCTGGCTGGTAGTTGGTGGGCCTTCTCAATGTCGCTGCATCAAATCAATAGCCTCCAATGCCATATATATATCTATTCCAGAAAAGATCTGCCACGAAGCTTCTAGATTCAAAACATAATGCAAACTAATCCTAAATGGTTGCAACAATCAATAGCTCTAACTGAAAGGCAATTTTTACAGTCTACGCATCATCATTATAGGCTCTCCACTACATGGAGAATGCCTGGAAATTACATCAGGTGTCATATGAGGATGGTAGATTTAATTCATCATAATTATATAAAACACAAGAATTTACAATAATTACGCGAGAAGTCCTCACTTAACCTGATATCTTTCTAATATCATATTCCTACCTCTTACTCGAGACCATATGAAATTACACTGCTTGCAGCAGATGTCAAAAATTATTAATCTTTTTGTTTTCTATCTGTCTGTTTATAAAAAAAAAAATTGAGGGACATTTTCCTTCAGCTATTCTAATGACTGGCAAGTTAGTGATTTAACAATGGCATATGTAAACTGAGATTTACACGGTGTGGAATGAATTCTAATACTTGAGCTATTAATTTTGTGAGATCTACACAACCCCGAATCCTTGGAGGGAAAAAAAATTTCAAAAGGTTTCTCCACTGGAAATTCTCATGAATGATACATTCTAAATCAATGTCATTTTACTTTTTAAAGAGATACTTTTAGCTCTTGTTTTTACAGTATACAGATGATCACAATGGAGAAAGAATTTGCTGAGTGTGCACTCCTCCCAGCTATTCCTTTAGATTAATCACATCAGATACTTGACAGGAGTCCAAGGAGCACATTGCTTGCAATAATGAACTTAAGCCCTCCATATCCATGACATATCTAATGCAGGCTATTCTTAGATCTGCGATCCAATTAGCACATTTAAAAAAAAAAAAAAAAAATCAATCCATTTATATACATGTGAATGAGATTTTGCTTGTTTTGTCATTTGGTTTTGTCAGTACATTTCGAGAAGGTCATCACACTCTTCAAAGCAAGTATGCAATGGAGTGCCCACATGATCACCATATTGCAGGACCACACTTACCAATGCTGCATTGACCTCATTGGAATCTAAGTTGGGGTAAGGCTGGGAGACTGCTAGCGCCACACAGTTAGCAAAAATGGTCAAGAGAATGAGGTACTCGAAGGCTGTGAGAATCAGTTAAGGAAAACATTTCCTGCCATCATGTGTCATGTAATTTAGTACATATCTACATTATATATCTAACATCATGTGTCAAGTAATTTAGTACATATCTACATTATATATCTAACATCATGTGTCAAGTAATTTAGTACATATCTACATTATATATCTAACATCATGTGTCATGTAATTTAGTACATATCTACATTATATATTTAACATCATGTGTCATGTAATTTAGTACATATCTACATTATATATCTAACATCATGTGTCATGTAATTTAGTACATATCTACATTATATATCTAACATCATGTGTCATGTAATTTAGTACATATCTACATTATATATCTAACATCATGTGTCATGTAATTTAGTACATATCTACATTATATATCTAACATCATGTGTCATGTAATTTAGTACATATTTACATTATACATCTAACATCATGTGTCATGTAATTTAGTACACTAGTACATATTATACATTATACATGCATCTTCCTGAAAAAGAATATTCCACAAAATTTGAAGTTTAAGGAGGTATACACTACATCATCATAATGGCTGACTTTCTTTTAAAACATGAATGAAAATATAAATATCAGCAATATTTGTCTATTCATTTCAAATGCCATTGCCTCACTGAGTAGCTCAGTAGGTTAGCATGTCGACTGTTGATCTGTAGATTGTGGGTTAAAGTCCAGCAGGAGTTTTAAATTATTTTCAGATTACTCTTTAATAGCTGCATTTCTTGACTAAATGAAGTGAATTTAAAAGTTTTCAATTTCAAAACATTGTTGTACACATCCTGCATTTTTCATCCACATTAGATTTCTCTGGTGTAGCATTCCTCCTTAATCTCAGTCATACTGGCTTAGTAACAATGACAGTTGAAGTATATACTGTATATCTGCAAATATTTTACGCTTTTTTCATGACATACTGCTGTGTGTCGTGTGTGGTAAGATGCAAGATACAAGTAGCTCCAAAAGATTTTCATCCGTATTATTAATATAAAACATAAACGGTACCAATTTTGATGCACCAGATGCACATTTTGACAAAAAATGTTTCTTTAGTAATGCTCAAGTAAAAAATGTTGGAAATCTGAAATAAGAACAAACTTGGAAGAGCTGAAAGAACCAAATAATACCATATACTGGAGCCAAATACGGTTAAGGAGCAGAGCTATGATTTTGAAAGGAATTTCTTAATTTTATCAATTTTTTTTATCCGTATTTCATGCAAGTATCGAATTACTTAGCAACTGGGCTGGTGAAAACCCTCTGGGACTAACAGTAAGGAACTGTATCAATACATATTAAGAGTGTTGTAATATCATATACATGTAATGTAAATTATCACTGCCTTAAAATTACACTGGTATATCTTCCAATGGTAAAGCTTCAGTCCATCAGGGTGTTGATTTTACAATTTAAAATGGAGGAATATGATTGTGGAGAACTAAGCTAAAAGTGGATCCTTGCATTAAAGGAAATGCTATCAGATCAATATGAAGTATTAAATCATATTTCTTTTTTTCAAAAAAAAAAAAAAGAGTAGTGCATTGAAATTGTGACGGTTATGTTCGATCGTCTGTAACTAGATAGCTTAGTTGGAAGAGCAATTGACTAAAGATTCAGTGAGGTCCTTAATTCAATGGTCCATTTGCATGATCTCTCTTCCGGTTATATTTGGTGCAGTGACCTGGTTCTGATTTTAAAAGGTGAAAATATCTGGCTGGGTAGAGTCTCGCTGTTTCCAATGTAGAGCTTAATGTCTGTTTTTCAAGGTAGAGCTTAACGTCTCATTTCAAGGTAGAGCCTGGCTGTTTTCAAGGTAGAGCTTAATGTCTTTTTCAAGGTATAGCCTGCTGTTTTTAAGGTAGAGCTTAACATCTCATTTCAAGGTAGAGCCTGCTGTTTTTAAGGTAGAGCTTAACGTCTCATTTCAAGGTAGAACCTGGCTATTTTCAAGGTAGAGCTTAATGTCTTTTTCAAGGTATAGCTTAATATTTGTTTTTAACATAGAGATTGGCTGTTTTAAAGGTTTTCAAGGTAGAGTCTCGCTGTTTCCAATGTAGAGCTTAATGTCTGTTTTTCAAGGTAGAGCCTGGCTGTTTTCAAGGTAGAGCTTAATGTCTTTTTCAAGGTAGAGCCTGGTTGTTTTCAAGGTAGAGCTTAATGTCTCATTTCAAGGTAGAACCTGGCTATTTTCAAGGTAGAGCTTAATGTCTTTTTCAAGGTATAGCTTAACATTTGTTTTCAACATAGAGATTGACTGTTTTAAAGGTTTTTTTAAGGTAGAGCTTGGCTGTTTACAAACATTTAGAAACAGGAATGCTGTTATCAGACCTCCTCTCGTCTAGGTCACTTGGAATAGCATTTACTACACTGAGATTAAAGGGTCCCAGGTTTGAATCCCATTATATTTTTTCCCTTCCTGGTATACATTTGATGTAGTAATATTATTATGATCATGATTAATTATCAGTTACGCTGTACAGCTTATCATGACATGAATATTAATATCTACACTTCATACTCTTCACATGCCTGACCTCACCTACCTTTAAAGAGGTTTATCTGTGATTCAGAAAAGTCACTAACCCCAAAAAGCTGCTGGTGATCCCCCCATATATTATATCAATATGAATTTTATCAGCATAAAATCACTTTGAAACACTCTCTGATATGATGTACACCTACTGCCCCAAGAAATCATAAAAAATTTTCAACATCAATATATTGAAAGAACCCTTATTTTCTAGACTCATTATCACATTTATTTAGTAATTAACATCATTCTCTGTATATTCTGATTTGTTGTCTGGCCTGTAAGTAATATAAAAACAGTAGCAGCAAATGTCTGACCAAAAAAAAAAAAAAAAATCTCTTCCAGACAGTGACGGTACAATACAGGAACCTGAGGTAGGAGTGTTTGGCAGTCAGCCATGAGGCCCAAGCTCCAACACTGACAATGTTATCTGTGTGGGAGGAAGTTTTCAAACATCCTCAGACAAAGTGATACAAATGCAGCATTTTACAAGATAACAGATTGCTGCACTCATAGAACTCTAAGAATTTTTTTTTTTTTAAATTACGCAACTCGCAGGGGCATTTTACCCTTGAGGTTATAGTGCTATGATCTTCCTAGAATTGAAATCTAAACCATTTCAAAGGAAAAAGTTCCAGACACAGCTATATTACTATGGCGATGTTTCTTCCCTGTGATCTGAATCTTCCAAAAAGAATAGCATGTAGTAAGAATGGCATACAAATGACAGGAGCTATGTGTCAGACACGCATCATCCTTAGCTTCCTACAAGATTCTGACAGGTGCTTGATATCTATATATACCAGTACATGTTACAGGGTACCTGCACTCAGATCATCTGAGACTGTACCTTGTTCTTGGAACCTTTTGTTCTTATTACTAACAAGAATTCTGATTCATTATACAAGAAAATGCTACTAGAGTTGCCCTTGTGCTAAAATAAAATGTGTGTGTTTTTCCAGTTTCCTGACCCTTGACTGACATTTTCACTGCCAACCCTTAATACTTTATTGATGATATGAATAAATAAATGTCTGAAATTTTCAAACTGGAATTTTTTTCTTTTCACATTTGAGTTTCTCTGATTAACATTTTAACTACTACTGGTCTCCAAAATGTTTTAAAAGTATAAAATTGTAATGTATATAGACCTGTAAATTAAGATTTCAAATAAAATGTTTTAATAAAATAAAATGTTTCATCTACATATCTTTCTTAATTTTTAAGAAAATGAAACAGAAAACATGCATATATTTTATTTGGCCCTATAGAATTAATGTCCACATCCTATGCAAACTCCTATCTCACTCAAGACCTGTGTCCAATCAAAACGAAAGATTCTAAACTGTCTTCATTCACTCACTCAGGACAGGGTCATATTTAAAATACAAGTTTCTAAAATCTGTGGATTCAAACTTTTATTCATGACCTTTACATTTAATCAATGGACTTTGATGAAGGATTTTACACAAACTGGTTCATAATCAAACTTGGAGTCAAGATTGAGTGTCATTGCATTGCAAAAACAGGGTCTGGGCAATAAAAAAAAGTCACATACTGCATAATGTATAATAAATATCAACAACAGATTGATGCTCAACTGGAGAAAGGAGGAAGGGGGGTGGGGGGGGGTGGTTAGAGGGCATGGCTTCAACAAACTGAATGTATACTATATGAGGATGCATGTAATTGTTTGCCCAAATTGAAGCTTTATAATCATTCTATTTTTCAGCAACCTTTTAAGCATGTTTTCCTCGCACAGTATCAATCTCATGTAAAGTTTTGACCCCCCACCACCATCCTGACGGGTGACCCCAAGTCAAGCAAGGTTTCAACAAAACTGATTTAATACTACATCAGGATGTTTGCACAACTGTCTTGAGAAAACATAAACCTTTTTGTTCCTGAGAAAAAGACACTGAAATATTTTCCCTACATATTCCTAGTGTATAAAACTTTAAGCCCCTGTTTTGCCCCATCCTGATGGGCATCATGGTTTTAAAAGACTTGAATCTACACTATCGTAAATCACATTTTATTCACGAGGATATCATTTAGCATAATTTCTCAAGATTAGCCATTCACAAAAATTTAGTTCTCATGAATAAATTCTTACATTTTGAGGACTTAAGCAACAAAAAATAATGTGTGAAAGTTTTGTCTTGTGAATCAATACAGTCTTGGATCCACTATCCATGTGAATATAAAGTCTCCTGATATGAAAGTAATCTATATGTATCCCTTAATGCAAAACTTGCAGAGTATTATAAAGGATATATGAGGATCAGTACAAGCTAAACTGTGTAGAGAAATAATTATGAAAAAAAGAAAAATACAACAGAAATTTTCAATGGTGCAATGAAAGAATTAAATTACTTTGCTGCATGACAGACAGACACATCTGGGATCTGCATTAAAGTCTACAGAATATAGCAGACCATGAGGAGGCTACGTAACTGCAAAAGTACACCAGTAAAGTCCCCTTTCTTTGGAGTGGGAGTTTTCTATGTAAATACTTCCCATCAGTCACCTGCATACACGGTGAACACTTTCTATTCATCATCAAAAACCACATATTGTCTAACTGAATGGAAGTTTAACAATAATAAAAACAAGTTACCATATGAAACTACCTTAACTGGTAACTCATATTTACATGTGTGTCTGATTGGACTTTAAAATAATGTAATCTAATTATGTCCTGGGCTGGTGATAGTTTTACACTCATCTCTTGAGTACAAGAGTACACTAAACAGGATGACCATTTGAACAAACTCCGTGACTACAAATTAATGAAGTCGTCAGATTTTTTTTTTACTGAAATTAACCCAATGGTGAGCTTTCCTTCCCATTTCATGAAACAGTAATAAGATGAGAATTATGATTTTGTGTTTTAGCACCTCTACACAAAACTGTTCTTGTCCATGTTGCAATGAAAATAGTGCAACCATCCATATGAACTGCCATTGTAGCAATAAAATTCATGTGATTGTCCATAGCAACTGCCATTGTGTGTGACTGTCCTCCTCTATTCAATTTTACAACGAAGATTTCAAACATGGAATATCAGTTGATGTTTGTGTGTTTGTTTTACATTCCCTTGGAGAATTTTTCACTCACTCACCAGCTCTAGACAGCTTTAGGTGACCTGTGGATGGTCCTCACAGTGAGGAGATTCTTTAGCTTGCCAATGCCAACTGTGAATTTTTATGGTCAAATATATCTCCAAAAGACTCATAACTTTCATTCAAAATGCCCAGGTTCTTGGCATGGGAAAAGTCAATGCCAATATATGTACATTGTGTTTGGTTTGATGCAGGAATCAAACTCCGGCCTTCTGGTTGTGAAGCGAGTGCACATTTGGCCACAGTGACTGGACAGATGATGTGAATGCAATATTCCATTGTTAAAGTTGCTTTAACAAGGACTCAGAATAAATAACACATCCAAACAATCAAAAGAGATCTTAACAAATGACAGTTCATCCAATCCAAAGAGATGTGTAGAAGTGTGATGAAAGTCCAAAAAGCAGAAGAGAGGGTACGATGACAACAGAGGTGAGCAATGTCAAGAAAGATGTACAATGATAAAGTCCAACCAGGAGAAGTGTACAATGACAAGGGAGACAATGAGAGGCCAACACTGACAAGAGGTGTACAATGACAAGAGAGACAATGAGAGGCCAACACTGACAAGAGGTGTACAATGACAAGAGAGACAATGAGAGGCCAACACTGACAAGAGGTGTACAATGACAAGAGAGACAATGAGAGGCCAACACTGACAAGAGGTGTTCAATGACAAGAGGCACAATGAGAGGCCAACACTGACAAGAGGTGTACAATGACAAGAGAGACAATGAGAGGCCAACACTGACAAGAGGTGTACAATGACAAGAGAGACAATGAGAGGCCAACACTGACAAGAGGTGTACAATGACAAGAGAGACAATGAGAGGCCAACACTGACAAGAGGTGTACAATGACAAGAGAGACAATGAGAGGCCAACACTGACAAGAGGTGTACAATGACAAGAGAGACAATAAGAGGCCAACACTGACAAGAGGTGTACAATGACAAGAGAGACAATGAGAGGCCAACACTGACAAGAGGTGTACAATGACAAGAGACACAATGAGAGGCCAACACTGACAAGAGGTGTACAATGACAAGAGAGACAATAAGAGGCCATCACTGACAGGAGGTGTACAATGTTAGCCAAAAAATCCTAAGAAAAGAAACTATACAAGAAAATCCAATGATCATCGCCAAGATGTACAACATAACAATCACAGTATACTACATTGTACGTGTCTGGATGTACAGGTGACACATTGTACGTGTTTGGATGTACAGGTGACACATTTGCTTCTCACCTCTACAACCCAGAGTCTGATCACTGTTATTAATAGTAGTGCATTTAAGCAATAGGGTATGGTGGTTGCCCACTCAGACAAGTGAGTTTTCACTTGTACCTTTCCACAAATAAAAGACCTTTCTACAAATCTAACAGAACAGACTCCAAAGAAGCTTTCATTGGTTACCTAATCTCGGTTAGCCCCGGCCTACAATACGATAGTCAATTAAACCACAATTATTTTTTGGCGAGATTGTTCATGTCATCCACAAAAATAACCAAGAAAGTTAAATTCATATATGATAATTTTTATAAGAGCTCCCATGGGGATCACAGTACCCCTTGCTCATTGTAAGGGGACTAAATCAGGCGGTCCTTTGAACGAGACTGCAAAAACAAGGCCCTGTGCCACAGCAGGTGTGGCACAATAAAGATCCCTTCCTGCTCAAAGGCCATAAGTGTTGATGATAAGACTAAATTTTGCAGTGCTTCACCAGCAATGGTGACATCTCTATCGGAGTGAAAAATTCTCGAGCAGGACTTTAAACTATATATACAACTAACCAAACTGAACATAAGCGTCCCTCTCTCTCTCTCTCTTTTGAAGATTTCTTGATGTAGTCCCCTCATAGTTTGAAATTTGTTTTGTAATATTGGGTTGAATAACTTATAAGTCACTGACAAATGCTACACTATTAGACTGTATCACAAGAATGTGCTGCAGAACACCTCATGCTAAGAATACATCCTCAAAGATTGCAAGTACCTGCCAAATTTCAAACGTAGAACAATTTTCATCAATAAACTGTTAACAAACTTCTCTATGTACATCAGATATTCAGATACAAAACAATTTCACCTCATTCACCTTCAAAAATTTTATCAAATGCATGTGTTTTAGATAATAAAGAGAATTCCTCCTTGAAATTGATTATTTCATCCATCTAAACATATATATACGGTATCTTTGATCTACACATATTTATGTATGAGGTACAGTATGGCACCTGATTAGTTGCAGATGCTGTTGCCTGATTATTGTGTAAACAATACTCAAAAGGATCTGGGAGTCAGTGGTCAATTAAGACAGATCTCCTAGGCTTCTTATCACATCATATAATGCCTTTATCACATCACTGACATCTTCCACTGCTCATTGCTGGTGTCCTCTGTGTCTACATTATACAATGGAATGTCGGTACCACATGTATACCCAGTGCACCGACAGATATGGTTAACCTAAAGGAGTCTCTGCCTATGTCAAATCTACTCTCTTGTGGTTTTTACTAAAATTCCATTAGCAGGGAAACTGTTCCTTTTGTATGAGCTAGCTTTATGACATTGTGAAGACAAATTCTATTGCATCAGAGTACTTAACCATCAAACATTCGCAGAGTATTGCATGTCAGTTATTGGCTCCCCAATTGCAAAAAACAATTTTCCATACAAATGGCCATAACTCAAGTAAAAATGGGTTCATCATAATGATTAATGAGTCTAGCACATAGTTGTTCACTAGAAAGCTACAATATAGTGAATTTCATTCCAGTATAACCCAAAGAGGTGCAGAAAATAAATTTATATTGTACAGGCCTAGTATGAGTCTTGTTTCAGCTAATCAGTCATAACGAACATAATGAAAGTTAAACCTCTATCTACAATTGTTGAGTTTGGAGGCTAGGGAGTAAGTTCCATATCATCTCAACAAATAACAAAAAAATTACAAAATATCGGAATTTTGTGCAAAGGGGTGTAACTCTAGTTAAAGTGGGTCAAACATGATTTGATCTGTAGTTGTTTAAAAGAATGCGACACAGCAAGTTTTATAAAATGTTAATACCCTCAACATTCTAACAAAAAATATTTGTGCAAACTGAAGTCACACATATTGACTGTTGGGAAAGTTGTGCACTGATAGAATAGAACTCGTCACTTGTCACCACTGCACCAGGAATGCTAAGAGAAGACAACATGCAGTTATTTGTCAAGCTGCATTGAATATCGTTTTGTAGACTGCATTGTGCAGTTTAGATTTTAATTGTAATTCTCATATCTGTGCCTCAACATGGAGAGGTACTGTAAAAACAGTATGCCTACTGTCCAAGTACAGTAACAGCTACTTTCTCTTCTATTAACCAGTGGCAGTAGCTCAGTGGTTAGAGCATTCACATAGTAACCAGGTGGTTGTAAGTTCAAGTCCCGCTCGTACCATGGCCGTATCAAATGTAAGACGTTAAAATAAGTAGCGATTGCTCCTTCGCCAAACAATCGGCATTTCAAAGTGAGAATCACGGGTCTTTTGGATATGACCTCAAAAATCAGAGGTCCCATGTCGCAGCAAGTGTTGGCACATTAAAGAACTCTCACTGCTACGGCCCTGAGTACTAAGCATAGGTCTAAATTTGTGGTACTTTACCTACTGCTGGTGACGTCTTAATATGTGAAAAAATCTTGTAAAATAATACAAACAGACAAACAATCAATCAAACAATTTTAACAATAGTATTTTCATATTCACGATATTGGCAAGCAAAATTTTTAAAATCTAAATGAAGCCTGCTGTATTTCTTACAAATCTATAGCCTAACATGCCTAAAGGCTAAATTCAGAATTATATAGAAGAACACAATCTATCCCATTCAATACAGACATATCATGATAATGCTGGTCTTGGCAGATTTAAGTAAATCATATCTGTAACCAAATGGCCATTATGTGTGGACTGACAAACAGCCACTCCTGGAGTCTAAATGAAGAATGGGTCTACTGTCACAAATCATTCACAGACCCACAGGCATCACTTATCCTCCTTAGCTTCACTACATTTCTTATAATCTAGGGACTATCCTACAGCCCATGTTTATACAGACAAATCCACGACTTAATGCTTGTTTTCACTTCTTTTTTTTCAGTTTGAAAGATTCCCCTGATTCTAACATTAATATTATCAATCCTTGTATTGAGGGCCAATCTGATGTGTCATAAACAACAAAATCTTTCACTGGGATGAATAAAAACAAACAAACAACTTATAACAAAGAATTATTTCTCAAACAAGGGTTCATTTTTTCCCCCTACGATTAAAAAAAAACAGAAACAAAAACAACCAACCCCCCCCCCCCCCTTCAAATCTGATATTTAATAATGCACATGAGGTCTAGAAAAAAAAGGCCTCAGAGGCCAAAAGAGTTGCATGGTGGGGTATGGATTTTTTTTTTAGCACTTAGTACACTGAGAGCTTTGTGACCAGCAGGCTGTACCCGTTGTATATTGATGAATCATTGATTTTTCTCTTGTTGTTATCAGGTGTTTTATTTTCACATGACTGCCAATTGATTTACCACTGTTTCTGCACTAGCATCAAAATCCCGTCCTTCAACTTAAAATCAACTCATCACACATAATGCCTACATGTAAATATAGACTGTACTGTGTGTGTATATATATATATTTCCAAAGTGTAGTTAATGAGTATGAATTTCATAGTAGACATGATTCAGACTAGTTTTGTTAATTTTGATACTTCATTACAATATGGTTGCTATACAAAGACAAATGTTACCTTGTAGATTACTTGTTTCAGATTGAAGTAAATTATTTTATTTTAAATGTAATTTATAAGTGATATCAAACCAAGTACAGAGAATTTTGACCTTGACATGTTACTATAACCTTGATCTTCATCTTCACCAAATATCAAGCTATCTTGTGTACTTCGAAAGAAAAAAATTCAGTCTTAGCCACAAGAGTATGAGAAACAATGAACATGTCATATTTTTATAGCCTACACCCTCTTTTCTTTATAAAATACAATTTAGACTAAAGGAAAAAGAAAAATCAGACTTACAAAGAAAAATTTGACTTACAAATTTCACTGATCTACAGACTTATCATATGCTGTATGTTCTATAATATAAAATTGCATTCAAATTGCATATTTAAAGTTTTCATTTGAACACAGGTTTAAATAAATACTGTTTGTTCATCAGCTTTAAGTAACACCACCCACATCATCCTGGCCTGTCCCTTTGTAAGAATGCCCAATTCAAAAAAAAAAAAAAAAGCATAAACATATTTTAAATTGAAAAGAAACATTTGCTGTTTGCATTAGTTTTTTATGGTACTGGGTCCCGGAGCATTTAAAACAGATGTCTTTGTATAGCTCTAAAAATTTAAAATTAATGAACAGAGAACTTAATCTTTGCCATTTGTGTTAGGCAGGGGGATGGACACCTGATCATGCACACTGGGAGTCTGAAACAGCTGTCACGGCAGGTTAATTGACTGACTGCCAATGGTAACTGGAAACAAAATGTACGATCTGGTTACTCATTGATTTGTTGCTTCTGTTTTATCAAATGTTGGATATTACATAATTTTGTGTGGAATAGATTACGATATCCCTTATTAGCTTAAGTGTTTTGTAATATCATGAGGTATGCTATCAACATTAGAAGAATCCTCTATAAAGCATTATAATACAATTCTGTACTGCTAAAATTGACGAATTTTCGTTCATCAGAAAAGTATAATCCTGAAATAAAAATTCCATAATCCCCCTGTCTTTTTGATCTAGATGCTGTATTCCTTACCTTTACCGCATTAACAGGCAAGAATGTACAGGATTTACAGGCAGGAATTTACAGGATTTACAGGGATTAAAATCCCAGCACTCAATGGCCGCATATAGAGATCATACTAACAAATAATCCAAAATGAAATCAATTTGGAATAAATTCCCAAGAATTGCAAAAGGATATCTCCATTCCACAATCCTGATACACAATTTTCGTATAGGGTTTTCCAACGTTAAACAAAACAAGGCCCTGGGTGGCCTCACATTTTGGTTTTGTTGTTTCCTTGGTGGTGCTCGTTTTCGAGTCATTGTGTTGGTGTTTGCGGCGTTGGCAGTGGCAGCCCCCAGCGCGGCAGTCCACGCTGAGCTAAGTGGTTTGCTGTGGTTTGAATCTGTTCGGATTGTAACTCCGCCTCCTGGCTGAGGCTTGGCGTATATGTGTGGCGGCCCCTCGTGTGTATTACCACTGGGAGAACTGAAATTCTCATTGTTTCTTCCTAAAATGCAGATACAGCAGTATATAATAACAGACAAACATGACAAAATACATAATGCTTAACTGTTGTTAACGTAATGACAACTGAACTTCATCTCTTCAGATTAATTATACATAAAAGTGGGCAAGTTTTTGCTTGCAATAATTGATTTTATTCACAAATGAACTCCCCATCTATATATAATAACACCAAATTATAGTGATTTGGTGAAGCTGACAGAGTTACAAATGGGATTCAGAGTCAATCATTAAACACCCAACAGAAAAAATCCAGGGTTTTCCATAGATTTTCAAATGGTTATATACTCGTACAAAATGATGTTAATGTCCAAGATCAAAGTTACATGACTGTTTCAAAATCACTTTTAAGTATGCTTTGGGTCAATTCTTTATCAGCTTTCTCTTAACAAACCGACGTATCATGTATATAAAGACATGGGGTCAACATTTTCTTTATATAATGTACATATGTACATAACAAATCTATCAAAAAGCCTCAAAATATTCACAAATATTCAAGTAAATGAATCTTTAAGAGCAAAGCAGAAAAAAAAAAACCAATTAGAGTCCTATCTTGACAAGACTGCCAGGAAAATTTATATCATCTCCATTAAGCATGTAAAAATCTCCCTGCCACAACACAACAACTTTCAGTATATTAAACTTTCACAGGCCATGAAAGTATTGATTATCAACAGCCCAAAGAGTTCTGACATGGAGGAAGCTAACAGTGAATGTGAAAGTCCACTCTGGTCACCTAAACCATACTTAGTCACTCTGTACCTTGTATCCATTATACCCACCTCAGTTTCACCATGTGGAACTAGTGGGTTTATATCACAGATTCACTACTGAACACCAACAGCTGAAAGCAACCTTTTGGTCTCCTCGCTGCAATACCTGTTAGTTAATGCCAGGTAACAGACTAGCTTAACAATGGCTGACAATGCCTCTTGTACAACCGGCCCAATATCTACACCAAATACATCAATATACGGAAGCCCTTACGGCTGAATTTCACTCAACACCCATGTATAGACTTATAGTGTAAATAAATTGAAAAAATATGTTAAAATCAATACTGCTTTGGAATGTCTTCACACAGACAGCAGCAGCAGGAGAGATATCTAGGTTGTCTGACTGTTGGAAACAATGACGGATTGGTGGCTTCCAGCTGGCACCACGATTTGCTAGCAGTGCTGGTACACACTAACTTTTGTTGGTTTGCAGAACCTCAGGGAATTCAGTATTGATCACACTCTAAACAATGGTGACCTATTAAATTTCTTTGCAAGCCAGTTGATTGAATATTGGGCTACAAAGTAACTTTGTATAATCTAGTAGATATTGAGTGATTACTTAACATGTGCTGCACATTGATCAATGGAGCCGACAGACATGATGAAGGGAGACAATTCAAATTAAGGTTTCTATAAAAAACAATTTTTGGTAGGAGAACATGTTGCAAATATTGATTATATTCATGCATTCACAAAATGATACATCTAAAATACACTGTAATGTCCTAGTCCATTTGCAATTGGTTCAATATTGCAGGTCTGTTGCTATCATTATATGGACACTTTTAAGGACATATGCGACATTTCTTGATAATATATAATTTTTCATGACATTTCAAGTACAAGTCATTTGCACTCTATCGTGTTTCTACAAAAAAAATCTTGGGGGTATATTACCATGTCTGTTTTAGAGTTAGCATATTTTGACAGTTCCTGGCTGTTACAAGTAAAAATATAAAGTCAGCTCTAATGTATTACAATAAGTTGTGTTAATGTAGAAAAGTAGAGAAAATCTTTGGAACAATTCGGTATCGAACCCGGGACCCTTGCATTACTAGTTAGATAAACTAACCACTAAGCTACCTAGGTTGACATACAAAGTATCATGAGTATGGAAATTTTACTACAGTTTTGGAAATCATATAAGAATTCTTCATCATATTCATATCAAGATGAAAAAATAATTTCAGAGAAAATGTCAGAAACATTGCGCATGTCCTTAAATATGATGGAACCATGCAGACGTGGGATTCAGAATCTGAACCCCTTAATCTCAGCCTCTAATGGTCTGGTGTTCCAAAAGAGCTATCTGGCACTGATGATCAAACTCTAAGGACACCCAAATCCCCCCTCCCCTGGCTAGATGTCTTATTTTACCATAACATAGGATTTTCTCCCTATTACAGTATTTTTGTTCTGGAAACAGGACAGTAGCTGGCCAGTGGCACCAAATAGGAAAGCTAAGCTTCCTAAACCTCCACATGCTCTACCAAATGAGATATCTGCATCACAAGCATCAAACCAGTCTTATGTGTAACTGCCTCACAGTAAGTCAGTTTATAAAAAGACTAATACATTATACTCCATGTAATATTTAGGTCTTTTGGCATCTAATATTGGTTTTCCAAGTTCCTTTCATTGATCAAAATTGTTACACATTACACATTTTAAGAACAGTTTTTCTGAAAGAGAGCTAGCACCGACATATTTTGGGAGCAATAACAAAACAATAAAAATCTGTGGATTGCTTTATGAGTTTACTCCTAATTTTATGTCTTATTTGGGATCCTGGGTTCCTGGATTATATATACTGATAAATTAATTATAGATCAATATATCTGCTGTTCAAACAGTAATGCCTCTGACATCTATCCTATCAATTATGCAGTAAAGTAAGGGTGCTGTCATAAAAATCTCTACTAATTCATTCACTGGGGCAATGAACTGATATATCTCATGAACACCAGAGGAGGGTGGGGTGGGGGATATTTTATGTGCAACCTCTCATTACAATGTACTCTAAGTCACCCCTTTCTAAAAGTAAAACTGAAAGTCACTGAAGTTTTACTAACAATGCAACTTAATTTAATTGGATTTGAATAAATGAACATCCGGATATACACCTTTCAGAAGAAATCATCTTCATAGTTTGTTGTAAAATTATGTCAAAAATGATCAGTATAGCGAAAGGTGCTTCCTAGGAGATAGCTTCAAATTACAAACAGTTACTTTATCATTTGGTTACTATGGAAAGCTAGAAAGGGGTGGGCAACAGTCTGCAGGACACATGCTTTAAGTAGGTACTCTACTTCAACAAAATGGCTTACTTCCTTTAAAACTATGAATGAAAATATCTGTACATTTATTTCAAATTTTATTGCCTAGCCAAGTAGCTTAGTACGTTAGCATATCGACTGCTGACCTAATATATAAACCATGGGTTTGAGTTTAGCAAGAGTTTTAATTTTTTTTTTTTTCATATTACTTTCTACTAAAACTTCCATTTTTTGACTAAATAAAGTAAATTTAAAAGTTTTTCAATTTCAAAATATTGTTGTACATATCTTCCACTTTTCATCCATATCTGCTCATGCCGATATATGTGAGAAAGTTTGCCAGCTTACTTTCAGAAAGTCGGTGGTCTCTTCCCGGGTACATTGTATATGGGTTCTTTCCTCCACCTATAAAAACTGGACGCTACCAGATAACTGAAAAATTGTTGAGTGTGGCGGAAAACAACGATCAATCAATCAATCATCCATATCAAATGTCTCTGAGTAGCATTCCTCCTTAAATAATACAGTCCAGTATCACTGTGTGGAAGTTGTTAACAGTGTTGTAAATGTAAGACAAAACTTTAAGATGAGCTGCTACTGTGCAAATTCTTCTTCCAAAATTCTCTGAGAGAATACACATTTGAAAATCATTTTAGGAATGACTGTTCTTAATTCGGTTTTCCAAGATTTAACGAACTTTGATGATAGATCCAATAGAAGTATACACTTTCATCTATTACTGAGCTACAAAGCTGAAGTGAAAAATGTGTCTTCATCCAAGTCAATGAAGTGCCTTCTTTCCAACCCCCCCCCCCCATTCCCTGACCTTTCCTCCACCCAAATCATGTGAAGGACAAGGAATATTTTGGTGCACGTACAGCTGGAGGCTAAAGGGTACCAATACGTCACATGGCATATATAAAAGAATTTAAGTAATAAAAGAAACTCCTGCATCTTTTTAGTTACACACCATCAATAATCAGTGCAATACCAATAATCAAATTAACTGAAATAAACTTGATTTGTAAAGTTGGTGTGCAATTTAAAAATGCTGGCAATTAAACTTGACAAAATCCAGTGACTATGTAATAAACCACGCATCTGCATAAAGAACTGGATTACAAAGCTAATCAAAAGAAAAAACATCCTTTGTTAAATAAGAAATCTTTTACCTAATGAAATATACAAATTATTTAAACTTACGTGTACTCAACTCTCTACATGTATAATACTTGTAGAAAATCGTAGACAGCAAAACCTAATGATGCCATACACAAATTTTGGAAGGATTCTCCACTATGCACACAAATACACAATGGTTTGCTAGATCTCTCCAATATTTTCAATGCCAAGGGAACACTATTTCCCACACCAATGCCTACTGTTAGTGATACGTTGAAAGAAACTCACAAATTTATATGTTCAATTAAAAAAAACTGTAAGTTCCGTTAAAGCTTTTGTACATAATGTGTAGGCACCTGCTGCACTTCCAAAAAACAAGAGGGAAAGATAGTGTTAACCTCCTCTGTGAGTGTAGTATCTTAAAGTTGATCATATGATGGGTACATCTTTCTGTGAAGTAGAGTTTGTTGTTTTTGCTTAGATCAAAAGAGATGATGGCCTGGAGAAATATTTTCAACTTTTTCCAGCAGTGACCTTCATCTTGGACAAATGATATTGGTATAAGGTGATTACAACAGCCTTTGTACCAAATAGAAGCTTCTAATATCCTTTCAAATTACAAAGTAATGGTCTTGGACTAGTGAATGTGACCTTCACCATATGACCTTGTACCAGTGTTACAACATAAGAAAATTTTTTGTGCCAAGTCTGAATCTTGGAAGCATGTAAAAGTCTCTCCAAGTAATGTCTAGAGAAAGATTTCTGATTATTTTTTTTTACCAGTAACCTTGACCTAGGCCCAAGGACCTTGATTTACAGTCATGACAAACTATCTGGTCAAAAGCAATCAAATGCCAAGTGTGTGTTTCCAATGTATAACTACTAACTATAGTTTTGACCATACCATTACTTCTAACCTTTTGGTTACTTTAGTTACCTGATGACCTTGACAAAATGAGCCTGGTTCAGGGTTAAGACACATTATATCTGGTTGTGAGTAATTTCTGTATGAGGCACTCTCCATTACAAAGTTTTCAGTCATACATGTGGAGGCAACACACAGAAGATGAATAGGCATTCCAGCAAGGTTATAATGTATTCCCACCAAACTTGGTCAATAGGTCTTCAGTATACCCCTTGCTTGTTGTAAGAGGTGACTAAATGGGGCAGTCCTTTAGGTAAGACTATATAAACCAAGGCCTCATATCATAGAAGGTGTGGCATGATAATGATCCCTCCCTGCTCAAAAACCACAAGTGCCATACATATGCCTAACTTTTGCAGCCCTTCACCATCAACGGTGAGGTCTCCATATGACTTAATGAAAAATTATGAAGCAAGACGTTAAACAATATACAACTAACCAACCAACCAAACTTTGTATGAGCTGTACCTTCTAGATGTTCAAGGGTAAAGAATGACATATGCTATCAATTTTTAGTATTATATGATCCAAATAGCCCTGTCCTGGTGGTCTGAACACCTGATCCAGAGGTTGAATGAGTTTCATAATTTTGGTGGATGCTTCTGAACTCATGACATGTTAAACTACACATCCTGTTGTTCAGGAGTAAAAGAAAACAAATCTTGAAGTCTTATTGCCCCATATTTGCATTAGAACTATGACCCACGTATCATAAATTTCATTATTTTGGGAGATGCCTTCCTGCTCATTGCCATTATGCACTTTGTTTCACATTGGTTGTTCAATGTCCAGGAGAAATAATACATATGGCCTTTAGAGGCCCACCACAACAACTTCCGACCCAAGAAGACTTCCTTGTTCAGGCACATAATCCTGGAGTAAATTTTGATGGTGCATCTTTCATACATACCCCAGGGCAGGGCCACATTTTGAACAAATGTGAATCCAGATTGCATACAGGTGTTTGCATTTTGTTTTAAATAAACTGTAGGCTTGCTGATTTTGAGAAGATATTTAAACTAGGGCACTGCAAAGTGAAGCAATTTGTTGCAACATGGCATCATTCAAAGATCATTCAATATGCTCCTTTCCATCCAATTAACATCAGAAGTAGTCCTGACACAAAGAGTTGAGATAATAAAAAAAAAAATGTTATTTCTGTCCATAAATGACCTTGACATATGCCTTGCCTTGACCCAGAACTTATCACTCCTGTGGTTGGTAATTGTGCCTGAAAATAAATGCTGATACTCATGTCATACCTAGTTGATTACTCATCATGCATAACTTTGACCTTTGGGCCTAGAAATCAATAAACCAAAGAGGTAATGATTGAGACACAAACTTTTCATTCCATTCATCCCAAGAGAGGTACTTTGCATTAGTTTTGCTGTAGATGTCAATTAGAACTGTCTTAATGGGACTACCAACTCACAGGGCTCATCAAAATAGAGGCCCAATTCAAAGACCAGAAAGATATGATTTTCACAACATTATTCTTCTTCATTTGAATAAAATTTACAGGATACACTAAATTCCTTTGACCTCAATGTTTGTCACTAAGACCACCCTTATAAAAATGTTTGTTTGGAATTGCTGCCTGGGAAGTTTCAGACCCAGGAGAGAGGGAGGGGGTTTCTTTTTTTTCTTTCTTTCTTTGAAGTTAAACAATATACACCAACCATCATTGAAGTTGATTTTAAAATTAATAATAAAAATCACAATATAAAATGGTGTACATATTTACTTTTCAGATTTTTCCCCTTAGATTTCTGAAACAAACAAGCCAAAAATGACTGTTCAAAATTTCATGATAAAACACTCACAACTTTGACAATAATTTGCTTGCTATCGCAAAGATCTTTTCCATGTATTTTGAATATTTAAACCGTAAATTCTGTTGCTGACTTTCATCTAATTATCTATGCAACACACAAAGGGATGCACACTCTCAGGGCTCTCATTACGAGCCAGCACTCAGCTATTTCTCACCCCCTACTTTGAGTAAAAATGCAGCCTACTTTCTATAGTTAAGGCAAAAAAGGTCATGCTACATCAATTCAATGAAACACTGATACCGCAGTTCAGTTGCGGTTGGTAAGGAAGCTGTTCTACAATTTTGTTTTCAGTATCAGTCTGGCATTTTGGTGGCTGCTGCTTGTCAACGATGATCTTATAAATTATGCTTCATTACAGATGGCACGAAAAAAGCTTTTTACTGATCCGATTGGTTAATTAATGTGGATGTAAACCTGATGTTAAAAAGGCGGACAATTCAACAAGCAAAGAAAATTACGTTTTAACAGATGGAGCAACAAAAAAAACACATATAACTAATTTTGTCAATAAAATTATTAATTTTAATGAGACCGACAGCAATTCCAAACAAACTGAAATTTTATTTTGGCCTAATTATGGTGTCATAAAGAGTGCAAATTTTCAAGGAAATGCAAGCAATGATCTCTTAAAAAGAGTCTGGACCAAATCATACCCACAGACAGACAGAATGACAGACAAATGTACTGATAATTCCATTATACCCTCTCCATAGTCTCTGTGAGAGAACAGATTACAAAATCTAAAAGAAAATGACGAAATCCATAAGTTGCATAAACACCTGTAAAATTAAAATATTCATAACTTCCCTGAATATCAAAATCATAGATGCACATTAATTATATATATATTAATATATACACAAAGTCTTATTCAGTGCTTTTTCAGATCTACTCGGGACAATGACAACACCCCCTCAAAATGGAAAAAATATCCATAACTTCCTTGAATATTAAAAAAGTAGATGCATAACTTACCATTATTTATACAAGATCTGTACAGAATTTTAATCAAATTTGTTCATTGGTGTTAAAGATATATTCTGGACATACTGTAAGAGACAGACAGATAGATGGATAGTCAGACAAGGTGCCAGTCTAATCAACCTCCTCCTCCTCCTCCCCCTCCTCAAGGTATAAAATAGTTAACAATAACAAAGTTTACAGACCAAGAAAGATGGACCATGAGGAAAAACTAACTTGAGCATAATTTGAAATAGCTCAACAAAGCTTTCTAACAAAGAAGCCTGCTTTGCATTTGCCAAGAGCCAATTAACTCCAAAAATCTTCATCCAAGTTTTTGATGCACATCAGTTAAACCATGTTGATTGCAGAGAAATATGTTCATGCAAGTTTCACCTGCTAGGGCTTGTGATGAA
This sequence comes from Ostrea denselamellosa, assembly GCA_024699665.1. Classification (NCBI taxonomy): domain Eukaryota; kingdom Metazoa; phylum Mollusca; class Bivalvia; order Ostreida; family Ostreidae; genus Ostrea; species Ostrea denselamellosa. Next base: position 3,906,738 of record JAMZEH010000025.1, read on the forward strand.
TTATATTCAGCAGTATAGGACAAATTTCTTACTTATATATGATAAAGAAGCAGACCAGGAGCATTTTGATGTCCGAGATTCTACCAAGTAAACACTGATCTGTCAATTCGCTACACTTATGCTAATTTAAACATTTTGAAAAGATGATTGCAATTAATGCACCACACAATTCAAAATGCCAGATCTAACTAGCTGACTAGTGCAGTAACATTTACAAACTTTATGATCATAAAACTTGGAAGCCTTTTAAGGACCTTTGCTGTAGACAGACATGGTCTGAAGTGAAAAATCCCACACTCACTTTTTTCCTATGCAGAGTTAAACATAATTTAAGGTCAAAACACAAAACACTTTAGGCTTGCATTCATTAGTTCATGTGAAATTCATATATTCCACATTTTATAAAATATATTCATTTTAACACTTTTATCTGTAATCGAGTGTAAATTTGTGTAATTTGATAAAATTAATGACCCCCCCCCCTTAAATTCAATTAAGGCTAATAATAAATCATGTCCACTAATCACTTCATCACAATTGCATACATTCATTTTGAAATTTCGCCAATGGTGATGTGTGATTGCATTAGGATGAGCCTAATCTTGTGATATTTCTCAGTAGTACAGAATTTTAGGATGGGTAATGTTTGTGTAGACTTGATGAGGTTAGCTGCTGTGTTTATACGAACTTTGATGGGATCGTACGATGTTCAAACAGAGCACAAATCTCTCCAGTGTGGCCAAGTCTTGATGTGACAAATATTTGACCTTGGCCTAAGATATTAACCTTGAATAAAGCAAAACCTTGACCATTCATTTCACACATGTGATTTACAAGACAAACTGATTAAACAAAAGGAAAACAAAACACCTCCATACTTCAGAGGATAACACAAAAAAATAGTTTTGAAAAGTAAAACAAAACCTTTACATATAATTTGGTACAGCTATTATTCTGTGAATGAAATCATGCATTTCTAATTTAATTTTTTTTTAAATGGCCTTCAGCTATCATGGCTATGTTTTCATTAGATCATAATGACATTTTCCATCATTTGCAGACTTCATTAGAACTATTAGACCAATTTTATGAATATTTCATAGGGATACAAAGTATATAGAACATTTTCATAAAATATGGAGAAAACCAATCAAGTTGCATGCATTACATGAAGAGGTTAAAATGCCCGTTTTGCAACTAAAAGTTTTCAGGTTCAATCTCAGGTCTCAGTAAACCTTAATTAAGAAGTTTGAAATAGATGATGAGTATTCTATTGTAAAGTACCTGACATCAGACATGAAAGACACAGGTCTTTATGGTGAGATCTTAAACTCCAAGGATTTGTGTCACTGTATGGCTGTATTTGGTTGGGTGGAGAAATACATGAGTGATTCTAATTTGCTCATTTGCAGTTTGGAGATCTCCAGTACATCTTTATCGTCTACTTCTCAAAGAGAAAGTAGAGGCTCAAAACATACTGGTGATATCCTGGACCAAATGGGAAACAAACAGACCCAGAGGTTTTGACACAGTAAAGATCCTTCATTGTTTTGGTCTTCCGAAACATTCACAGAAGCTGCAGAACTGTAGCTCTCATGAAGAAAATTTTGATTGACCACAGAGCTACACATCCACCCAAGTCCCATTATAAAAGCCTTTGATTTTACCGTACAACTTTTCCTGCCCATGATTCAGGCCTTGTATCTCTGTATTATTACATTGCAACCTCAAAATTGTAATATAAAAAAATCTACTAACACATTTTTCCATTGCATTTGTGTCACGACATGGCGTCATATATTATAGCCCCATCTCAACTTGTAAACTCTCAGCTTCAGTCAGGTTTACTTGTTTACGTGGTCATGTTAGCTTGCCAGTCAATTCAAACCCAGCTGATTTTTTTTGTTTTTTTGTATGTTTTAAAATTTGAGCTCTAGATTCACCAAAACAACCCATTGTCTAAGTTAACTATTTTTCCCCACAACACATTTTTCAGTTAAATACTTTAGATGAGATAATTCCAGTTCTGTTAAAATGAAAAATGAAATTATGGTTTAAATAGTTTTGAATATTGTATTAAATTCACAGCTTTCTTCAGATACAAGAATTACTTTTCAACACATACAGACATCCGAGAAGCTTTTTATTTTCATTTTATATTAATTATTTTTGTGTAAGAAAACATGAAGAATGAAAATCATAGTACTGGAAATTTGAGTAAATACAATAATCAACATTGTTCAAATTGACTGGCAACTTTAGACAAGGCAAAGTAAACAGATAAGCTTATTAAAGCCACAAGTTTTTAGTTTGAATGAAGCTTTAGCAAATTCATAGTGGGAAAGCTGTTTGAAATTTTTTTTATCAAAATTTTGAGGTAGCAGTGTGAAAATACATACATTAGACCTGAATTCTGGACAGAAAAAGTTGTGCTGTAAATCAATAATTTTACTAGATAGTGGATTTGTAAATCCCTGGTTTTATCCCAAATTTCACCAAAGAGCTACAGTTCTGCAGCTACATACATAGGACCAAATTTGTAGTGTTTCACCTGAAAATGGCGATGTCCCAAGGAGCAAATGTACAAAAGATTATTAAGTGGGATGAAAAAACAAATACAACCTCAGAGTCCTGCTGTAAACTTGTGTCAATAACTCATATGACCAATTAAGACCTGTCTTAACAGGACTAATACCCCCAGCATAGTAAAATATAGCAGCCATATTTATGTACATGTACTGCATATTTCAATGCCACATTCATATGGACAAATATATCGTTTGGACAAGAATTTTACACATTTTCTTCTAGTGACCTTCATATTGTCCAAATGACCTTGGTCTAAGATCAGGACACACCCACAGTCATAGGTATTCTCCATGTCAGGTGTGACTTTCTGGAGATTTCCTGCTCCAAACATACATACACTGTATGCATGTGAATCATTAACAATCCCTCCTTGTAAATCTTGTCCGTGTAACCTTGGGCTGGAATCAAGACACACCACCATGTCATAACCAGTTCATTAGACAGCACTGATAGAATCTACTGAGAAATCTTCACAAGATTGTAAATACCATGCTACGAGAGACCTCATAAAAAGAAGTCTAAGAAAAAATACCTGTAGATTTGGCCACACTTCCCTTGAGATTTGCACCACAACTGCAGAAAGTACTGTGCAAATCAAACAGGACCCAATGCAAAAACATGGAAATTCAAAGTACATTTTCAAATATTATTTTTTTTTTTTATTAATTTGAACCAAATCTGAAATTGACACATCTCAATTTGTTAATCCATATTCTTGTCTGCTTTTTCTTATGCTTCCTTGCAAAACGATAACAGAGAAACGTTCAATGAAAAGTCCCACTACATTCAGTGGTGAATATGTGATAGTACATCATCATGTGTGTGTTTGTGTGATTGTGTGTGTGTATAGATGGATGGACAGATGGATAGATAGATAGTACATATAGAATAATTCCAGGATCTCTGAATCAGTGACTCAATGAATTTAACAACTGTCCGAATATGTCACAATAGGCAATCATGTGACATCATTTACTTGAAAACAGGTCAATTACCTACTTGTTTCTGAGCAGTTCTAAGACCTATGCTTGCTTCCAGTAAAAAGAGTATTGAGAATTCAGTAATTATGATAAAGGACTTCTGCATCTCTGATGTTTATTCCTAATTTCACTTCTATCACCTTACATTAAATGCTTTTGGTCTTCTTTATCAAAGAATGCTTAGCGACAAGATTAGTAAGAGGCACTATATAAACTGTTATCATCTTATACATATTTTCATTGTAGCAGTATGGTAGTGCATAACATTTATGTACACACCTTAATTTCCTAATACTTCGTGAAGGTGCAATGCTTTTGCAAATAGTTTATGTAACCACACAGTGATGTACTGTAGCCGATGTATATTTATAAAAACACTTGCTGCAACAAAGAATTCTGACCCTGAATCTTTTGCACATTACTCATTCATGTCAGAAAAGGTCATAAAAACTGAGAGTAGAGATTTTCATACATGAACAAAGCAGAGACTTCATAAATAGAAAGTAGACCTCAATACCTAACAAAGCATAAACTGAAAGTGGTGACTTCTATATCTTAACCAACTATATATTGTAGGATTTCAATGAAGGTCATATGAAAGAACCAGGGAGATAAATTCGTAAAGTATGCGATTTTCCTGGGAAAATGTGCATTTCAACATATGTTATAAAGAGTTCAAATATGAGCACAGCTTGCTCTGGATCCAAAAAATAAATAATGTGCAATTAGAATATTAAAGAATCAATATATAAACAGTTCTATCAGTAATTAGACCACAGGCTGTGCCCTAATAAACCTTTTGAAAAAAAAAAATACATAAATTAGCATTCTGCCAGAAAACAGTACAAACTGGTGAAATAATGTACTTTATGATGTCATTATGTATAAACTTCAGTACTGGTAAAGAATTGCATCATGGTCATAAATGTTTAGTCATGATGCATTGTCTAAATAAAAGTCATAAAGTCATTAAGCCATATAGGGTCCTTAGTAAACATTCTCTGCTGGAAGTTGAATCTGTTATTATATATCATATCTATGCCCTAAGAAAACAGAAGTGACCCATCTCTTGACCATACTGCTGATAATGACCAGAGCATGGAGGTGTTTTATGATCCAACACCCAGCAGTGCGTTCTGGGGAGCAGTATATGTTGCTAATAATTAGAACAATTAGTGCATGGCCTGTGTGAGAGGGGTTGAGTGTTAATTAAAACAGACTGTGCTTTATACATCAGCCTGGGTCGGCTAATATTGTCCATGTATACTTTACTTGACACTGTGCTGTCTGCACTGGCCAATGATAATGAGAAAAAGCTTCTGAAATCAGCTCCCCATCAGTGATAATGTTAGAGGACCCTGAGGCTGCCGACACTGCTAGACATTCCTGACCAAGCAGGATTCAATTAGTACGTAGCCCACAGATCATTAATGCTTAGGATACATATCCCCAGCTTTAATCAGAACAAGTGATATTATGTAAGAAAAAGCACCCCATTAGCTACATGGTAAACCCTAACTGCTTCTAAAAGGTGTTTTTTATAAGTGGATAGCTAATATGTGGGGGATAAATAACTGATTGAGCTATCAATTGAAAAACAAAAACAAAAATCCCACAAAAGATTAATTTTCTCACCAGAGCTATTCTAAGTTGCCTCAAGGCCATGCCATAACTGAATTTTTATATGTGATAAAAAATTATTTCATTTACACTCAAGTTAATGTATTCAAAATTTATGCATTATAAATCCATCGTGTAGTGACATTAACAAGAAGGCATCATAAATTCTGTCACCGTGCAACAAGAATTATAAATACCTACCTGTCCTCTAAATTTCAAATAATTTCAAATTTGGCTTCAACTTGACTCAATTTTTTTCCTTCTTCTATTATTATTATTATTAGGCCTACATGCATGTATTTTGCATTTATCTAGGCCTAATGCACGAAGCGTTATATATACATTTATTTTTAATTCATTTTTATTTTACTCTTACATAACAAAAGACATGATCCACCCCAGAAAAAAAAAATAAGCTATATCAAAATTGCATCTCTTGATTTTGTTACGAAGCATCCTTCGCTTTATTGATAAGCAAAGCTATTCAGACCGCACAGCATCGGCATCAGGTCTGCCATCTTTATCGAATATTGGCTCTCACGTGGAATTTAAAAACGCAGTGATTAAGCCTAGATTTACTTCGATTTCACAGTAAATAAATAAAGAAATGAAGCTCTACACACTCACCTGGGCCGGGAGAGGCCATCCTTTTGTGCCAATGTTTTTTTAAACAATTCCTAATTAGGCCTATGTATCAAGAATCTTTTTTTTTCATTTCGCCCATTATTCAATGCAACTTCCAGCATCACTATCCGGGGTTCAAACACATCATGATAATAATATGTCTATCGCGACTAGATGCAGTTTTGTCATAGAAATTAAAGAAGCCTCACTCTAAAATATTCCTTGACAATTTCAAGTCAGACACATCGCCAACTGTGTGTTTTCTGATAGAGCTCTGTAGCCAATAACCATCGACAAGCAGCTCACCGTGGATGGTTACGCTTGACCAATTTTTTGCAGCGCTTGCGTTTACCTGGATCGAATTTCATAACCCCAAAAATCTTCCTCTACTACAATTAATTATTCAAAAAATATTTATATCATTCACAATTATATTTTTATATTTCCGAATGTATATATTTATATATGTGGACACACATGTTGCGCAGTAAATATCATTTGCTGCTAGCCTATTTTTGTACAAACAATGGCGGAAGAGAGTAGGATGAATTTGGCTGCTCTGCAGCAAAGAGATCCATACATAAACGACATCGTCGATACAGCTACTCAAGTTGCACTGTATTCTTTTAACCCCAAGTCTAATCAGTGGGTAAGTGATGAAAGCTTAATTGAATGGAATTAAGATGTAAAAAACTGAAACATGCAAACTGTCTTGCCGTTCAGTGTTTCAATCGTTTGCTTGGTATATCGGCCGTGTTATTGATTGTGTTAGTGTGTAGTGGCGAGGAGTGTGCGTTTAAGCCTGTACAGTTGCACATCGCAGTTTTATCTTTAACATAGCAGCTGAAAGCCTTGCTGCTGTTTTCAACGTTAAGCCAAATTTATGTTTATTTTCAACAAACGACTATTATTTTATAGAAGTCATATAGGCGTCTCGTAAGGAACCTTGCATCTAAAAAATGGCTATGAAACTTAATTACAATCAATTTATATTTCACAAATCCATACTTAGTTTAACAAATTATGTGTGGTAATTAATTGGGTTTCATCACTGGTGGCAAGAACACTTGTTTGATAGAGCACATTAATAGAGATCCAGGTTCAAATCCAGGGCTTGTCCATTCTTTTACATATGGTGCTGTAGACCTGCATTTGGATTTGATAGGTTAAAGGTCTGTCATGGAATAAAGATCTTGGGTTGTGAATCTTTTAGAGTGAATATACCTTATAGAAGGAAAAATATGTTGACTAGTCAGGTTCAATCACCAGTAGTCAGATAGCTCTTTTGATAGAGCACTTGATGAGAGTTTCAGGGGCCCTATGCTTGAATCCTACTGTGGTCTGTTGAATTTTCTCCCTTCCTGTTACACATATAAGTTGATACATGTAGCAAGACATACAGCCTTTGGTCATACAGATTCGGTTCAAAGCATGATGCATTGCCAAGATTAGGCCACAGTATTAAATAAGGGCCCAAAGTTTTTTATCAATATTCATAGGTTATATGTATTTTGTATACAGGAAACTATTTAGACTTAAACTAGTGTATTTTGAAAAGTTTGCTGCCCCAAATTTCAAAATTAACACAATGATGCACTGCAATATAAAATGATATTGTAAATTACATGTACTGTAGGACTCAAACAATACACCCCCTTCATGATATTATGATACATAATGCATTACTTATACCACAATATTTTCCAATAAAAAACACAGTGTTTGAAATTAACTTTTTCAAGTACTAGTCCATATGTACTAGTGATTATCAGCATTCAGTAGTCCATACACTTTCATATAAATAGATAGAAAATCAAGGATTTAGTTTAAAGGGGTGTGGAAAAATTTTGAGAGACAAGGAGCCTGTGGGTCAATTTTAGGTCCCCAATTTCTTGAAATCAATTAAGTGTTCTTATATAAATGATAGTATTAATGTTTATATATATATATATATATATATATATATATATATATATATATATATATATATATATATTTCTCTCTCTCTGTGTGTGTATTAGTTAGTCAAATTTGAGTATTTCATATTACACTTTTTTTTGTGTTTGTTTAAAAATAGTAAAAAAAATATTTAAACTTTTAGCAGCTGATTTGATATGCTTTGTATAAAAATTATCTTGTATTGAACTGTATTGATATTTTGCTGAATCGTTTCAGCTAATATATGCAAATGTATATTGTACTATATCATTTCATCACATTAGCTAAGTTTTCTTGTTGACTCTGCACTGAAATTGCGATGTTTTTATTATATTCGGCAAACTTTTTTAACACCACAACTCTATTTTTATATCCTAAAGTGTCAATCATGAGAATTTTGATTGGTGTTTCATTTCTTGAACATTATTTTGTGTATCTTATTATCAAAGGAGAGGGCATTATAAGTTTTAAGAACCTGTGCTTAATCCTTTTGTTATAACACCTATCAATGAAATATGTTTAAATCATATTTCTATAACAAATTTGGTAATTGAAAGAAAGCAAGTAAGCAAATTTTGAAACTGACAGAAATTATGTAAAGTCAAGTGTTCAACACAGTAGAGTAGCCAACCAAAATAGGGTTGGTTGTATATTGTTTAACATCCCACTCATGTGGAGACATCACCAAAAGAGCTGCAAAATTAGGCCTATGCTCGGTGATTAAGGCCTTTCAGCAAGAAGGGGTCTTTATCATGCCAACCTGCTGCGACACGGAACCTTGGTTTTTGCAGTCGCATCCGAAGGACTGCCCCATTTAGTTGCCTTTTATAACAAGCAAGAGGTACTGAGGACCTATTCTAACTTGGATCCCCACAGGAGTCCAAAATATGGAATATATTTTGAATTCTGAACAGTGCCAAATGAAAGCTATGATGTATGGTTTAAGCCCTAGTTGGTAATACATATGTTTAGACTCCAGAAATGTCAGTGCTAACCTCAATGTGATGTTTTGTTTTGGTTTGTATATCAAATTATCAATGTTATTCTCCTAGTTTTAGACATGAACATTAATTATTTATGGTTCTTTGCATTTTATCATCTGTATCTTTTAGGACTGTTTTGCTCTGATTTTATTGATTTGAAGTTATTTATTTTCCTGGAACTTTGCAATCAATTCCAAAAATGAATCAATTGATTTGAGAAATGAATTCATAGTTTTTGGCTAACTGGGATGAATGTTCAGAGAGCTATTGTCATAACTCAGATATCAGTGTTTGGGTCAACATCGTACTGTAAGAGAAAAACTTGTGGCTAGATCTTTTTATTTGGTACCAAGACTTGTGACCTTAGAGTTTGACCTACTTTTCAATAACTTTTACCTTGGCTATATCTTTTGAATTAAGGGAGATAGGGCTTTGATATTTCTCATATATTCTACATGATTTGGCTTTTCATATGGTACCAAGACTTTGACCTTGAAGTCTTGACCTTGAACTTTGACCAGACTTTTCAAAAACTTTTAACTTTGGCTATATTTTTTGAAGCAGTGAGGATAAGTTAATTAGAGTCATGTTTCCCAGCAAGCTGCCTTGTCTACTGACAACTCTTGTTAAGGAATATTTCATATGGTTTGCAATTCACTGCTCTCAAAATGTGAAAATTGGAAAACTTGCAAAATTTTGCAAGATGATATTTTTACCGACATTTTTATGGAAAAAGGTAGCATGAAGAATTGAATAATAATAATGAGATAATATTGATATCAAGTAATACAAATTTTGTATTATAAACAAGTGTATTTACTGTTCAATAGGCCTAAATTTTGCAGCCCGTCTCCGGCAATGGTGACGTCTCCATATGAGTGAAAAATTCTGAAGTGGAACATTAAACATTATACAATCAATCAACACTCAAAAGTCATAGCAATGGTGTTAAACATTGAATTTGTTCAATACAGATATTTTTTGCTTGAGTCCAATGATTATATATAGTGGACTGGATTTGGTTGTGTTTTTCCTCTCCGGAATTGAATTCATTGGTACATATATGTTTACAAAATTTACCAAAACATTTCCCCAGGGTCCATCATTGTAAACTAGTATTTGAAACTATGGATTAAAGTATTTGAATTTAAAATTGTTTGACAAGGTGTCATTTATTATTTTTATGAGATGTAGCCAAATTAACCCAAATTATTTGGTGTATGTGTGTGTATGAGCACTAAGTTCCATTTACAACACCCAATACCTATCAGTGACAGATCCAAGCTGATTACCTAAAAGATGAAGGAAAACATGTTGTAAATATGCAATCCGAGTATGGTTTGACATTGAATTTCCAGATTTTTCTCAAATTCTTGATCTCTCAATGTTTTATCAAGGTCCTTTGAACTTTTAGTTGTCAAGAGATCGGTATTGTTATGCTCTGTTTGTTGGAGGGGGGGGGGGGGGGGGGGGGGGGGGGGGTGATGGAGGGGAAGGAAGGTTATATGGGAATCACCTTGTTCATTCATAGACATTGTCCAGAGCATTATCCTTAACACCAATGAACAGATTTGATTAAAAAACTTTGTGCTATATTTAAAATGAATAGTGAAGGTGTGCACCTGCTATTTGATTGACAACTTTTATTGACAACTTTTAACAATCAAGAAAGTTTTTTAAAAAAAACAATGGAAGAAGTTATGGAATTTCCCCCCCCCCCCCCCCCCCCCCCCCCCCCCCCCATTTTGATGGTTGTGTGTTATGTTGTCATTATCAGAGTATATCATAAAAACCATTTATTCTTTTTTGAGCACAAGTTCACTATTTCTCATTATCCAATGTGCCCTGCAGGGGATATTTAGTCCCTTTAGGACAGTTCTAGTTTATGTTATGCTACGATTTGGAAATTGGCCGTAAGAGATACAAGCAGATTTGTAATCAACAGCTTTGTACAGGTCTGTTTGTTGATATTTTGTGAGAATCTGATGGAAGAAACACAACTGTTAATGGGGAATGTTCATTTTATGGTTATGTTGTTTTATAATCAATTAATGTTTGTATAAAATACCTTCAAATAAGGTGGTCAATGTCTTCACCCAATATATTCTGTGCTATCAATTTTATCTTCCCCAGCACAATTTTTTTTTATTATTATGCTTTTAGATATTTATATGATTGAATTATATTTCAATTAAATGGCATTTTTGCACATGTACAGGCCTGAGGGACTGTGGCATTGTAGTATATAATACTACATATATGGATATTGGATATTGTGGCTAATGAAGTCAGGGGGATTACCTCAGAGGTTTGAAGTATATACCTCGCTTTGTCATATTTCTTTTGACGACATGATAACATATAGCTGAAGCGTTACTTTACAGTACCTACACTCCATAATGTTACATGGTGAATGATTTGATAGAAAACTGAAGCCTTACTTTTACTAAATCTACAGTACCTAGACTAACCATATTGTTACATGCTGGGTGATTTGATAGAGAACTGAAGCGTTACTTTTACTAAATCCACAGTACCTAGACTCCATATTGTTACATGGTGAATGATTTGATAGAAAACTGAAGTGGGGAAAGCAAACTGTACTGAAAATTGTCTTCCACAGTAGGATGACATTTTCTATTTTAAGCCCAAATTTAACATTATTAGCTCACATATGGTAAGCAGTGATCTCACATTTATAGGTTTAAGATTTTTACATGAAGTGTATCTCTGTCATATTTTAGGTTAAAGGCCGTAATCATTAGCTGACAAGTAACAAATGATCTCTGAGTGATACTGAATCTATCAAAAACATGTCCCATTCTAGAAATGCAAATCAAATGAATAAAAACCACAAGTGGGTGGAACAGCATACACTGACTTTTCTAATTATAATAGCAATTAGTTGTGTAATAGTAATTAATTGTAAATTTTTGAAAAGTGTTAAATGTTACACATGTATGTGACACATTCAGCTTCAGAGTGTAATCCATGGAAGTAAATGATATGAAGAATCTTCAGCCTCATTTACTATCTGATAAAAAAACAAACAAACAAACCACGAAACGGACTTGGTAAGCAGCTCAGGAGGAATAACTCTGGTATACAAACACTCATTTTACCCAACACAAGAAGCACTACTGTCAGTATTTATATAGTGTTAGATAAAACTGGATTCAAAACACATCATGGATTCTATGGTGTAAGGAAACATCCAATAACCAGTATTTTCTGTTAGTAATTTTACAAGAATACCATGGAGCAAATACAATATTAGGCAATGCCTAAAACAGTTCAGCTATTAAACCCAAAGTTGATATATTTTAATTAAAGAAAACTTGTGTGTCAATTACAATTTAGGAAAGTGGCTCTTGAACATTAGGTTTTGCATTATCTGTTACTTTATATAACATTATTTCCTGGTCACAATACCTCAGTGGTTAGAGCATTCACTTTGTGACCAGAAGGTTGCGAGTTCAAGCCATACTTGCACCATGTCTGCATCAAACATAAGATAGTGATTGCTCCTTTGCTAAATGTTTGACATTTTGAAGTGAGACTTATGGGCCTGTTGGCTATGACCTTAGAAATGGACATCCCATGTCATGACAGATGTTGACACATTAAAGAACACTCACTGCTACAGACTTGAGAACATATACAGCATGCCTAGGTCTACATTTATGGTACTTCACCTCAATACGAGTGAAGCATTGACATTGCAATTGATATTGTACAAAATATTATGTCAAATCGCACTTACTGTTCACCATAGGTTTTTGAAATCGATATGGTCTGCAATGTGTAACAGTGAAGTGATTAATTTAAAAATTAATTACAGCCAATAATGTACCAATGTGTAACAGTGAAGTGATTAATTTAAAAATTAATTACAGCCAATAATGTACCAATGTGTAACAGTGAAGTGATTAATTTAAAAATTAATTACAGCCAATAATGTACCAATGTGTAACAGTGAAGTGATTAATTTAAAAATTAATTATTAACAGCCAATAATGTACCATGTAGCTTATTGCAAAAAGAACCACTTTAAATTTATTAACTATGAATTCACTATAAAACATTAAAAAAATTTCCCCATAAAGAAAAAAAAATAGATTGTCTGCCTCAGTTGACAACAGTTTTCTCAATGTGAAAATTTCATTCTTCCTCTGAATTTCAGACACTATTTTTATATGCTGCCATCAACACATCTTCCTTGGATTGGTTTGGGTTTTGTCTTGTTTCTGTGTATCACAAAATATCCATTATCTGGAGTTTCTGAGAGGAAGATTTCAATGCATGTATAAATAGTCCTGACAGGTTGTGTATTGAAATTTAGTTAGACTGTTTTTCATTTTTGGCAGTTTCACTGACATATTTAACACATCATTTCACTTTTACATTTCGAAAATATCTATTGTAATGTTCTGTTTGCCCACTTACTTTATTTTAGTCTATTTTGGTCGAGAGTTTGATGCAGTTATAATGTCTTGAGCAGGTGCTTTTCATCCAACAGATATTATATCTATTGAATTTGATATAGATGGAAGATAGGAAATTCATACAGATTTACTATGAAGGTGCCAAAGACTGATGGTGATTGTGATGTGTCAAATACAAGTACGAAACATACATGTACAAATGTATGTATCATTGTTGTTAAAAATAAAAACATGTGAATTAAGCAAAAATTATCTTAAATTAGGGGGTACATAGGAAACTTGACATCCGTAATTCATATGCCTGGGACTTGTGTTCGTGTTAAAAATGAAAAAAAAAAAAAAAGGCCTATTCCGAGGCTCTGAATGAAGCAAAATTACATTATTTTTTACCGTACAAATTTTGATTTCTGTATAATACACAATATATTCAATAGAAGCCAAACCTTTGATGAAATCTTAAACTTACTTTTAACTTTATTTATGATTATGGTCCAAGTTACATACAGTACTGTCATAACAGAACATTTTCACAACAAAATAAAATTTTCAGATTTAGAACTAATATCGATATGATTATGTGCTTGACTGCCATAGATAGACTTGGATCTTATCATGAGTTGTACACCAGTGTATTTCCATTTCATTCAAAATGTGCAATTTCTTGAACACCATGAAAGATGCAGTCATAAAGTTCTGCATCTCAACACAAACGCATCTCGCTGATCTTTGGTGAAAACACTTAATTACCTGTGTCAAAATGTGCTTATACTTAATCTTTTTTAATATATGATATGCATTTTCTGAACATAGTGAATATCATGTCCTCATACTTGTTTTATTGGTGGAAAGAAAAAGTAAACAGAAACACTGTATTATTAATGATATGCCTTGAGCTAATGACCTTAACATGGTTTGTCCCAAATTTCATACTTTAATCTCTGTTTTTATAACACATGTGAGGTGCCTTTTATAAAGTTTTGCTTATTTCTGTCCAAGGTGGAGCATCCTTCTCTCTTGGACATATTTTTAGTACATACGTTGATTTATATTTGCTTTTCATCTTGATTATTTTCTGGAAAGCTTTCAAATCTGCATGATATTGGAAATCTGATATTAAAACCTGTCACTTGGAAGATGACGTCAGAAAACCCTCAAGCGATCACATTGTTCACACGCCTGGTTTCCATCACTTTGGTTTAAGTATATATATCTGATTAATGATTTTTAAAATAACCATTGATGAACTTACAACTTGAAGTGCATGGAATTACTTCTTGTTTGACAAATATATTCAAACAAGGTATTATTTTATCTCGGAATAATTATATGTTTGGGAATTTAACTAATTGATGTGTATAAATGTAAAAGGCATCCGTAGATCGTAGAAAACTGTTTTCATGTTGAGAAATGTTGTAGAAACCCCCTTTCTAAACTATGAAGAAATAAACAATAAATTTATTTATTTTTATTTTTTTTCAGTTAGTTAAATTCCGAAACATATAATTATTCCGAGATAAAATAATACCTTGTTTTCAGTGAATGATATTGTTTCCCAAATGTTCTCTTGCCAAAAACAGACTTTACAATTATATTGTATTACAAACGATGAGACTGATTTATAAACTTCAGCTGTCTGTACATTGAATGAATTGTGTCCATTCACCTGACGTGCACTGGATTTACATTGTGTATAACTTACATTTATATTTGGGTTTATAATTTCTTTGCAAAAAACATTATACTTATGAACTATATGGTTTTTGGTAATAAACAATACAATACAAAATGGAACAAACAAACAAACAAAAACCATTCAAAGCTGTTACTTATTTTTGATTGAATGGTACATGAAATGTTTTGACAAACTTTAAAAATTTTAGAACAGAATAATTTGGTATAATTAAATGTGCTTGCACTGTAATTTCTATGGATGATTGAAGGTGTGAAGAAAAAGCAACCCAAAAATCATGCATTGCTGGTACAAATTACGAATGGTACAATCCTGTTTTATTTTGTATTTTACAGGAGAAGACTTCAATCGAAGGATCTTTATTTGTGTATAAAAGGTAAGTGCTATTGCATGCAAGAGGATGAGGTTGTAGAACAATAGAATCCATTAGAGAGAATGGCTTCTCAGCTGGGTACCCCATAAAACAGGGGGAGTATGGTATAGGAGTTGGTGTCATGTGGTACTGTACAATATTGAATGCATTTACTTGCACTTTATGATGAAATTTACTCCCTTAATGATGTATTAAATCACTTGTATGCACACGTAGAAGAGTGTTCATAACATATTAGTGTTCAGTGCACTGCAGGCGCCATGGGAGTTAAGAGGATGAATGTGAAAATTTTATAGACAAATTCATCAAAGAGTATATTTACACCCCCCCCCCCCTTCCCAAGGTATCCTGGTGCTGTAGTGAAATTGAGTGATTTTTTTTCATTAGTTCAATTTACCTTCACAGACCTTCACTAATTTAAAAAAAAAAAAGAAAAAAAAAGATACAGTATGCGACACAGCTATATCTCACTGCCAATCTAATGGGAAACAATTTGCAAAGTGAAAATAATTCTCGACCTTGTACTGAAGGGGTCATTGTACAGTGTATATATAAGTGTACAATGACAGATTTTGTAAGCAAAGCAGGAATATTCATGTTGACAGAGCTCAGCAGCAATCTATTGTCTAAAGGTATGCGAGACAAGCACACCAAGTTCAGACACTCCTTGCAAGATGAGAAATTATGGAGCATTGAAGAGGGTTTCTTGTGCCAAGAACCCAGAAACACATGGAATGGTTTATTATTTTCTCCAGTGATTTTGTTCTGGAACAATAATTACCGCGATTGACTAAAGTGCCAGAGTATAGCCCAGTACACACAGTATGCCGTTTTGTTTTTTCCAGCAATACATATAAATGTTTCATCGGTGAGAAATGGGAGTAAATTAGGTCGTATTTAAGAGCCAAAAACTACATATATTGAATGCTTAGAAAATTGACAGTTTTTGCCAAGAAAAAGATTGAGTAACATTATGACTGCATTTTTAGGTATTCTTTAATGTTGCTAGTAGAGAAACAAATTCCTCACATAACTAGTCTTTCAATGCATCATTTTTTTATTTTTTTTTATTTTTTTCATACTGTAGATCTATCTTTTTATGTTGTTTTGGGGTGAACATGTAAAATTACTTTTAGTTATTTAGCAGTGACTTGGTTTATTTCCCAACATGTTTTCATCCAGCAGTGAAATTTGCTTAGATCAGGTACATGCTGAGCTCATATTCTTCATGGTGACAAGATAAGGTAATACTTGTCCTCAGGAATTCCTTGGAAGGGGGATGGAATGACTGGGGATGATTACTGGCCGCCAAGACTTGGATAATAAGCCCTGATCCACCTTGGCAAAGTGTGAGAATGAGCCTAATGCATACTGACAGCATTGCCTCAATGCTGTACAGAGTAACGTGTTTAATCATACTTATATACAAACCAAGCACTCTCTGTCTGTCATTAATTAAGTGAGATTTTGCTCCACAGAGATTAATGGCAATACCTGAATTGAATTTTTGTTTTTTAAGTTTTGCATCTTGAAACTGGCCTTAATCCTTTAAAAAACTCATGTATTTTTATTTATGTAATGGTCAGAATTAGATATTTTTAAATTTAATTTTCTCTGGACATATATAGGTCCTGAATCTGTGTGTTAGTTTTCCATGTCAATGATGATGCATGTAAAATTGATGGGTTTTTTTTATATCCATAAGTAGCATCAAATGCTACCATATGATTGTCTTTATGAGGTATAGTGTATTTGATATAAATTTATGAATGAATTTAGAGACAATATCTATTTAAAAACTAACCTACCATCCCATTTATGTATTCTATGCAATGATATATAATCACCTACAAAACATTACCATTAAACCTGCTCCCTCAGGATTCCAACCCCCCCCCCCCTCCCCCCCCCCCCCCCCCCCCCCCCCCCAGATGTAGAGGAGGTCAGACAAAGGACAACAATCTGTCCATCATGGGGCCAGAGGTGCCCATGGCAACTTCAGTAATTAGCAGCAGGAGATAGACTTACCTGCAATGTGTCAGTAGCTGGGCAACCTCCATCCCGCCTGGTCAATGTCACATGATGTTTGATCCTGTGATAAAGTGATTTGGCAATAAAATTCCAAGAGCAAAGAAATGTATCGCACACAATGCTATGAGATATATGTTGAGAAAACAGCAGTATTATGTTTGCTGTAGCAGCTGACTATATAACTATGCTCGACAAATGACTTTGAACTAAATTAGCGTGTAGGTAGAGACACCAGCGGAGCTGAAGAAACAGCTGTAACTCACTAAAACCAAACTGACTCCCTCATGTCTTCCGCTCTTTAACCTCAAGTATGTAAACTGCATGTTTGCATTGGAGAAATTGTGTTGCAGTATTGTCAGTTCAAGCGTTTATCGAATGATGGGGAGTCAAGGGTTTATATAACACGAGCCGGTTTTTTTTTTTTTTATTCTGCGAAATGGAAAACAATTAATCAGCACAAATATTTCCTGATTTTGGGGGGGGAAACTTTCGAATAAGCCAGCCAGCAACAACAATTTGGCGTGCATGTTGCTAAATTGCTGACAAGTTAGCAAGGTGTTTCTAGACTAATTCTTTTGTAAACCATTTCTTGCATAATGTTTTGCCTTCGTTGGAAGTCAGATTAAAATGAGCTTCTTGCTGGTGGCAGGGGGTTGTTATAAGTTAGATTCACTGCATCAACACAATTTTCATTGATGCTACTAGCATCATCATTATCTCCCGGAAGATCGTGGAAGTTTGTTTTTTAAAAGTTCATATGAACTGCTCAAAAAAGTTTAAAAAAAAAAAAAAAAAAAAAAAAAAAAGATACAGAAAGATTGCCTTGATATTTAAAAAGGATTTCCAGTGGCTGTAGGATGTTAGATGTCACTGTAAGATGTCTCTGTAGTTTAGAATTATAGGTAAATATCACTATTGAAGGGGCACTGATAAATCCCAGCTACGATAGACCAGTGTATTGCGTACTTGTAAGTAAGGTGCTGTTTTTGCCCATCATCACCAGTATGTAAATGTACATAGGCTGTTAGAGTCCTACGAATTGAATTAAAGCTATAATTTCTGTAGGTGTTATTGCAGGCCTGTGCTGTTTGATTACTGACAACGTCAGATTGTCTGTGATACTTTTTACTGTTGTAACATCATGTGGTTCTTTTCGGTAATCAACAAATGAAGACATTTTTTTTTTTCTTCTATTTTTTCTAATTTTTTTTTTATTTTTTTTTGGTTTTTTTTTGGTTTTTTGTTTATTGAGAAGTTTTCGTCTGTGATTGACTTTTCCAGGTTTGTTGTTGGGTAATTGTAACAACATCTTCCTCATCATGACTAGAAATCTATGTTCCTTGTTTAATTCGTTTAAACAATGAAGTGTAGTGGTTTTTTGGTGAGAGTTTTGTTTTGTTTTTTTTTTTTTTTTTTTTTTTCACACTATGTAACACGGATGTAACCTGCATTTAGTTCTTCACTCTATTCTGTTTGTGTTATTGTAAATATATACAATTTCATCACAGAGGCTTTGTCTCATGACCAGGATATCATAGGCAGGCTTATACCGAGGCTGCGGCTGCGTGAAACATAGAAATGGTCTTCGTGAAATCTCACTAGTCCGAGACTAGAATGATGATAACAAACTATTCCGAGTAGAAAACAAACTACTTCCACGTTCACTTTTCCTTGGTTTCCTTTGTTTACCTTGTCACTATGATGCTCGTTACTTTGACGGTAATTACCACAGATGTGTTAAAGTGTTATAGGGAGTAAGAATTTATCCTTGACCTTTAAAATGAATGCTCTCAATGTTTTGAAGGCTAATGCGGTTGTCTTTGATAACTTTTTACATCTTTCTCTGGTTATCTTTAGTAACTGTAACAAATTTTCTAAAAACTTCTCAAAAACAGGAGGACCCGGATTAGTGTTATTTTTAAAATGCAAGCATCCTCAGGTAGTGTAGCTTCAAGTTTGTTCAAATCACGATAATCTGGGTATAAGATGGGACATCAATAGGGAATCAAAGATTTACATGGTGTTATATTTGAAAAACCTTTAAAAAATCTTTTTACAAGAACAGCAGGGGCCACCACAGGGGCTAAAATTTTTACATGGCAGTATATCATGTTTATTTTTACATTTTCTTTTCAATATAGGATATTTGAAAATGAAAGAAATTGAAAAATGCAATTATAACTGGGTGTAATTATGAATACAAATTTTCAAATAAGTGGAAGTAATTTGTAAAATTTACAAAATCACATGTACTACCAATTACTTTTCAAATCAATGCTTGCAGGTTAAGATTGGGACCACAATACAGATTGAAAGTTATACATGGGAATATCAGGGGAGAAAATTTAGAAATTCTCTTTTCAAGATCAACAGGATCATAATAATGATTAGTATGCAAGCAGCCTAAAGTAGTGTAGATTCAAGTTTGTTTGAATCATGGGTACAGGATGTATGGTGGGGTCACAATATGGGTCCGATCAAAATTTTACATTGGAATTTTTTAAAATCTGTAAAAATTCTCCTTCTAAAAACCACTTGATCACCAGAATTAATCATATTACAAGCTTTCGAATGTAGGGCAGATATTTGATCTAATCACGCCCCTTAGAGCTATGATGAGATTGAAAATGGGGATTAAAAGTTTTACGTGGAAATATTTAGGATATTTTTGAATAAGATTATTGAAATTGAAGAGTGGAATTGCTACACTGAATCATTAAAATGTCTGGAAGTTCCCATGTTCTGTATTTTTTTGAAACTATTAACTCTGGAATTAGGGGTGGGGCTAAATCAGGAATGAAATTTAACATAATTCATGAATATAGGGGAAAATCTTTTTCTCCAAAACCTATTGATGATTGAAGCATTTCCATGTTGTGTGGATTCAAGTTTGGTTAAGTCTTAACTTCAGTTAAATTGTGACCCCTTGGGGAAAAGGGGGTGGGTCATAAATTAATATGGAATCAAAAATTTTCATCGGAATAAAAGAGGGAAGATAAATCTTTTTGAAATCTTCTGATGAAAAGCAGCAGGGCCAAGGTGACTCAAAGTGAGCATTGTGGCCCATAGGCCTCTTGTTAAGGTCTTATCTGAAAACCCATTAGTGACTTTAACATCTTATGCCAGGCATGGGATGAAGGAACAGTCCCAGCCTTTTTTCATTGCCTCAGGTCTGGCGAGACTGGGGTTTGAACCCACAACTTTGTGATCACAAAGTGAGTGCTTCGCTAACTGAGCTACCATGATGGTAAAGTTGTAGTACATTTAAAACCAGGTGTTATTAGTAATCGTGTTGTAAAACCAGGCATTCATTGTTTCTGAGTACTACCACTGTAAGTGTATATGGCCTGGTATTCACCACAACCATGCACCATATATCAATACCAGGTATTCACTGCAACTGTGTGTTACTAGTAGAGATGTGATAATTTATTGTGTAACATGACCAGGTATTCACCACAACCATGTATCATTAACGAATACCAGAATACGAATACTGGAGATGTCAGAATTTATAAGCATGTATTCACTGTAAATTGTGCAATTAAACTATGTTTTTACTATAGCCATCAGGAATCGCCTTGTCTGTCTGACTGCCTGTAGACATCATTTGTCCAGAGGATATAGGAATCCTTGAAATAATATTCATTATATCTTAAATATTCTGAGTAATGTTTTACTGTAGAATATATAGTCTTGCATTTACAGTAATTGCTCTCAAGAAAACAGAGTTCCTCTTCATGTCAAAAACATGTGTTTATTCTTCAATGAGCACAAATTCACTATTTCCCACCATCCAATATGCCTTGCAGGGGGTATTAGTCCCATTAGGACAGTTCTAGTTGTGTATTACTATTGGAGTAATGTAATATAACCAGATATTCTATATAGTCATGTATTATCAGTTGGTGTACAATAAAACCAGGTTATTGTGAACTACCGTCTCTTATTCTCAGTAAAGATTCAATTTAACCAGATGTTAACTGTAAATGTCTGACCTATAATCAGTTTAATGCATGTATCTCCAAAGAATGTTATCTTTGTTTATTGAATAGGTTTGCACAACATTTTTTTTTTTGGTTTTTATTATTACAATGGTAAAAATTTGAGTTGTGGTATTTTAAAGATGTATGCAGAAGGCACACTTTTTGTTATTATATTTTTGTTGGATGAAATAAGAAGGTCTCATGAACTCATACTGCAGAGTGCCACGTTTGCTTCTTATGATTGTAATTCGCTGGAGAAAAGATTGCATGCCCTATATTGTTTTAACCCTTTACATCATTACAGTGCCTGCCTCTTGTCATAAGCCTGACTCTACTTAGGCTTGAAAAGCAGAACATGTTCTCTTTTATCAGTTCACCTTCTGTTTTGTCACAGGTCGGCCTCTCCAAACAATGGTTTTATGATTCTGAACCGACTTGGGTTGAACAACCTGATAGAGCCAATCACAAAAGATTTGGAATTCCAGCTGCAGGACCCATTTCTTCTCTATCGCAATACCAAAGGTCAGTGAGAAGAATCACCATCTCGTGCACTTTGGGAAATCAGATACCAAAGTGGTTTTTTGTAAGGAGTAAAGATTCTGTTTCCCTCAGATTGTTCTATGGCAACCTTGCAGAGGGAACCTTGCCATGCAACCTGAAAACACAATATTTTAGTAAACATTATGAAAAGAAAGATCTTTTGAAAAAAAAATAAAAAATCTGTGGTTTCAGTGCTTCCATGTACATTAAATTCTTGTCACAGTTCATCCACTGGGGTAAATTTTTTGTGATGAAATGTGAAGCTGAGTATATATTGTGAGCGATTCTGGTTTCAATCATCCCCTATTATTGTGATGTCTCTAAAGAATGAAAACCATCTGTTAAGGTATGAAACATGTAGAACAGTACACTACAGTAAAGCCCACCAACCAACACACAGAAAAAGGCAACATTAAGATACATCAGACATAGCACTGATGTTTTAATTGCAAAGGACAGGAAATATTTCGTTAAATCTTAAAAATTCTGTTTGTTTTTTAGGTCACCTGAGTGAACTCGGGTGAGCTATTTTCAATTGGTCTGCATCAATTGTTGTGCATCGTGCATTAACAATTGAATATTTTTAACTTCTTGATAACTAACAGGCTGACATCAATTGTTAATTTCAGAACTCTTGTACTCATGGGGCCTTTGGGGTAAGGTAAAGTTTTAGTTCCAAGGTGGAGCCAAATTATTATAGTTATTATTGTCTTTGCCATTTGAAAGACTTTTTGAAGTTTTCTGATATGATATAAAAAATTAAATGCATATTTAGGAAAAGCAGAAAAGGATGTACGGAAATTGTGAAATTCTCAACCCCAGGATTTTAACTCAAAGACGGGTCAAAATTAATCCTTTTACATTAATGTTACATGTATTTTGTCATGTAAAGCCTTTCATCAGTATAAGACTTTTTGAGGGCATTTAAGTTTTAAGAACACATCTTGTATTACAGTTGTACTTTTGCTGAAATTTAGGATTTAGCTTAGATATTCAGAACAGAATTTTTTTGTTTGTTTTTTTTTTTATTTTTTTTTTTTTGTATTTTGTAGCCCTTAGGACTAGTGATACTTTTAACTAATGCTCATGTGACCAATAAGGCCTATGGGCCTCTTGTCTAACAATTTTGTATGTTTTTAATTCTGAATGCTGAAATTCTGAAAACATATTATCTGAACTGTCAAGAGGAAGCGCAAAGTAGACATTAATTTGATGATTTCAAAAAATAACTAAGTTGTTAACATTGTCATTCACCACTCTGAACATTAACCTTTCTTCATGTGACATCATTGGTCGGTGGTCTCTGGTTACCCAACAGTTGTAATTTTCAATATTTCTGACATTTCCGTATATTTTCTGATACACATTTGTAATTTTTCATGTGAAAATTTTCTTCATTAAAATTTAAGTACTGGTAAGTTTTCTGTTTACTTGCAATAATTTTTCATTTTTTGAAATGTAAAATAAGTATTAATGGATTTTATTTTAGCAATCTATGGCATTTGGTTCTACGACAAAGATGAATGTGCTAGAATTGGACAGTTAATGAATAGGTAGGTATACTGGCAGGCAAAGATGCAAGATGCCGTGTGATGTAATCCGGTTGAATAATTAGTTTCACACAAGCAGGAGTAGTCTTGTCTACAGAACATATGCTTATATGCAGTTCAGAGCAGATTATGATGGTATATTTTCATGCCAGCCATAATAATTTAGATGTAGCTGTTTTAAGGAATTTGCTTCATCAAAGAAGAAAATGAAATATATAAGTTTAGTGAAAACATTTATTTGCAGGAATGATTTTTCGGTGAAATTCAGTTACTTTCAACAAGGCCAAACCCATTGAACTGGGATGAAAGTAAACAAAAATTATTCAAAATGTTTCAAAATGCTGGAGTCCTAGCTTGTTTAGGCCAGAATTTCTTGAAATAACCTAAGTCAAAATTTGGAGTTAAGTCTTGAGATTGTACTCAAATTTTGACTGCTGAAATAAAAAGAAAACTCAAACTTAAGTTTGAGATTTTTTTAAGAAATCCAAGCCAGGTGACCATAGATAGAGGGACGTATTTTTATTCAGGGTGTTATATTTGTACGGAGCTCTTGATGGCCAAAATTATTATTGGTAAACATTTACCTGAAGCACTATGTGGTAGTAAGATTTATCAATATGATAAAGATTCAATTTTTATACACGAGTTAGCAGCATTTTATACAAGGTTGCAAAAATTAATAAAAAAGTTAAAAGTTCTTAATAGAAATCTTACAGACAACTGACCTCATCTAGTACCTGATTTAAAAAAAAGAAAAGAAAAAAATGCAGGAGATTCAAGGAATGAAAATTTCAATATTTACTCCAGATATTATTAGAAATTACCATTAATTAATCTGTGTCGACTATCAATGAAAGCAGAACTGCACGTGGAAAACAGATGCTCCCTGTTTTCTACAAAGAACAACCAAGTACTGGTAGATAAGTGTTTTCTGTAAAAACACACATCAGAGATGGTGGAGCAAAAAATGAAATTATTTCGGAGAAAAGAAATTACCAGTTATTTTTCAACGATATGGAAAGAAAACAGTCCATGTGTGATGATTTAACTCTTCAGAGGAAACACTAGATAATAGAAAAAAATGACACCTACCTGTACTTTTTGATTTTACATTCGGATGTAAGAATTTCCATCGAATGGAATGGGTTTTTTTTAAATTGAAGTAACATTCTTCATCTGTATACACAATTGTAAACAATAAAATGGACAAATCATTGGCCTCAAGTCCAAAAACTGAGAATGGACTTGAGTCTGAATTTCGAATCTAACTAACTTTTGAAATAATTTTCATGTACT
Organism: Ostrea denselamellosa; assembly: GCA_024699665.1. Lineage (NCBI taxonomy): Eukaryota > Metazoa > Mollusca > Bivalvia > Ostreida > Ostreidae > Ostrea > Ostrea denselamellosa. The sequence goes on from JAMZEH010000025.1 coordinate 3,931,383, forward strand.
AGAAAATGTTCAGTATTGTTTGTATTTTATATTTTTTATGAAGCAGAGGTTTTTTTTTTAACATCTGTGCTAGATAAATCCATTAACATATAAGTAATCAAAATTTTTACTTAAGTCTATGCGGTGTATTGTCTTGATTCCTGGTCTTGCACAAATATGAATGAGATGAAGAACAAAGAAGTACACAATTGATCAAAACATAGGTATTATCTATTTTATGTTTATGCCAGGTAATTGCATTTATATCTAATATCAGCCTATGCCATAGACACCAGACTGGTGGACCTAGCTGGTAAAGTTTGATTTGGTCAAATGAAGTCTTCCTTTGTACGTAGTAACTAAACATGTGTCAGGACAACCTTTGGTGTACACATGTAAACTATGATAATGATTGATGGAGTTCTTTATTCAGTTTGTTGCAGTTAGCCATTGACTATCACAGAGCTAAGTCAGACATGAGACAGAGGCGAGCGTCGGAGTCTGACAGCATACTGGACAAAGAGGAGACTACACCCAAAAATGTGGATATTCTACAAATGCTGTCAAAAGCTCAGCATGAATATGACAGGGTAAAGATTTTTAATGCATTTAAAAACATCATATTCTAATTATTGTCAGACTCCACATTGAATGTCCATACGTCTGTCTGTCTATCAATACTTAACTCCATCTCAGACCTACTGACTTTAATTTTGGTCGTAAAGAAGTATGGACATGATTTATGATTGATTAAAATTGACAGTTGTTTTGTCATAGAAAAAAAAAAAAAAAAATATATATATATATATATATATATATATATATATATATATATATATATATATATATAAAAAATATATATATATATATATATATATATATATATATATATATATATAAGTGGATTGAAAATATTTTTTACATAGGATATACTTTGTATTTACATAAAATCCAGCTCCCAAAATTGTGTTTGTCAACACACTTTTTATAGCCAGGAAACCACATGTGGAGGTGAAAACACCAAGATTTCTAAAAACTATGTCAAGAGCATTCAACAACACGACATATGTCAATGATAAATCACGGGAGCAAGCACAATGAAGAAAGAAAAAAGTTTGTTATAAATTCAAAGTTTTTTTCACCAAAGTTGGCAAATTTAGTTAGTTATGTAACATGTAAAGTTAAGTAACATGTAAACATAAATAGGGCTCCTGACTTGTTTTGAAAATGAAAACTTTAAATTTCCCAAATACATCTTTGCATCACTTTTAGAAATTTTGGCTTGTTGCTATTTTTCACACAAATCAAATACTATCATATTATCATTTAACAATATACTGTGGAATCATTATTGTTCGTGGGGGCTCAATGTTCATGGATTTCTTGGATATTTTTTACCAACGAATTTCTGTCCCCCATGAACCAGTTATTCTTTGCAATAGTTTCTATAGTATATTGTTGTATATTTTCAAAATAGCATTAACCCTCGAAATTCCATTCCCACGAACTAATAAATATTTGGCTAAACACGAACACTGGCCCCCACGAACATTAATGATTCCACAGCATAAAATTTTTGTTCTATCAAAATCATGTGCATGCCCCTTTACATGGATAACAAGAAGAGGGAAATAAGGATTCAGTTTGAGGTCATAGGTCAAGTTCATAAGGCGATGCTGAAAGTTGGATTGTGTCAGCCAAGGGACTTTACATTCAGAACTTAAATGGTTGATGGTCAGTAAAAGACACTGATACAATTTAAGGTCTGTACAAGTTCAAAAGGTCAAGATCACAGAGAAAAAATTGAATATAGGGTTGTTTGACATGATTACTCAAAAATTGTACATCTGCAGAATTTTTATGTGGTGCAAGATGGGTAAAGGTACACAGGTAAAATTGCAACATATATTTAACACAGGATTGGATATTCATATGTTAGACATGTGTTGCAATTTTACCAGTGTAATACAAAAACACCTGTAGATTTTGAGACATGGGGTCAAAGGAGAACATTATTGACCTGAACTTAGGACAGGAACTGCTTGAATACCAGGTCTTTTTTTATTTCCCTATAGATCTCCAAATTGCCGATACATAAGAACAGTTACTATAATGTCAAGTTTGTTTTTTTATTATTATTAATTAGTCTTATCTGGTTTCATCTTTTCTAGTCCAAGTGTGGTATTTCCTTGCCAAAAACAGGCGATCCCAAACCTATGATTGATAATCCCAATGCATCAGCCACTAAAACTTCCGACTTAATCAGGCCAACCCCACTAAAGATGGGGGACGTAAATGATGAGGGTAAGAACGTCTAATACACATGTCAGTATGTGCTGTGATTGACTGGGTGAAATGTGTAGATATTGTTAAACTGTGTCCTCTCACAAAAATGTACTCTTCATATTGCAAAAATTCTTTCATGGGAGATCTTGCATATACCATATAAGCAGAATGTTTAGTGGAGAATATATTTTTGGCATTATTTATGAGGGTATTGAGAATGCTAAACTTCAATATCGCTAACAATTTATTCCATATTGGAGGTATCTGTTATCTTTTTGGAATTATAAAATTGCTAAAATTATGAGGGCAAGTCAATAAGTAACCAGCCTACCTTATTTCCAGTTGAGATCCACCTCTTCTTTTTAAATGTAATTGCCCTCTAGTGTGATGCACTTGGACCAACGGTGTTCAAGTACCACCAGCCCAGAAATGAAAAGGTCAGGGTCATTTCCATTAATCCACTCCTCAACTATCGTCACGACTTCTTCGTCAGAACGCAAATGACATCCCCGGATATCTTTTTTCAAGTTTGGGAATAGGAAGAAATCACTAGGAGCTAGGTCAGGTGAATAGGAAGGATATGGTATTAATTCATATCTGTTTAGCTCAACAGCATCCATGGCAACTTTGTAAGTGTGAACTCTTACGTTGTCCTGTTGCAGCAAAACACCTTTGGAGATTTACCTCGTCATTTTTCACATTTTTCACAGATAGTGGTTCTCAGCTGGTCTAGCAAGTTTGCATAGTACACTCCAGTTATTGTACTTCTCTTAAGATAAAAATTCCAACATAATAACACCTTTTGCGTCCCAAAATTCTTTGGCAGTCACCTTGCCAGCAGATGGTTGCGTCTTGAACTTCTTTGGCCTCGGGGGTCCAGGCCCTACCCACTGACGACTCTGAGCTTTATTCTCTGGTTCATGGTAATGAACCCAAGTGTCATCTACAATCACCAGATGCAAAAGAAAATCATCTTTTGACCTTATACACTTCAACACGACACTTCATACTGATGCTCTCATTGCCATTTGCTCATCGCTAAGGTATTTAGGGACCCAACTGGCTGTTAGCTTCTGCATACCAAAACGATCATGTTAGACTGTTGAAACACTACCATGTGTAATGCTTAGTGCTTGCACTATTTCTTTCACTTGAATTCGCCTATCAAAGTATACCAGATTCTGAACTTTGTTGCACATTTCTTTGTCGGTGGCATCCAGGGGGCGCCCAGACCTGGCTTCATCTTCTAAAGACGTTCTACCACATTTGAATTCCTCTACCCAGAATTTAACCTGTGCATAAAATGGTACAGAAGACCCATAAACATCAGCTCGCACTGTAATTCCTTGCCTGTTTTACCTTTTAAATACAAGTACCAAATGACAGCACGGTACTCAACTTTAGATGAAAAGCATGCCTTTGCATCACTAGCCATGTTTGACATGCAACATCTTATTAAAGAATGATTTGATATGTGTGTAATTTTAACATGTATTGAAACATGGCATCAAAATCGTAACCATCTTGGCCAATTGGAAATGGAATAGGCTGGATACAAATTGATTGGCCCTCATAGCTTTCGCTAAATATACACATATATACCCTGTTTTATAGAAAAATAGCTAAATTTATGTTTCACTAAAAATTCCACTTATTCAGTATAATGGTATGAGACAATCAATCACTTTGTTTTTGTTTTTTGTCAGGAGGAGGGGACAAGAAGAAGAGTGACAGCCCTGTAATAGCTCCTTTGACAGCCCCTGCTGCAGTTCCAGGAGCTGCCCCCATTAGTTTGGAAACCTTGTTCAGGAATGCTAGTCTACAGCAGCAAAATATCAACAGGTCTGACAATGCCAGACCTCCTCAGCCATTTCACAGATCTGAAAACCCCAGACCTCCTCAGCCATTTCACAGGTCTGAAACTGGAGGGTAAAAAAACCTCACAAAACGGGCATGTTGGATGCCACTTTAATGGTGGAGATTATCCTGTTTAAACTCTTTACAGTAGAATTTAATTTACATAGTATTTTTCTACATGTATATCTCAAACAAAGGCAATATCCAGATCTTATGTTTTTCCAGGTCCATGTCTATGACAGAGGGGGACTCAAAATCTCACGACTTTTTGCGCCATATCATGTCAAGCGGTTCCATGGTGGAAGACATAGAGAGACAGCATCGTCGTGAACCATCCCCCAAACCATTGTCTGCTCCTCAGCTGCAGAAGCTTCCACAAAACTTCAAATCAGGCCAAAAAGGAGCGCTGTCTAACAAAACATCAGAGAAGGAGTCCAACGAAGCTCCAGTGAATGCTAAATTTGACTTGTCACCTTATTTAAAAGTGAATGAAAAAGGGTCAGATGTTGGAGGTGTGGAAGATAAAGTGAGGAGGAGGTCTCCTAATGTACAGGAAGTGGACGGGAAGGACAATCTATTGACACCAGGAGCATTACAGACCTCATTTCCCTTGGGTGCAGAAGTGGTATGCAGAAAATATATTATCTACTTTGCATGAAAGAATGAAACTATGATATCATACCTCCTGTACATAATGTGTAGGGGGTATACTGGAATCACCCTGTCTGATTGTTCTTCCATCTGTAGACATTTTTTGTTGAGAGCTCTCCAACAGTGCTTTATTTTTAGCCATGTTGTAATTCATGTGTATCTGGGATTTATGTGTTTTTCCTGGATTGATTTATCATTCAATTCTATTTGAGAAAGTTTTAGCTATTTTAAGATTGTTTTTATGATATTTCTATACAACGTTTCAATAATATCAAATTTTTGTAACATGGAAAGATCAAATTTTCATACTTGAAGTTGAGGGTGTTCTTGACATGATCTATCATTAGTGCTAGATGATTGAGATGTAGTTGATGTGACATGGAAAATCATATATATAGTAAAACATTGCTTATAGTGAAGTGCTGGGGACGTACGAATGATCCAGTATATGGTAAACGTAATTTGTTACATGCAATCAGTTCATTAAATATTTTGAAAACTACAGGAAATGAAAATCACTTTGCTATAAGTGTGATTTCATTATAAGCATGTTTGCTGTAAGCATGTTTTATTGTAATTCATTAAACAGACCACTGTAAGGTCTAGACACTTGACACTAAGGGTACTTCTGTTTGTGTTCTGATTATATACCAAGGTCAAGTAGAAAATGTCAAGGTGAATTGGAGAAAATGGTTTATAGCCCTTGTCAGGTCATATCTTTAGAGTGGAGAAAGATGAAATATTCATGTGTTTTTGTCACACGTGATGTGTTGTGAATATATCCCAAGGTTATTTGGAGACTGATTGGAGAAAAGTATATTTGTACAGTGCTGAAATATTTGATCTCATTCATAACTCTGTTAAAATTTGTGTGTCGTCATCGCGATTAACTTTTCACATCTCAGCTTCTCCTATCCTTCTAAGACAATTTCAACCAAACAAGGGTAAAATTTATCACATTGATAGGAAGGCATCATCTTATAGTGTAGATTTCAATTTGTTTCTCTATGACCCCAGGCCAAAGAAGGGGGGCACAATAGAGTTCAGAGTTTTATAGGGAGGGGGAGGGTCAAAATTTTATTTTCAAGAATATCAAGGACACAGTTGAATATATATATGCAGGCATCATCATGTAGTGTAAATTCATTTTTGCTCATGAGGAGCCACACAAGGCATTTCATTTATCAAACTTCTTTTTAAGAGCTACATGGATGCAGTAAGTGTAAATAAAATGATAGTGCTCTCATGTGATGTAGCCTCAGTCTTATTCATAACCCTTCAGCAGGGTGACTCAGGTGAGCATTGTGGTGCAAGGCCTCTAATTATATTTACATTTTGCCAATTATATGAAAGATCGTGATCTGTAATAATAATTGATTGCTCTTGTTTTGTAAATTTTACATGCACTGTTTCAGACTACAGGATTGTCTCGGTTACTTCCGCAGAACCCAGATGTTTTACTGACACCTATGGCCTTCATTCAATCTCCTAAGTCAGTTTCCCCTTCCACTACAACATGTAAGTCATGCCATGGTTCACCTCAAATGTTTCCAAGAAAATATGGTACAGTAAACAATGAAATTTTTTGGGAAAAAAATAAAGAGAAAGATGATGACACCATACTACATAAAATGACACTGAATTTCTAATTTCTCTATTATTAAAGTATCAGTATTGCATATTTTCTAAGGAAAATATGTGCTAACCCTGTCTGACAGTCCACCATACATGTGACAGATTTTCAGACAACTGTCTGTTGATACTGAGTTGATATTTTGGTAGTGCTTTTTTGTTCTATACAAATGGTTAAGTCTTGAGTTTTGCTATGATGTTAGGGACAGAGCAGGAAAGCAGAAATTGAACACAGTAATTGTAGGATCATGAGTGAAATATCATGTTTACATTTCAGTGTGATTAAATTAATTCTAGTAAAGGTGATAGGAGTTAAAAACAATCCTATCATTCGGTTTTTAAACTTTTGGTTCAAGATACACAAAAGTGAAAACAGTTTCCAAGTATATTTTTCACACTTGAACAGATTCCTTTGTTTTGTCTGAAATTAAAATCACTTGCTTTTGTATTACTGAAATTTAAAATTTCTTTCAAACAGAAAACAACACTAATCTGTATCAAACAATTATCTCTTTGGGTTCAGTCTTTCAAATTATCTGGATTAGTGGGCCTACTGCTGGCATTTCACCTGTGACCCGAGGAGAAGACTAATTAACAGTTTCATTGATCACACACCTTTGGTGTTAATATGATACACAAACACCCTGATATGGATATTTGTTTCATGAATAAGGTAGTGGATGGTGGTATGCAAATTTAGCCTTATTATAGAAGATTGAAATAACAAGGAAAATGTTTCTAATAAAACTTGGCATGGCATTATTGTGAAAATGGGGATAAATCAAGTGGTGATGATTCAAGAAATGACTGTACTACTCACCTCAATTTTAGGAGAGTTATTATGCTTGTTAACATGGCTGCTAGTAGGAGCATTTCATGTTAATCCAACACTTCTCCAGTGGCTGTATTAGCATTGTACATGTTCTATAAAGTAAGTGTTTATGAACTTTCCATTTTATTCTATCTTTACTTTTATATTTCAGTGACCACTCAGGATACTTCAGATGACCTCCCCATTGCTGCCCTAACCAAAGAACAGCTACAGCAAGCTCTCATACATCTGATTAAGGTATGTTGTATCACAGACACTGCGGTCAAGTTCATTCAGAGGGTCATCAAGTTCATTCAGAGGGTCATCAAGTTCATTCAGAGGGTCATCAAGTTCATTCAGGAGGTCATCTAGTTCATTCAGAAGGTCATCAAGTTCAGAAGGTCATCAAGTTCATTCAGGAATGCATGAATATTGTCTGTAACTCTCCTTGTTATTGAAATCTTGTATATGAACAAAAATATTGTCAACTGAAGTAAGTTAATATCTTACACTAAGTCACACTGAGCAAAATTTGGCAGAACAGTTGATCCAAATTTAAGCAGCGATGTAATGTATGACAATTTTTTTTATAATCATAATCTGAAGGTAAAATCATGAACTTTAACTTCTCTTGAGGCTATTCTCACATATTTTGAAACACCTTCAAGTGTAATATGTATATATATATATATATATATATATATATATATATATATATATATATATATATAATTTAAAAAATGAACACCAAGGTAATCATTATAAAGGACTAGGGGACTTTAAGGCATTGTTCATGCCAATTTTTACCCCTATCTTCTACATGCACCTATTCCTGGTATTAGATGTATCTAATTAAAGCTACAAACACTGCCTGCATGAAAAAAAAAAGATTTTTGGTTAATTCTTTTTGATTATGTAATTGAAACTCATTTTTATTAATTTGGCAGAAAAAGTGCATTTTGCTATTAATTTTTGGCAGTTCTATTGCGATCGCATTCAAACAATACAATGAAACTTTGAATTGACCGACTTTTGAAATTTAGTATTGTCTGTGGAATTTTGGTTCTATTGTTTGGATGAGACCATATGGAATTCTTCAAGAAAAGACATTTAAATTTTTTCAGCATGAAATAATGTATAACCAAATATAATGAGATTGTAAATTTCAACTGAGACCAACACTGTATTCAGCAGGCAGTAGATTTAAGGACACATACAATTTTTTCAAAAGTGGGTAATTTTTTGTGACATTTGGCTTGCATCCTATCTTGTTTCATACCAATAAAAACTATATTATATAAATATTGCATGTAGATGAGGGTAACATTGAAAATTTGCACCCTAAGAAAACCATTGTCAACCGAGGCATAGCAGAAATTTGAATGTCAGTTGTTGAGTTACAAGAGAAGATACAAAGCTCACAATTCTTTATATAAACAAGGCTTGTGTCATGATTTTGTTTACATATGTTAAATATACTTAGTCTAGTAAAAGTTTTATTTATTTTTTTCAATTCTGAACACAGTTAAACATTTCTAGTGTTTGTCGTATTTCATTTTATTTTAAGCATGATATTTTCTATTAAGCAATCTGTACGTTGTTGTCTATTTATGCTGTTGTCACAGATGGTCAACAGCCACAATAATTTGAGATACAAGTATTGTCATTCATCAATCAACAGAAATGATGGTGATGCTGGAATGTTTTGTTGAATTAAAACAACATGATATAAGTTATTTGTGGAGTTCAAATCTCATTGTCATAATGGAGCTTGTTGTTATTGGTGTTGCTGTTAAGGAGTGTCATGTGACTTGATTATATTTAGATTCCCAGTTGCCATTGCTTACTTATTGAAACTGTTAAATATGCACAGTCTGAAGACAAACTTTCATTTTTTATTTTTTTTTTTGGTTGTTCCAGAATGATAGCAGTTTCATAGACAGTATACACAAAGCCTACCTAAGCAGCTTAAAGATGTCCCACAAAACATAGCACCCTGCTGATTTCTGTGGATTCCGTGGAGCCAAATGTTCATCCAGTCATGTGATCTGGACCTCATTTTCACCAGCGTCATCAAGTGATATATGCCGACGCACTCACCAGTGTTGGAGTATCATCAGTGTTATTTTTGTGATCAGGACCAAGTCATTCAAAGCAAAGCTTACAATTGTGCAATGCCATATACCTTTATTTCACCAACAGTTAGGCCTGATTGACCTGGTTTACAGAAATATGTTGTTTGTTTTGGGTTTTTTTTTCAAGTGCTTGAACTACAGATTGCTCATTAGATTGTCAGTATTACATGTATTTTTGAAATGGCACTCACATATCCTGTATTTATCCAATTATGATTTCACAGGTTTAAATTTTTAAGGTCACTTGAGTCACTAAGTGACATATTGCGATGTGCTTTTGTCCTTCATCGTGCATTAACATTCAAACTGTTTTAATTTTTTCTCAGATTCTGTCTTGTACTAGACCAGCTTTGAAATGGAATTGACGTTTGAAAGTGATACTTGGCAAAGACATTGCCAACATACAATGTGTCATGACCTTGAGATGAGGTCAAGGTAAAAATGAATAAAACATTTCTCGGTGCCATATCTTCATAATAGAGGAATAGTAGAAGTCCATACACAGCACAGGTAAAACAATGTCCTGACCTTTAATTAAGGTGAATTGGTCAGTAATCTGTTCAAGGTCATGAATTTACAATTGAGGGATAACAGATGTTAATATTTGGCATAAAAGTTGCTTATCATCGGAGAGTGAGTGTTTTAAAATTGAACTGTGGTCATCTGGCCAAGATCAAGGTCTGTTGTAAAAACAAGTTACATGAGAATTCTGAGGAAATGAACATCAGGTGGTAAAAAGCTGACTACATCCAAATTGTCAGGGTTTAAAGGAAGGATTCTCTCACTGTGCACCATCAACATGAAACACTTTTAATTTCAGTTTTTGGTTGTGTCATACTCTGGTGACCATTAAAGCCAATGGGCCTCTTGTTTTCTTATCTCGGTGAAGATTTGGAAAGAGTATGATCTCATACTAGTGTGTCATGTCATATTTCTGTTAGTTTATCAGTGTGTTGTGGAGAAATTTATTAAATTCTTGGGGAAAAGATTTATAAACATATTGAAGCTAGTACCAAGAATATATGGTATATGTAGTTTTTTTTTACTTGATGAGCACATGCTTATGTGTATAATCATTGATGTGTTCAATCTTTTCACACTGAGATTCCATACCTTTTTATGCCGTTGAGATCCAATATCATATGGTTTTTTTGTCCAGGCTGTCTGCTTGTCTATATCTGTGAGCCATACTTTGGTCACAGCTTTGTAGCTAAGCAAGAAAATGACTTAACTGTCAAATTATAAGATAAAAACAAACCTTTATGAAAGATAAAGTTTGAAGTTGACTTTGTCATAAGCACAGATGTTCGCAACAGTCTGAAAGCATTCATGTTTCGAAAACATATCGTACTTTGTGTATGTGTTGGTTTTTTTTAACTATGTAGATTCACTGCTTTTTCATAACAAAATTGAAACGTTTATAGAGTAGGTCACAGTTTTCTTTGAAACATTACAAGATTTCATATTGATGAAATTTGCTTACAATTATCTTGCATCTTTAGTGCTTTGTAATATCTCATTTGCTTTGTTCATACATTCCTTCACATTAGTTGCTGTGATTATCAGCAGGTCAAAAAGTAGGAGCCTGCCATTATATTGCACAGGGTATTTTTTCAAAAATCAATGAATGAACCTCTAGAGAAAACTAATTTAATGATATTAGAATGATTGACCTATTTTATGGTCAATATTTCATTAATTCCCAACAAAATGTTGAAATTTTGTCTCTCCATCAGTCAAGGAATAATGCAGAAACAAATTTTGCTCAAATATGATTTTTCATGAGTAATGATTAATTTTGATTTTCCTGGACTTGACAGTTTATGGGAAAATGTATTTTTTTCTTGCTGAATTTCAAGAAAGAAATATAAAGATATGAGTTGCCAAATCCGATTATGAAAATTAAAAATATAATTGTCTAAATATAGGTCTTTTGGAATTTCAGAAAACCACTTACTTCTGTTGTATCAGTGTTAGGGAAGGAGTATCAGGTATACATTATGTGCACGTATGCAAAATTAATGCTTTTAATTTACATATGAGACAAATTTACATGATTTCAGTAGCTTTATTTGTTGATTTTTTTAGTCACTCGCATCTGGACCTGTCGTTGAAGCAAGACACGGTCTCATGTGCGAATTGTCATTATTTTTTTTTTTAACCTCCAGAATCAAAGTAAGTTAGTTTTGCAAAATTTACTAGGTGCTAACACATTTAATTGTATCTCATGAAATATTGAATCAAAAGTTTACATTTGTAGCATAATTTTTATTCATTTTATATTAATTCCATGCACTCATCAAAGGACGAGATGTATTGTAACTTCTGAGTGGTAATATTTCACTGTTTGGTTTAACATTGTTTAAAGCAAATATTTGCCAGGCATTAACCCAGCAGTTTCAGATCCTCTGTTACAGCATCTATTGTGGGTTTAATTTAATGGAATAAACCATGAACACAGTAAAATTAAAACCACAGTGAAGATTTCCCACTTTATATGTTTTTGCAATGTTTGTATAAAGTATTCTGCATGTTCCCCTTTCATGATAGTATGAACATGCTGGGTTCAGTATTATAACAAACTGAAAACAAAGATTTAAAATTTGATTTGGTCCTGAAGTTTTGTCCTCTGTTAGAATTTTATCATAAAAATTTGATTTTGCTCAATAATGTCATTTCTGTATATGGATCAGGAAATGCAAAAAAAAAAAAATTACTGAGTGAAATGATTATATCTTGTCTTGGTGAGTCTTGGTCCTTCTCGATGACTTTTTTCTGAGTTATATCTCTTGGACACATGGCTAGTTTTCTGTACATATTTAGATCTTGTATAGAACTACCCATCATCTTTTTTTCATTTGGTGTAAAGTTGGGACCTGTAGAGTTATTGCCCCTTGGATAATTTAAACAGTATGTTTTTCACAGTTGGTTTCCCTTTGGCTTATGACGATGTGTGCCGATATTTCATGCATAGGGGAAAATGATCAGTGATTCTTAGAAAAGATCACAGTTAAAGTTAATGTTCTTAATTCGTTGATGAACCCACCATTCAGACAGGTGTATCCTGCGTGTGAACTGATGAGCTCTTTGCTGCATAGAAAAGGTTGGTTGCTAGGAGAGGGTCGACTGTAAAACTTTCAAATTTGTTTGCAGCATTTAATCATTTATTCACAATATTACTCGAGTGTTCAAGAAATTCTGTGTGTTATTTCAGAATTTATTTTAAAACAGAAAGGTTGTTAGATGTGAAATAAGTGCAGTTCATTTGTATTAGAAAGGTAAAATGCATTTTTTATCATTCATAGCCATGCCCCCCAAGATCACAGATCAGGGGCATATATTTTATGATAAGGTTGATTATTTGTCTGTCTGTAGTTCTTGGTTATAAGTTTTGAATTATAAAAAGAACATAAATACTGAACTGAGAGGTCATGCATCAAAGCTGTTTGTCAATTGGAGGTCAAGGTCACTTGTCACATAGGAGGTGGACACAGGAGTGTAGTGATCCACAAGTACAAGTTTGGTTTTTTTTAATTAATTTATTTTTGGCCAAGGTAGAAAGTGCTTAAAATTCAGTGTGTTTGATTTCAAAATTATAAAATTACCAAAATGTAAAGATGAATTATGGAATTTGGTGTGTATGATTTATATAGTGATTTTTGTGCGATTCATGAGAGGATGAAGTGCAGAAGTGGGATGTGTATGATTATGTAGTAGCAGTATGTGTGATTCATGAGAGGATGAAGTGCAGAAGTGGGATGTGTATGATTATGTAGTAGCAGTATGTGTGATTCTTTAATGTGTGATTCATATGTTGATGAATGCAGGACTTGACATGTATGATTTGTGTGTGATTCATTTCATGAGAGACAATGGTTTGGAGATATATGTCTGATTCTTGTATTGAAGGATCATAGAAATTTAAGTGTACAGTTTGTGTCTGGTATGTAATGATATAATGAAACTTTATGAATCTGATTTTTTTTTTTTAATGATGATGAGGGGGGATGTTATTTACAATGTTACATGTATGTATTTTTATTGGTTTGAAGACTGTATCTCATTTGATATTAATGGTGCAGTTTTTTGGGGGGTTTTTTGTTTGTTTGTTTTTTGGTTTGTTTTTTTTTTTTTGGTTTTTTGGGGGTTTTTTTGGATGGGGAGACTATTTCATGTGATATAAAATGGTGCACTGTGTGTGTGTGTGTGTGTGTGTGTTATAGGTATTGCACATGTTTGTACAGTATAACAGTGTAGATCAGTGTGTATGTTAAACATTATGTTCTATATGTCCTACAGTTGAAGACACCTGCAGTAGTGTGTCTTTAAATCAAGAGATAACAAAAGTAGGGATGAAGGTGGAACGAATGAAAGAATATGTGAAGACGATCTTGCCTAGAAGTTTTTTTTTTTCTGCTGTAGTTATGATAGTCTATGGTTCAATGTATTGTTGAGTTTTAAAAGGTTTTGGAACTTTGATTTGTATACAGCTAGTGTTTAATGATGATATAGCATACAGAGGTACACACAGAGCTACCTATTAATTGTCAGGAAAAATCTTAAACAACACTACAAGAATTTTCCCTTCTTCAAGAACTGGCATTGATTTAGTGGAATTAAACTGTAATATTGTATTATCATAGGGATCACTTTCAAGGTAAAAGTAAATTTTAAAAATAAGAATTATTTAAGGAGATAATCCCAACATGGGGAATTCTGTTTTCAAACTTGCAATTTTCAAACTTACAGATTGTCTAGCTGTTGTGAAAGGAGTGTGAGCAAGAGGTGAGGGACCAGTTATCTAGTCATGTGGAGTGACATGATTAATAAATGATATCAGATTTGTTCAGATTTTTAAATTTTGAATCTGCAGGTAATCTCCATCTGCTCTAAAGAGCTACTATTACTGAGCTTATGAGTTTAACAAAACTCTTTGGATTTTGTTCTGCTTGTCAGTGACATCATGGAATACACGTTAGCAATACCAGTACATGTATGTTATATTCTACAGGAATTTTTTTTTTATGTGACAGAAAAGTTAGTAACTGTGATAGCTGCAGTGTACATGATATAAAATGTTTTTGCTGTGGTTGTGAATTTGTGATGTTATTGTGTAATGTATGTGATATTTCTTTAGTGTTATGTATACAAGTTGTATTACAAAGCCACAAAAAACATTGCAGATTCATTGCCCCCACCCCCCATCCCCCAAAAATCAAAGTTTTATTTGATATGGACTTTTAAGCCAAGATGAACAAATTATTGAGTAGATTGCCAACAAATGTAAGACATTTTGAGATGTTTACACATGTATGTTTATGTGCTAGCATTTTGGTTATTTGTTGCCGAGGGCTCTCAATCATGTTTTGCAGCAGTAAGTAATGTTGTGTTTTGTAGTGCTGTAATAAATCTTAAATTCTACACCAGCGAGAGATACTGATTGTCACCAAGGAAAGAAAAGGTCATTAGAATGATCTGTTATTTGTCAAAAAATGCCAACACTAGACTCTATAGTCCAAAGCATAAACTGGTCTGGTCATATTGTAAAAATGTTCTCTTCCTTGTTTCCTGTCACAAGCTGCCTATCATGTCAGCATCATAGTTTCAACAATAGAGGGAGAAATAACACGCCAGAGAAATTTGAAATGGAGGATATGTGCAATAATACTTTGAAATTGAACACTTTGAAATTTACATTATAAAGTGGAGAAACGCATTTTTAGTAGAAAGCAATCAGAAAAAATTAAAACCCCATCTAGACTTGAACCCATGATCTACAGATTGGCAGATTCACACTTAAAACCCATTGAGCTACTGGGTTGGCAATGAAGTTTAAAGGGAAGAGGCACACAAATATATTGCTGATATGTATAATTCCATTTGTGTTTTAAATGGAAGTAAGCCTTATGATGATGTGTTATTCCTCTTTTTAAAGCTTTATGCATTTTATGTTTGAAAAGGATATATTCATATTTGTTATCACGTAAACCCATGATAAAAATCCTGTGTTTTGGTTCAGAATATGACTTTTTTCTTGTTCAAATGTGGTAGTATTTTGATAATCATCCCTACGCTGTTATGCTCAATAGTTTTGATGTCTCCTGGGTTTTTTTTCTTTGTTTTTGTTTTGGTTTTTTTTGGGGGGGGGGGGGGGTGCAGAGTAGTCTTTAATATTCTGCTCAAATTTTATTATCCTAATATAATCTCACATACGATAAATGGAATTTTTTTTTTTTTTTTCGAATTTTAGGGGCATTCAGTAGCAGGCCAGTCAGTTAGTTGTCCATCTGTTGATGTTACAGCTTATAAATTCTTCGTGACATTGAAATTTGTTTTCATTTTAAATGTGTTGAACTCTGATTTTAGTAGGGATTGAACATTTTTCAGTGAGGGATCAAAGGGGGGAGTAGAGAAAGTCACTGTCTTCCTTGTGGGTTTAGTGCTTCACAAAGGAATTGAATTCTGATCAAGGTTTGTCCTGCATGTGTTGATCTGCTGTGTACAACCTGTTGATGATTTTTCAACTCTTGACAACCACTGGACCAACTTTAATCAAACCTGATGTGAAGCAACTTTTGGTACATTTGTAGCTCTTTTAAAAGAAGGACGCATCACCTTTCAAGGGGAGATAAAAGAATTGAAAATATGGTGGAAGTTACTTTAAGGGCAACTTTTTCTTATAGATAATATTTATTTAAGCCCATGTCCCAGGGGGTAGATTTACAGTTATAGAAATTTGTTTTTCAAATCCTTTTTTCAGTCTTCACAATGTCAAAATTTTGTGACTGTATATCCTTCTCTCAAACTCGGTGAGAGGTACATTTTCACAAAACCTTGACCAAACTTTTTCTCAAGAACAAGACAAATGCACTGTGTCAAAATTATTTGCAAGGTGATGATTCTTGGGAAGTGTAGATTTTAGTATATACACATTACGGCCCCTTCTGGATTGTTTTCGGCCACAGTAGGGTTGTAAAATTTTATGTAAGAATATGTAAGAAATGATTATTTATAAATATGACAACAACAGGTTATGCAGAATTATATACAAGCATCTTCCTATAAGAAAAATCCAAGTGTATTCCAGGGTCAAAATGAGTAATCTGTTTTGCAATTTGGTGAGCCAATGCCCAAGGCCCATGGATTCTTTTTTTTTTAGTGGGGGTGGCATTTTTTATGTGTGTGTGTGTGTTTTCTTTTTGTTTGTTTGGGTTTTTTTTGTTTGTTTGTTTGTTTTTCTTTTCTTCAGAGGAGGGGGGAGGTCCTTTCTACTTACTTCTTCATTTTTCTTTTTTCTTTTTTTTTTCCTTTTTTTCTTTTTTTTTTTTTTCTTTTTTCTTTTGTTTTTGGGGATAAAAATGACTTGCAGTTATACTTTTTTCCTACTTGATTAGAAGCAGCTCTTTTTGAGGTGTCTGCAGGGCAATGATTTTATTTTCTGTTGTCAATACCTTCTGTATTTGATGTTGTAAACATCTGCATATCTTTACTGAAAGTGACACAATGCATATTATAATGTTGAATAGAACTTTTAAATCATTTAACCTAGTACATGTAATTATAAATTTTAAAGCAGTATGCAGTTTGAAAATATATTGAGAAGAAAAATGATGTTTTGAAGTACTTTCAGTTGATAAATATGTATATTGTATCCATTTGGCTGAATTCAAAATACATTTGTAACTGTAAGAATGAAAAATGTTTAACATTTTGTTTTACGTTCCAAATTATGACATTAAATGAATTCCAGAAATGTTTTGTGTGAAATGATTCTTTAGATGACGTCATTGTTGAATGTTAAATGTGACACACGGATTACTGGCTTAGTAGATACATACCCCAGTCATCCCATCTTGTCAGTCATGTCGAGATTACCGTATGATATGACTTCTATTGGTTTGAACATGGAGATTTTCTGGAAATGGCTTAATCTTATCTAAATTATATTTTTTTATGCATCTGGTTTTTGAAGAGCTGTATTATGATACAGGTTTCGTGTCCAAATCATATCTTTCATACCGAGGCTTAGGATCATCAAATATAGTTAGTTGAAGAGGAGGGGGTTGGTTGTATATTGTTTAACGTCCCTCTCAAGAATCTTTTACTTGTATGGAGACGTCACCATTACCGGTGAAGGGCTGCAAAATTTAGGCCTATGCACGGCACTTAGGGCCTTTGAGCAGGGAGGGATCTTTATCGTGCCACACCTGCAGTAATACAGGGCCTCGGTTTTCGTGGTCTCGTCTGAAAGGGGAGAGAGTGTCATGAACCCAAAGGAGGTCACTGTGGCCTCATTTTAGAATTCTTGGTTAAACATCCAGGTCATATTTTTCATCTGCGAGTCTTAGGGCTCACAAAACCTGGTCAGCTGCTGCCTCTTTGGGGAAAGGTGTATCAGGACTTAAAATTAAAATCCACCCGTGACATCATTCATTTGTTCGAATGCTCCATTACTTTTCAAGAATGGAGAGTTTCAAATGACAAAGGAATTACTAAGTATTCTTGCACTTGAATTTCGCTTTGTTCTTTTATCTCTAACTACCTTCTTTCCATATGAAATTTGTAAGAATGAAACAAAATATATTGTAGTATTTTATTACAAAAAGTAGTGGCACAGACTGGGATTCGAACACACACCTGTGTGATTCTTTCATTTAAAGACAGATGTTCTACTCACTGAGCCGCTAGGACATTTGGTTGAAGTGCAATATATTATGAAAAGTATCTTAACATAGTCCGATACCATATATATAAAGAAAAAGATGTAATGAATAACATTTAATTATTGATTCATTGATTTTTGTTTATTGTTTTCCGCCACACTCAACAATTTTTCAGTTATCTGGTGGCGTCCAATTTTTATTGATCGAAGAAAGAACCCAGATACAATGTACCTGACCTTCCGAAAGTAAACTGGCAAACTTTGTCACATATATCGGCGCGAGCGAGACTCGAACCCTTGCTGACTAGAGGTGGGAGGCCTTGTGATTTTGAGCGATTCTATAGCCACAGGCCAGGGAGACCCCTTTTAATTACTGATAACATGTATCTACGATATAGAAAATTTTTAAAAGTTTCCCTCGTGAAGATGGATTTTAAGCAGGTCAATGTACTTGTATCACTGCATTCCTTAAAAGCAATTTCCTTCGGGGCTTCGGCTCCATTACTTTTAAGGAATACCTGTACATTAATCCTTACATAATTCACTGTATCTCCCTGAAAGTACATGCTGATATCGTGTCCAGATTATATCTTAAAAGCCGTGAGGTCTAGGAACATTGAACGCAGTCATTAAATGCATTTTAGGGGAGGGGGTTAAGTTGGTGTGATGTGAACCAAAAGTAGGTCACTGAAGCCTCATTTTGAAATTTCATGGCTTTACATATATACAAATGATCATCTTTGACACTGTAATGCCTAGGACCATCAAACTTGGTCAATTGATGAATCCAGAAGTAGATCACTGTATCCTCATTTTGACCTTGTAACTTTGAGCAGGCAGCCATAGATAAACATCACGTACTGGTGTATCAGGTACCCTTGTGGTGCATTTGATTAGAAAATCCCACCATTTTCTGTCATTCAGGTGAAATATCGAGATTTTTCTCCAGATGCATATTTGAACTTTTTAAGTTCTTTTCAGTTACTACTAATTTCCATATTTTGTATATGACGCCAGTAGTGCAAAGACAACCAAGCGTGAATCCCATGTTTCATGGTGGCTGAGAAGTGGGGCCAAAACCCCAAGTGTAATGTAATCTGTTAAAATCTTTCATTATTTGAAGATATCATAAATTCAGTTGAAGAGAGCAATAATTAAAATGAATATATGATGTAATGCGGAATCATATATTGATAGATTGATTGTTTTGGGTTTTTTTGTTTGTTTGTTTGTTTTCCGACACGCTCAACAATTTTTCAGTTATCTGGTGGCGTCCAGTTTTTGTAGGTGTAGTAGAGAACCCAGATACAATGTATCCGGGAAGAGACCACCGACCTTCCCAAAGTAAACTGGCAAATTTTCTCGCATATATCGGCGCGAGCGGGATTCGAACCCGCGCCGACTAGACTTGAGAGGCCTTGTGATTTTGAGCGCAATGCTTAAACTACTCGTCCACGGAATTATATATATATATATATATATATTAATATTATAGCTACGAAAACAATCTCAATGGGCTTTCATAATCTTTATATACAGTACAGTCATAGATAAAATGTATTTCATTGGCAAAAAATGACGATATCGAGTCTTTCGGTATACAAGGTTTCGAATATCTTTCAATTTCCGTCGTATGACGGCTAATTTGTATTACTCAACACACACGCACGGTTGATGGGGGCCCAGGTTCAAAGCCAAGTCTGGTCTGTCGCTCTTACCATTAACTAACACTTACGTGCAGGTTTCTGTCGCTTAGGAGGTCCCTAGTCCACGTCAGTGCAAACCCTCTCCGTTAGCTTACTGAATCCTGGAAATCAGATGAGAGATAATATGATGAAAGAATGGAGGGGGAAAAAATTCGCGGAAATTCTGTTCAATGGTCTCTGTTGAGCGTTTGCCCTATGGTATGATGGTAATACAGTATAGCGTTGTCCGTTAGTAGCTCGTGTTGGATTCAGGAATCTGATTTTCCTGAGGGATTGTTTAAACAATTCCGCATATCTCTAATGTTCTCAAACATGGATTTAAAATTGTGTGCCTTAACAAGATCGCACACATGATTGAAGAACAATGCTTTAAACCCGATGTTTGAACAGGGAGAGATCTTTATCGTGCCACACCTGCTTTGACACCGAGCCTCGGTTTTTGCGGTCCCATCCGAACGACCGTCCCATTACATCTGCCCACTGAGTACTAGTACTATACAGACTATCTGCTATGTATGAGGGTTGTTCGATATGTAATGTGTATTGCACCACAGCGCGATAACTCTTAGCAAGATGTCGTGGATGATAATTCTCGTGAATAGCTCTATTCAATACCTTCCCAACGGTATAAACAGGAGCCAGGCGTTTTAAACTTATAGTCATTTCAATACAGTCATTCAAGCCAGTCATTGACCACTTTTGCAAAAATGTTTGGGAAACGGGTTGAGGATATTGATTGATTGATTATTGCTTTCCGCCACACTCAACAATTTTTCAGTTATCTGGTGGCGTCCAGTTTTTGTTGATGGAGGACAGAACCCAGATACAATGTACCTGGGAAGAGACCACCGA
The DNA here is from genome assembly GCA_024699665.1 of Ostrea denselamellosa. Classification (NCBI taxonomy): domain Eukaryota; kingdom Metazoa; phylum Mollusca; class Bivalvia; order Ostreida; family Ostreidae; genus Ostrea; species Ostrea denselamellosa. The sequence goes on from JAMZEH010000025.1 coordinate 3,951,954, forward strand.
CCTTCCGCAAGTAAACTGGAAAACTTGCTCACATAACGCCGCGGCCGAGATTCGAACACGCGCCGACAGAGGTTATTGAAGAAATTGAGCTAATGTAAAAGATCGCACAAAACTCAGTCATTCGGTAGTGCAGATTTTTACTGAACTGGGGAAGTTTATGGATCTGATAAGGTATCTTATGAGACAGTTCCGTAGGTAGAGAAAAACATTTCTGACTGGCACAGAGTACGTCAAAGACACAGCAAAATCTGGCAGACCTGTGACTGTAAGGCAAGGCAAATATCTCAAAAGTCAGGGAAATAATTGATAGTGATGGCAGGTACACGATACGTGATATGTCCAAAGCTGTTGGCATATCGTTATCGCGGGTGCATTTCATTTTGAAGCGTATTTTGAAAACAAGAGAGATTTCTGCCAGATGGATACCGCATATATTAACAGATGACCAAAAACGGGTACGAGTATACGAGTACAAACCGCTAAGCAATTGCTCAAAATGTTTCGCAAATTCAGTCAAAGACAAATACAAATTGCAAACATTGTCACTGGTGACGAAACATGGGTTCACTATTTCGAACCAGTAAGAAAAATTGGAATTCAAAATATGGCTAATTAAACACGGTAGCAGGTCTGTAGTTGACAAAAGAACCATAAGCACAAAACAGGTTCTTCGTTGCATATTCTTCTTACGTGATGGTGTAGCTGTACAAATTCCGATGCCGAAGGGCAAAAGTGTTACAGGTCGGTATTACCGAGAGGATATACGAAAAAGACTCACGAAATAGGATCATAAACGACGCCCTGTGTCAGGACTAAGGCATGTTCATCTAATTCATGGTATCTATCACATACATCTGAGCTTCTGAAGCAATTTTTTAAGTCGGAGAAGGTTACCGTCTTTCTACACCTACCTACTCTCCAGATCTAGCCCCATGCGACTTTTTCCTTTTTCCAAAATTTGTTCTTATCTGTTCGTCGTTACAAGTCCCGACAAGCCCTTGGCTCAGCCACTAGTCAGTGCCTCAGAGGTCAACCTAAATCAGCGTACCGTGACGCATTTCAGGAATGGATTAAGAGATTAAAATTTTGTATTTCAAACCGCGGAGAATACTTTGAAGGGATGTTATGTTCATTTCACTGTTTGAATGCTTTTGAGATATCGTACAATACACAATGCATATCGAACAACCCTCGTATCACCCCTAGGACTCTTAGTGGAGCCTGCATGTACTGACTGGAATACGTACATCGTTAAATTTATAGAAACTGGAAGCAGTACAAAGAAGTCGGCCAGATCCAGCAGCGTCACGTCATTGCTGGAGACTCTCGGACAATGGTCGGACAACGGAGGAGAGATCAGCCAGATGTAAACAATACAGAACAGTGAACGGCCAGAGCTACTCCAACTATGACTGCAGCCAGCGGTCACAGCCACAGAATCATGGTGACATATACAAGGATGCAAATCTACAAGCAAGCCTATTTCTTTGATGGGATGAGAATCTGGTATAGTCAGTCACAAAGATCAGTGGAGGTCCTGACCTCGACCTGTTTAGACCGGAGGTCCTGACCTCGACCTGTTTAAACCAGAGGTCGTGAGCTTCAGACCACGTTGATTGATCCACCAGACATTTTGAGCCATGTTTTAATCTGTACATATTGCTTATTGTCTTACCCAGCAAACGTAACAGTGCGATAATACTAATGTGAATAAATAAATAACCCCCCCCCCCCAAAAAAAAACCAAAAAAAACCTACAAAACAAAACAAAAAAACCCCCAAACAATCACACACACACACACACACACACACACACACACACACACACACACACACACACACAAAGGAAAAAAAACCAAAGACAAAAAACAACGACGGCTTTAACGAAAGACAATTATTATTATCCTATATTTTTATAGCGCCTTATCTAATAAAAAATCACCCTAAAGCGCTTTACATTTAAGACAATAAAACAAAGTACAATAAATGCTTAAAAAATGACACAATAATACTAAATTGAATTCAAAATAGAAACTAAAAGTAGATAACATAACTTTTTTTGTATATAAATGAATACTAAAAACTTAGCTAACGCATTAAGCAAAAAGATGTGTTTTTAAATGTTTTTTAAAAGCGTTCAAAGTCTGGCAAAGATGGATAAATTTTAATCAGAAAACTCACTTTCAAGAACGTATGGCTCATATAATGGCCAAAACTATACACATCATTCAGTACAGCCTTTCTGTAGATATCTATACTAAAATTTCAATCCAATATTTTTATCTTTTCAAATAAAGAAAATAAAAGAACTGCTCATAATATTGTGACGACCTAGTCCTGGGGTCAATCTCCTCCAGAGGAAGTTGTCAAACTCAAGACAGTTGTACGGAAAATAAATAAATAAGGATAAAAAAAAAAAAAAGATTCCAATGCCAAATTCTAATAATTTATTCTTAACAAATTGCACATATTTACTAATGAGAGCACAACCTTCAATCAATGATCAAAACATACAATGAAATCTTGTGATGACCCTGAGAGTTACCCTGGGTATTTCACCAAATTATCAGTATTGCGAAGGTAACCCTGAGAATGACCCTGGGTCCCTATAAAATGACTAATATAACTTAAACTTACACTAGTATCGACTCGCAGAATTATCCTGAGAATAACCCTGGATAATTCTACCCTATATTTTGTTTGTGCCCTAATTACTAATTTAATGAGTCCTGAGAATCACCCTGGACTCATCCCTATCAGTCAGTACAACCAGAAATTTATGTGACCCAGAGAATTACCCTGGATTCACTCCCTGACTTAAACTTAGTATTTGTTAATGAATAAGAAAGTTTGTGTGACCCTGAGAATTACCCTGAGTGCACACCCTAGCTAAATTAACTTAGTTTATAATTTACTTAATTTATGTGGTCCTACTCAATTGATCGAGCGAAGTGAAATAACAAAATAGGGAACATGTCAAAACACAATATAATTGTAAAACATCTGATCACAATAGTGATTGGCTCTACAATATGAAAAAAAAATTGATCAAATGAAATCAATAGAATTTTTAAACAATATCAGTTGTTCTGCTGAAAAGCTATGTTTATTTAACAATGGGTGAAAAGGCGTTGACGTGATTGCTATTTGAATTCATAGTTGACCAATGCCACATATTCATTAGACACCCATTACCATACGCATTGTGACGTATTTTTGCAAATATAAAACTATTATCTTCTTAACAGGTATACTTGAGTGGACAACGTTAAAACCTTTTAAAATTGAATGAGTCTGGGTATTCAAATGTTCTTTTTCCCGTAAAAATTACGAAGATTCACCATGCCATCCACATTACCGCGTTTGATGTGAAATTGAGAATTTCATTCGAATTCGACCATGAAAATTGAAACATTTATTTTTGTTATTGGAGTTGCGCTTAGTGAAGTCTTTGGCATGAACAACGAGCCCATGTTGTTTGTGAAGGTTGAAAACTTCACTAAATTTCAGTTTCAGAATTCCACAGTGCTGGGATCTTCCCTTGGTTGTGTAGAAGACTGTGCCGTGCACTGCCAGTCTTCATTGAAATGTCTCTCTTTTCAGCATCGACCCAGAACCAATGAATGCGTTTTGCTTTCAACCTTGTCTGTTGGAACTCAAGTTAGTAATGCAGAAAGCGACGTTGGCTGGAACTATTTCGGTAGCTTCGGGGGTAAGGAATTTTACGTGAGGAGGGGGTATCTGTATGTAAACCGGTTCAAAATTATCAAACACATAAGATGCTCTAATGCCTCGATACATTTTGAAAATAATTTGACTTGAAATCAATTCCTGTGGTTTATAAATGTGAGACATTAACCTTTAGCCAACCTTATTTTGTTTCACATTATATAAATACGGTATTAGCATATGATGTCTCGAATGTTGAATTAAGTAAATAATTGCTTTTGTGCAGGTGCCCGTTACGAACCTGCCTTCACTTGTTTGTCAAAGGGCTTATTATAGTCATATCATTACAAATTATGACTTATAACGAAAAGTCATAGATAACTTTATATATTTCTACCGACAAAATCACAATAAGGAGGGGGGGGGGGGTTAGAATGAAAAACCAAGAAGATTGAATTTGTAACGATGGAGAGTGATTGAAACTCTTATTAATATATTATATATAAATATATATATATTTAGATTTTGGTAATATTTGAACATGATCTAATGAATTTGAAAATCAGTAATATTCACATTGAAATAGGCAGAATGAAGGACTTGGAATTCATATCAATTTTCAGTTTGGAATAGAGCGTTATGAACAAAGTATGTGTATTTTATCTACTACCACTATGAAAATTGTCTGAAATATAAAATGTCCGAGGGTGTTTTATGCCTAGGAATCATGAGTGTCTCAAGGGTTTGTAATCCATCCCATTTCATATGATGGATCACAACCCCTCCACTCGGAAAGGTAGTGTCATACGCGAATCAAACCTATTGCCACTTGTTATTCGCGCGTGGTGCTTGCGGTTTTCTGAAGCTAAAAAGCCTCGGGGGAAAAAAAAGCTTTCGTTCTTTTGAAAGAAAATGTTGTAAACTGCCATATGTTTATGTCGTTGTACAAAATAATTTGGGGGGGGGGGCTATAAATCATTAGATTTATACATCGAAGTTAATAAATCTTATGTTAATTAGTTTTAAATTGTTTTAAAATCAGGGTCAAATTATACTCCTTGATTCTTGTCCTTTCTCTGCAGAAGGCTTTTGTTTTTACAATGGTAGAATATTCTATGTTTTTCTTATCATTTTTTTTTTTTCACCAGGAAGGTGTCGTGAGGACTTCAGTGACGTAAGATCCTTAGATATTTGTATTTCCTTGGTGGGCAACTATGACGTGTTTGAAGGCAGTAAGCAGTGCTCCAGTAGAAACGCTAGTATCATCATCGTCAGATCAAAGGAGGAGGAGGAGCTTTTGAAAAGATTGATGGGTAAATCAGTTCTTTCACAAATACCATGTGAGGATTGTATAAAACAGAGTGACACGGGGACCTAATGTTTGGACCCACGCTCCCTTTGATCCATTCCTTTTCATGTGCAAAACAAAACAAATAGCAAATATTTCCTGTATATTTGTGGAATTTATGACTATTTTATCTATAATGGAATCTCAACTAATTTGTTTATGTCCGAACTATTTTCTTCTAATATAAGATCAATATTTTGAGTGATATGAAAAGGAATAATGGCTTTTACTCTCAAAACGATTGATATGAGTTAATTTATCATAAAATTTTTTTTACAATTACATGGGTTACCAGAATCAAAGGATATGGTTTAAAATGTTCATTCACAAAAATGATCAGCGAAAGTTGGCATGGAAACATAAACATACTGTTGATTACATTTGTTGCAACTTTTATCCATTTTTAATATGTTTTTACGTGAATTATAAATGTGCTTGAAATCAGTATATATGGGACTGCGTAACTGGATTAAACATGAGGAATTTGAATGAAGTTACAATGTAGCAACCACAGTTACGATTTGAAACTTTGCATGGGAATTTCTCGCACAAAATTGCAATCTAGGAGAATGTGTTCATTTTAAAGCCGATGCAAGAATTTAATGACTGTATCCGTAGAGCAAACACCAGCACTATGTGACTCTAGCATTGTACAAATCTCTCGAGGGTCAGCGCAGGTATTGGGCGTCTCTCAATTGTCAATACAGGTATTGAACCATTTAGTGTTTAACCTCTCTTTCAAGGACCAATGTAGCCATTAGATAAATCTCTCAGAACACAATGCAGAATTTGGAATATCTTTCTTGAGTCAATGCAGGCATGTCGACTCTTTCAAAAGCCAATGCAAGCAGTGGGCGACTCGGTCAATAGTAAATGCAGGCATTGGATCACTTTCTCAAGAGCTAGTCCAGGCATTGAACCACTTGTTCAAGAACTAAGACAGTCATGTAAAACTGGAAAATACGATTTCACCCTACCCCCCACCCCTGCGGCTGTTGCAACGTGCCTGCATGTTGTTCGCCTTCACGTACCTTCTGGGTGAAGTAAAGAAAAAAAAAGGGGGGGAGGGTTCAAATCCATACGATTCCTTACATGTTTTTTAAATTGACCACTGAGAAAAATTATCTGATTTGTAGTCTATATACTTTTTATTTTAGTCTCCTTTCCTGAAGCAGATCAAGGAAACAGGCCCTACATTCAAGGGCGGTGGAACGGGTCGCACTGGGTGTTAGATGATGGCAGGCCGATGCAATACACGCCGTGGACTCAGAAAATCACTGTGAAGAACTTTAGGTCTGGAGACTGTTTGAAATTTTATCCAAATGTCATGCAGATTGCAGTTAGCAAATGTACAGGATTGAGGCCTATAGTTTGCGCATATGATATAATTTAAGGACATACGCGACGTGCTTCAATAATATATAACTTTTCGTGACATTTCACGTACAATTCACTTGTACTCTGTATCATTTCTACTAAAAAAAAAAAAAGAAAAGAAAAAAAAAAGAAATCGGAGCATATTACCATGCCTATTTTAGGTAGTCCCTGTAGTGGCAAGTAAAAATATCAAGCTCTTATGTATTACAGTAATTTGTATAAATGTAGGAAAGAAGTAAAGACAAATCTTTGGAACAATCAGGTATCGAACCCATGACCCTTTCTTTACAAGGTGAACTAACCAAATTAACATATGCGAAAGAAAGAAAAAAATTGGTGATAATAATAAGAATAAATACAGAAATAATGAAAGAAAATGTCCGAAACGTCGCGTTTGTGTTAATCAATACACATTGCTGTAAATGACGGTAAATAAATTGAATGTAAAAGAACAAATAGAAAAAAAATCATTTTTTAAATTAAATATATATAATCAGAATCAGAGTGTATCTAGAGTAATAAATCTTTCAAATCAGCAGAAAATGTTATGTCGTAAATTATTGTCATCCTGATAGTATTTCTTGTTTCCGATGTGCATTAACCTCGGAGGTCACCAGTTCGCAAAATGCCTAAGAGAGGCGCTGCGCAAGTGTCAGATTTGTAAACAATTTATCCAACATGCCAATTTTATAGAAAATGCATTACTCAGAATCAAAATTCCTTTGAGGGGCACATATGGGTAATTATTACTTTCTTACACCTTTAATACGTATAAGTCATAATCTTGCTATTTATATTTGACAATTTCGATAATTTTGTTATTTTATTCGATAATCTCGTTATTTATGTTCGATAAATCTTGATCTATAATTGACAATCTTGTTATTTATTTTCAATAAAAAATATAATTCATGTTTGATAATATCAAGTTGATTTGCACAAACGGACTTCTTTGTTAAGCCAATTTTCATTGGTGGAAAAAAAATAAAAGTGGAATTTGGTGGCGGCATTTTATTCGGCTTGACATCAACATGGCACATGGATCCAGTCATATTGAAGGTAACTGACACGTGTAATTTTAAGATTATTTATGTTAAGTTCTTACTTGTGTGTTTTTTTTAAAAAGCAAAACGAACCAGAGAATAATTGACAATCCAATCTCCACGGATCGAGCTCGGGGTTCAACCACTAGCTAGGGGTAACTAGTAAGGGAGACCACATAATTTATTCTACTATCTAGGGCTAATTTTCAACACCAAGGAAAATTGCCTTTACAAACACAGGCAATTATATATGTGACATATAAATGTGATATATTATGTTTTATGCATGTTGTAAAGCTCTTAGAGTAACAGTTGTAATGCTAGATAATGCGCTATATAAATACTTTGTAATAATAATAATATTGATAATAATAATAATAATATCGCTTGGGTTCGAATTTGCTGTTAAAGGTAATAATATTTAATAGTAAATTCGAACCCAGCGATATAATTGCCTGTGTTTACAGAGAACTCCGTTTATTACATCAAATATATGTACATCAAAATTTATATCAAATATGAATCACAATTTTTATCGAATACAAATAAAAATGATTATCAAATATAAGTCAAGATTTATCGAATATAAATAACAAGAATATCGAATATAAATAACAAAATTATCGAAATTTAAACAACAGGATTATGGAATATAAATCTAGATTTATCGAATATGAATATTAACAAGATTATCGAATATAAATAATAAGATTATCGGATATTAATCAAGATTAGTCGCATATAAATATTTTTTCCACATATTAATATCAAGATTTTAGCATAACAAGATCTTCGAATGTTAAACAAGATTTTTGCAACAATTCAATTAAAGAGATCATTAATTCAACCGTGGATATTGTTGAATTGAAGATAGTTTTAATTATTTGAATTGATGAGCGCATTAATTGAATTATTGCTCTCTTCATTTGAATTGTAGCGTGCATCCACTCAATTGTTGAATGGAGAGAACCCAAGGTGCCAGCAAAAGACCACTGACCTTCCGAACTCACACACACACACACACACACACGCAAACACACACACACACACACACACACACACACACACACACACACACACACACACACACACACATATATATATATATATATATATATATATATATATATACACACACACACACACACACACACACACACACACACACACACACACACACACACACACACACATATATATATATATATATATATATATATATATATATATATATATATATAGATCGTTTATGTTAATTTGGCGCTCCTCACTCTTTGTACCCGGACAACACCGGACAAGTAGATACATGCATCGGTGTAAATCAGATCTAAAAACTTCAACAGTCAGTAAATCACATGAATAGGAAAACTTATAGATACTATATCATTCAACGATTACTGTGTCCGTGAAGCATCGTGTTATAAGTGGAGGATGTCATGAAAATAAATGTAGAAGCCCCCCTTCCACCCCCTCCCCTTTTCCCCTTTTGCGTTATAATTCGTTTTTGATTATAGACTAACCACTACAAACTAGTGACATTAAAGACAAAATACAAAACTATAGAAATTTAACTGAAGCGACAATTTCAGAGAATTACAACTTCTACAACGTACAAACCCAAAACATCAAAATGCTTAAATTGTCCAACACGATAAGTTCATTCATACTTGAGTTCAAGTCCTGTGTTATTAAAATTTGAATGTTACGAACTTCATATGGCAGTCTAATTAAAATTAGTTCCTACTTTTTTTCCCTTTATTGAACATATGCCTAAATCATAAAAAATAATAATAATAGACGGGGAAAAACAGCAAAAAAAAAAAAAAAAAAAGTAATGGTGGAGGTCAATTTTTCATTAATTTTTAAAAATTATTTTCGCTGTTGTTTGTACCGACAATATTGTGCTTTCTTTTTCAGAAAATGTCTGTGGATATTCAAAGGGTAGAATAACTAAACTTTAGAGTTGTATTTAAACACGTGGACATTTCAAGAAAATGTTTCTAGAATAAAAGAGCATAATAACTCTTCGATTTGACGATAAAATAAAAAAAATAAAATGGATAATAGAATCCATTGCTCACAGAAAGCTATGGCTATATCCTGAAGTACGAACTGAGAGAGAGAGAGAGAGAGAGAGAGAGAACAAACTGCTATGTAGACACATTTTGATACCTCAAAAATAAATATAAAATTATTATTATACACTGCATAAAACAATTTCAAGTGTTATCATCACAAGCCAGAAATAGTACAGTCTATGCAAAATATTAAAAGAGACTATTATTTGAACTATTGAGGTTTCACAATGCTCCGGAAGTTGAAAAGGTTCATATCGATTTTTTAAAAGGCTTTTAAATACGTATATAGACGGTGCTACCGTTTCGCGAGCATAGCTAGATACACGTGTACCAAGACCACAGTCTTCTATGAATCTGATACGTCAACAATTAAATTTCAGAACTTTAAAAGGGTTAGTGAGCAAGCAACTTTTTACCAACATTGTCATTTTCGTGATCCCAAGGGTAGGGGTTTTTGGTATGAGGGTGGGGCCCAAAATGATCAGAGACTAAATGTGTTAACAATTGAACATTTTAAACTTCTTGATAACTACCATTCCAATTCCTCCGAAATTTTGTATGAAGTATCTTTGGGACAAGTAATAAATGTACGAGAATCCAGTATCTGATACACTTTTTATGTGGTTAGGCAGATGAAATAAAAGTTAGTTGTAAAGAATTGAAAATGTACTTTACATTTGTGACAGATTATAGATATACACGAATGAATGAATAAAACCAGGTAAGGACGGTGAGAAAGTTAAAAGCACCGCGTAGTCGTCGTTGACAAAACGTTCCTGAGGTGGGACTGGAATACGTTTGTTTCTGAGAAGTTTTGTTATTTATCGGGTATTTCAAAGTACCAACCTTTTCATTTTAGTGCAGTGGATCCTGGTGTAGTATTTGTCAATTCAGCTATTGGCTAAAGGTTAAATAACTATATATCTGATTAGATACAAAATTGGTATAATCAATGGACGTATAATTCATGACACAGATTCATGTACCGTCAGGTAAGATCGTTTGTAAAGGAACCAGTCAAAGATGCATCTAGCCTCGTTCTGACTGAGGAATAAATTGTCATCGAAGGATATTGCCACTGAACTATATCTATTTCATTTAGTATCACGTACTATTTAGTCTTATATTCATTCATTCATTCATGTACATACATACTTGTTTGAAAGTGATTTCTAGATACCAGATGGATATGTCACACGATTGCGTAAAGGTAAACTTAATCTGGAATGGTAAAATTGATGCCGTGTTATTCCCGTGCAAATATTCAGATAGCTGGAAATTGAAATTTCTACATGTTTCTTTCTTTCTTTCTTTTTTTTTTTCCCAACGATACAAGTTTTAAATGAATATATGACGGTAATTGATTTAATTTTCACGGAATATAATCAGCATATTATTTGATTGATTCAATATTGTTTAACGTCCCGCTCGAGAATCTTTCACTTCCATGGAGATGTTACCATTGCCGGTGAAGGGCTGCAAATTTAGGCCTATGCTCGGCGCTTATGACCTCTGAGCAGTGAGGGATCTTTTACGTGCCACACCTGCTGTGACACGGGACCTCGGTTTTTACAGTATCATCCGAAGGACCACCCTATTTAGTCGCCTCTTACGACAAGCAAGGGGTACTGAGGATCTATTCTAACAACCCAGATCCCCACGGGGACATATTATTTGACGTCATATTTTTTTTTACTTTGACGTTGCTAATACCTTTACACATGTGTCCCAAAAATTGTCATTAAAACGTTAAATAAAGGGATATCGGTAAAATTTTTGTGAACAGAAAATGAGACAAAATAAAATTCCAGGAAAAACTGAAAATATGAACTTTTGACCATCAGGGCCTTTTCTTTCATGATGACCCTTTTCTCATGAATATATGTATATATATATATTCTAATTCAGGAAACGTTTTACGTATTTATTGAAATTCTTTGCGTGTTTCTCTCGGGACTTCTACATGTAAGTATGTTGGACCGAGTGTAAAATTGTAGTCTACACAAGCTCAAAACCCATATATTTACGTAACAGAGAAAAACACGTGATCATGATATTGTAAAGTCTACAAATGCCAAAATCAAGAAAGATCTTAGAGTTCAACGTGTCAGAGATTTTGGACGAATTCATGTTGGTTTCGAGGAAAGCAGAAAGGAACTAGTGAATAATACTTTGGAGCTGGAGAGTAGAACGATTAATGTTTTGATAGCAATCCGAAATCAGCAGGAACTAGTAATCCAAATTAACAAGTGGTCCTGTGCGCTATTCAAAAACATGTAACTTTATCAGTGGACGATAGATGTATATCTAAGATGCGGGAGAGCCTCGGTACAAAATGAACACGTGACGTAAAACATGAGAAAATAAGGCACCCGCAAAGGACAAAGAGCGACAGATGTATTCTGATGGAGATGGATCTGTATACATGTCACCAGCTGAGGCCAAATATCTGTCCATAACGTTTTACTTGTGCAGCTCCTCGCACATCCACAATACATTATACATAAGTGTTGGCTGGATGCAATCTTGAGCGGGACGTTCATCAATGTTAAACGTCCCTCTCGAGAATCTTTCACTCATATGGAAATGTTGCCGGGAAAGGGCTGCAAAATTTAGGTCTATGCTCGGCGCTTACGGCCTTTGAACAGGGAGGGATCTTTATCGTGCCACACCTGCTGTAACACGTGACCTCGGCTTTTGCGGTCTTATCCAAAAGACCGACCCATTTAGTCGCCTCTTACCACAAGCAAGGGGTACTGAGAACCTTTTCTAACCCTGATTTCACCATTCTAAACAACTTGGCAAAATACATGCACTGTATGGCTTGCAGTGAGATATTTTTGCAATGCATTTGAACAAATATGTTATAAGACACTTGAAAAGATTCATGCTTAGTTTCAGCAACTTCCATCAAGGAATGTCCATCAAGTGTCTTTGTGAAAGTCACCTATTTCAAATACAATGTCATATGCCTTAAGAATTACTCCGAAATATTTACTGAAAATTAATCAAAGTGGGATAAATTATTATAGATAAGAAACTTTTAATATCATACATCTGGTAATTTGTGACAAAATATACACACATGTGTATGCACACTTGGTACTAGTATTTATGTGTGTGGTGTGTCTATATGAAGTATGTAAACTATGTAGACTAAGTATGTAAATGTTATATTTGAATCATCTATTATCAGCTAATAAGCTGTACGACTTCAGGCAATTTAAAAAGAAAAAGAATAACAAACATTGAATAAAAATGATTCACGTATTGACGCATGTAACATGGGAACTTAAACAGGCGATTATTGACGCTACAGGTGAGTATTTCGTTCCATGATAAACGCTTGAAGACATGTCTTGACACCAGTTTGGGGAAAATATGCTAGAATTTTTTTCTGTTTGATTTTTTTTTTCATATTGAACATTTGTTGAGGTGATGATGCAAGAATAAACAGACAGAAGGCCTGAATTGTGCGCAGGAAATTCTGTACCATAAATAGAATGTTTTTATATCAGGGAATTTTGTACCATAAATAGAATGTTTTTATATCAGGAATCTATAGCTCTCTGGTTTATCCTAATTTTCACCCAGATATCTGCAATATCTGTATAAAAATTTATTTCTTTCCTCCCTAATCTTGGCCTCCTAACGAAATATTGTACTTCTGACTAAATTTAATATACAACTTTGTTTACATTTTTACCTTCTGGATGGGACTTTGGGCTATAAAGTCGTTAATTCGAATTGAAAAATATCAATACAGGATATTTTTGAAAAAAAATATCCTCTGCATTATGCTTTTATAAAACATCATTTTTTGTATGGCATGCCTGGGTCTGTGCCACATTTTTCTGTAGTTCATTGAAATATAATCAAGTTCCGTCTCTTAAATTCCGTAGGTTTTAATATTTGCTGACATCTACTTGAAAAGGTGAAGATTATGAACAGTGATTAATCTCATAACTCCTACAAGGAATACATAATAAAGAGTTGGGCAAACACGGGGACCCCTGGATATACCAGAGATAGGAGAAAGTACCTAGAAGGAGTAAGCATCCCTTATCAACCGGTTACACCCGCCATGAGCCCTACACTTTGGTCAAGATTTTATTTTGAGGAAATAACTTGTTCTTGATTCTCAGTGTTCTCATAAATTTGAAGAAAATTAAATAAAAAGTATGTATTTTTCCCACGTTTATAATCTTACTACATTTTTATCACATCACAAAAATGCATGTAAATTGTCTGAGCAAAGTCAAAAAAGCTAAACTCCATGTCAAGAATTCACCAGCTCTCCTGGTTGCCCCCCGGACTCCCATCAAGTCTTTACCATGGACACATATCCACAACCTCTGTCTTTATGAGAAGGCCACATCAAAATCAACTAACCCTGTGGGGATCCGGGTTAAATAGGTCCTCAGTACCTCTTGCTTGTCGTAAAAGGCGACTAAATGGGGAGGTCTTTCGGATGAAACCGTAAAATCCAAGACCCCGTGTCACAGTAGGTGTGGAACGTTAAAAATCCCTCCCTGCTCAAAGGCCATAAGCGCCGAGCATAGGTCTAAAGTTTTCAGCCCTTCACCGGCAATGGTGACGTCTCCATATGAGTGAAAGATTCTCGAGCGGGACGTTAAACAATATATAATCAATCAATACCAACTGTAGCTACCTCAATGTCTAATTTTTCTTCATATCGGTAAATATGTTTGTAACTATTCACCATTCTGCAGAAACTGCCTCTCACTCTCGGATGCTAATTTCAAAATCATTTTGTCATGTTTCCGATCGAGATGTTTTCGTCCTCATTAATAGTATCTTACAGTAGCCATCTATATATCATTGATCACAGCAATGTATGCAAAGTAGATTTTTCTATACAACGAAGTTGATTCCTGGAATTTCAAGTCAGTGTATTTTTTAACCCGACCTTCTAAACTGTGTTAGCTTTCATTAGGGGCTGTCTTTTCTCCATCTAACCCACCCTTATCACAGTATGCTGATTGATTATCTATTGCTTTTCGCCACACTTAGCAATTTCAGTTATCTGGTGGCGTCTAGTTTTTGTTGGTGGAGGAGAGAACCCAGATACAATGTACCTGGGAAGAGACCACCGACCTTCCGCAAGTAAACTGGCAAACTTGCTCACATAACGCCGCGGCCGAGATTCGAACACGCACCGACAGAGGTGAGAGGCCTTGTGATTTTGAGCCCGATGCTCTAACCACTCGGCCACGGAGGCCCTTTATCACAATATAGATATTTAAAAGATTAACTTGGTAAACTATGATCAACTCTGAGCATAAAAAATTAACGGAATACGATTCGTGATTGGTCCTCGAAAGTGCAAGAGGAAATCAGTCAATTTGTATTTTCAAAGTACAAATTTATCAACGGTATAATATGGCAGTATATTGAATGTACGTTACGGGAAAAAACTATCTTGTGAAGCTTCAGACCGCTTCGTAACCGGGAGGTCGTGAGTTCGAGCCCCGCTCGTGCCATTGCCGCGTCAAACCTAAGACGAAAAATAGGTAGTGATTGCTCCTTCACCAAACGCTCGGCATTTAGAAGTGAGAATCACGGGTCTTTCGAATATGACCTTAAAAACGGAGGTCCCGTGTCACGGCAGGCGTTGTCACGTTAAAGAATCCTCACTGCTACGGCCATGAGCACTGAGCATAGGTCTAAATTTGTGGTGCTTCACCTGCAACTGTTGACGTCTCAATATGAGTGAGAAATTCTCGACGGGACATTATAAAAACAAACAAGCGCAGGCGCAGTGTTGCATTTCGATCCTGTAGAAAGTTGTGAAAATCACCTCGTATTCCACAATAACGTAATCTAAGCATCAACCTATTATACTTATATGATCGGGCTTGCTTCATCAGCTATTTAGGGTCATTCTGTGATTTACAGAATGGGTTGGTCAGAAGTAACAATTCCCAGACCTCCGTTTACCTGTATTTAATTCCACGTGTTAACTAAGATTGGTTAAATTTTAAATTTGGTGAAAAAATGCACCCTTGCTGTTTGAGAAGATGGAACAGACCTCTTGCCACATAAGACCGTCGAGCATTAAGTAGCAAGAAATGGAATATTACAGCATACGTGATTTTCATCCGTTACAGTCAAAACATTTGACGTCATAATGCAATGGGCGGATGCTAAGTGCCGTAACGGATAAAAATCTAGTCTCACTTTCCTCAGACTACTTTGCAAAGTTTCCCATTATCCACAGGTACTTGTGGACAGCACATGGGTAGATGAACTATCATCTATTGTGATCGGTGACACATTTTTAAAAACGGTTTCAATGCGAAAATTGTGTATTTCAATGAAATATAAACACTTTGAAGTTACAAATTTTATTGACAATACACCCGAAAAACCCAAGGAATTGAACATTTAAAAAATACAAGATGGGGGGAGGGTTACCGGAAGTCCTGTCCACAAGCACCTGTGCGATTATCTGCACTGTTATGCGAGTTCGTTCGACAGCCTGCTCTTCTTCTTAAATTCCACTCCTTTTCTGAATAAATATTAAGTCTTGGATATCCCACAAATTTCGTCCCGGATACCTGGTAGTTTTGCTGTTGTTGGCTCCTGAAAATTAATACCTTGACAAGATTGACCAAATTTTTATAACAGTTATAAGATAGATTTATTTAAGGTCGGGTTTAACAAATAAAAACATTGATGATTCCGACTATATACATAAAACACACATAACACAGCAACCTGTCGACAGGGGGTGCTTACTCCTCCTATGCATGTGATCCTAGCTCTGGTATATGCAGGGGACCGTGTTTGCCTAACTATCTATTTTGTCTTCCTTATAAGAGTTCTGAAATTGATCACTGTTCGTTATCTTAACCTTTTCTTCAAAAAGATCCTTGCCACATTTCAGTAACTTCCATTAAGTAATGTCGATCAAATGTAAATGGTTTTGTAACAGTTGCCTATTTTATGTGCACCCTCGTGCAACGTAGGAACTAACTAACGGGAAACAATTATAACAAATAAGTTATTAAAATTAAAATCAAATGAACAAGGCATTGGAATTAAGCTACTAAATATCAGAAAAACTACCGAATAAACATATTCTTAAATTTATGAATTCACTGAAAGCTAACACGGCTACTGACGAATATTGTTTCAGCTATTTGCGAATATGTTTGAAGGATGTCTTGAAACAAGTGTAATGTGAAAACATGACAGATTTTTTTTTTACCTTAATGCAATACAAGCTGTAACTGACGGTAAATAAACTGAAAAATAAAAGACCAAATATAATAACATATTTGTGATTGAGTATATGTAATTTCATAGAATCAGAGTGAATCTGAAGCAATAAACCCATCAAATCAGATGTTGATTCATGAATCACTGTCATCCCGATAGTAATTCCTGCTCTTAATCTACGATGTGCACTGACCTCGGAAGTCGCCAGTTCGGGAAAATGCAAACGATTTGTAAACAATTTAATATGCCAAATTACAGCAAATTTATTAATAACATTTCATTTGTGTGGCATATTTGCTTAATTCAATTACTTTCTTACACTTATGATACTTAAAGTCATTCATGACACGTTGCAATATTTTAAAACAAACAAAATGTGTAGTTACTCACGTCAGTTTCCGTCTTTGTATGACCGCGGTCTCAGTGCAACCCGATTATATTCGGCAATCATCGCTCCCATGTTCGTGTATACAATGCAGTGGTGGCTGATACGAAACGTTCATTGTAGGTATACTCTCAAACAATATTCCCTTGTTTATTTTGCTGATTTTTTCTTAAGATCTTGGGAATTTTATAAGGTATACCGATAGGTGTCAATTGGTTCCTAATTCTATAGTTGAAAAATACCGTCAGTTAAAGCTTGTATTGCTTTAAAACTTTGTTGAGATGGCATAGAAAGATACAGACACATAAGGTCGCAAATGTACGCAGAAAAAGTTCAGCCGTGAGTCGACCGTTTTAATGGATGAGAAATCTGTAGCTCTCTGTTCTATTCCAATCTGTTCTGTAGCTTGCCATTTGTACATGTCAAGTATTATTCATAATCGTGGTCTCCCAGTATCATTGTATATCTAATTAAATCGCATTCACATATACAACCTGTCGCTATGGTTACAGTTTTACCTTTCTGAACGGGACTTTGTGCTACAATGTGGTTATTCCTCAAATCCAAAAATGTTGTATTCTGGGCATTCTTTGATTTCCTCGGCAGTTTGCTTGATTGTATTTCAGTCTATATCTGTGTGCCACATTTCTCTATAGTCAATTGAAATATAACTGAGTACCATCTCAAGTATTATGTAGATGACAGAAACCTCTCTCTCTCTCTCCCCCCCCCCCCCCCCCCCCCACACACACACACTGTTGGTTCCTAAGAGATTACTTTACCTGGAGTTTCAAATTAAAGATGTTTTGTTTTGTGTGTAATCCGACCTGTTATACTGCATTCACGCCTTCCGGGGCTGTTTCGTTTGTTTTACTCCATTTGACTTTAACTAACAGAACGTATACCTCCCTTGCTATAGTATAAATGTTTCTTAACATGATAGAAGTAAAGCAAGATCAACTGAACATCGCGAGAAGCGTGTGATACATTGATCGGCAGTACTTCAATAGGTAGATTATTAATTGTGGATATTGAATATAAATTACAACCATTAAAGTGCTTTAGGTCCCTAATTTCTTACAAGTTTTATATAAAATTTATGATGTCTATTGTGAATTGTGAATATTTGACATTTTACGATAGAAAGATGGAAAGAATGAAAATTAAAAAAAAAACCTATTTCACCCACAAATGTTCCGCTCCTTTAATGAATGCAAGTTGTATGTCTTATACAATTCTTCCTCGGACGAACTACTGCAACAATAGATTGTAATTTTTCTATGGAATGAGAGTACCAACCCCCCGAATGTATAACCCGAACTCTGTTTACCCAATACTGAGTAGGGCTATAAATGTGTAGGTGCTGCATGATTGGCCAAAATCAAGAAGAGTTTCAATTAATTGTCGGTATCGGAAATCGAGAAATCGTTGAAGAAATTCTCATGGTAGGGGTATGTTTGAAATAAAGGATGTAGTTCACTGTATATCGCTGCATATTGTAAACAAACTATATGACCTTAAAAAAGCAATGGGACCATGTTTTTCGTAGTTGAAATGAATTTTCATATGTTGGTGGATATTCATCTCAAATCAGCATACTTAATCAGTGAGAGAACCAAGGTTTGTATTACGGTCATGTAGGAAAAAAACTGATACTCTTTTCCTTATCAAATATTTTTTTGTTTTATATTTTGCTTGCTTGTTTTTTTTTTGTTTGGTTTTTTTTTTGTTTTTTTTTGTTTTTTTTAAATTTTATTTTTTTGTTGTTTGTTTGTTTTGGTTTTGTTTTTTTTCATGGATACCCTCTGAATGTTTCCATGTGGAATATTCATTGGCGAGGGTGGCAATTTTGATTCTCCTTCCTTTTTTATTAAAAACAAGACAAACTGGTTATGTGAAATCAGAATTCTTTCTACTGTTTTTAATGATTATTTAGAAAAAGAAAATCATAATATGTAGTGCTCATCCGAAGATATCATGTATAAAATGGAGACATATCACCGATTACCTTCATTCATGGGCATAATGGAAAGAATATTATTATGAACTCACCCACTATTTTCATAATATATCAAACAGCTTATGTAAGTATAAGATGTACTTTATATCATATTCACTTGATGAGATCTGTTAGTGTAACGGATACTGTGCTTGTCACTGATAAGAATCGAACTTGGGACCTCTCTCACGACAATCCAGTGTTCTACAAATCCAGCTAAAGGATTCACTAACTAACCAGACCTAGTATGGAGAGAGAGAGAGAGAGAGAGAGAGAGAGAGAGAGAGAGAGAGAGAGACGCCCAAACTTCATGGAGTGCCAATGCCTGTGGGGTGAAGTTCTGGGAGCAATCACTTTCAAGTGCTAGAGATCCAATGTGCCAAATGTGACCGAGTCAACTATGTCTCTGCTGACGATGCACCCAACACCTCTGGCACGATAGTTTAGTGCTCTACCGATCGAGAGAAAGGGTATTTAACATTACAATATTAAAATATTCTTAGTCAGGTAAAGTAATGTTTCATATTTCTATTTTGAACAAAAATGTTCCGTTTACTTGCTAATTATAGACATTTTGAGACTGTGTATCCTGTCTAATGGCAAAAATAAGCATTTTCTAATGATATATGATTTCATTTGTTACATCCATGAATCGAGAAACGTAAGATAAAATTTAGAAAACAAATACCTCGTATCATAAACATATTGCTTTCTGTTAGGCCTATCTGCGTCTTCTTTCTCATTTCAGACGGTCTAATCCTCGGTATTCTTGGACGGGTATTTCGAATTACCGAAATGTCCTTGATTTTACTTGATCAACATCTTTATTGAAATACTCCCAAGTGCCACCACAGAAACACAATTTATGGATTGTCTTTGTTTGTTCTAAATACTACGATTCATTACAGGTTGTTCAATAATATCCATATTGAACTAGATTGAACCAGAGTGATAACTCTTGTTCTGACATGACACCCCCTTGTCCCTGTGTGTACCATGCATTGTAGCTATGATGTTATAACGACGAAAAGTGACGCCCCGTAGAATATTGACCGGAGGTATTTTTTCTTGAAATTTGACCCCTTAGAATAATGACCCTGTGTCATTTTTTGATACAAAAAACTGGTTTTGGTAGAAACATTTTTCTACAATCCACACGGATCAAAGCTTTAATTTCTACAGAAAGTGGGTCATT
The DNA here is from genome assembly GCA_024699665.1 of Ostrea denselamellosa. NCBI lineage: Eukaryota > Metazoa > Mollusca > Bivalvia > Ostreida > Ostreidae > Ostrea > Ostrea denselamellosa. The sequence goes on from JAMZEH010000025.1 coordinate 3,972,293, forward strand.
TTTCTACATAAAATATTGACCAGGGGTTTTTTGTCGTTACAACGGCACGTTCTAGAGGAAATTCGGGTATATTGTTGCTATCTGTAATGTAACTGCTGTCATCTTGCTATGAGACCCGCAGGAAAATAAATTTTCCAGAACATGTACATCGTGCCCTTCTGTATTGTCTTAATCATGATCAACCTCTTGTTTTTCAATCAAATGAGGCAATGAATGAATGGATGCAATTTTTATATAATAAAGATCCACATTGCTCAAATAGATTTATAGTTCGTTAATTAGAAAACCAGAAAAGACATTATAAGAGCCGTGGTCGTGTACTTTTGCTGGACGCGAGTTAGTGTTCTGTATCCAGATTCTATCGCCCTTGTTTAACACCAGCTGTATAGTCTGGCTAGCATGCGGAAAGGTATTGGCATTAGAAAACACAACCGACATCTTCTCGCCATTCTTTGTTATAGTGACGTGAACAGAATTACTTGGTTGACTCATCAAGGTACAGGAGATGCTGTAGAGACCGTTATAGGGGGCGGTGAAAACACCAGTTGATTTTTGATAGGCTCCGCCCCAATTCGTCAACACGCGATCATACTTTATCACACCGTGGCCGCCTAGTGTTGTGTCTTTAGATAAAAGGGCTGTAAAAGCAACATTCCGTCCTCTCTGTAGTAAAACAGAAATAAAACGTTTTATCAGTTTACGAAGTACGTGTGAGTAGTTTTTGTTTAATTTTCATATTCATTGTATCATTAGACTTAGGGAAGATGGGTATTTTCAATCAAATCTTTTTATCTGACAAAGGCTTCATGTTCTTCTTCATACATGTTATGTGCTAGTTATCTCCCTTATTTATGTAACGTGTTTATCCATCGTCAACAGCTACAAGATGGCGTGAAATGTACACAAGTGAAATTAATAGAAGTTGAATATCGTTTTTCATAAAAACATTTATTATTATTATTTTTTTTTATCTATATCTCTGCTGTATAACTTTAATCACTATTTCAAGTTTAATAAATTAAACATTTGACCCCAGGGTTCATCAGTGTTAACGTTTCATTAATGCAGCCATGGTCTATTCCGCCAATGATTCAGTAGCTTTGATAATTCATATTCCTGACGAGACATTTCTATAACTAAATTCTGGTGGTTTTTTTTTATTTCTCTGATAAATTAAAGGAATAGTATGAAAAACGTTGGATACGTTCATAACGATTCTTTTATGAAGACATGATTATTAATGTGGTGATCTACATATATTCTGCTGTCTCTATTTCCATTTCTATCGTTTGCGGTTAATCAATTAAGTTTGTCTTTTCAGAATGGGTATTTCAAACATCGCTTAAACTTAGATTCTCATATACCAAAATGCTGTATATCGTGCGCGCATAATTTAGCGCATGTCGCCTTTTGAATAATGATAACCGATGCCAAGTAATGTTCCCCATTAGCAGATGATATCACAATGGAGGGGTGGTATTTATATGCGTAACTTTCAACAAGTTTTCGAGCCATTTTAAGACATGTTCTGTTTTTTATTATGTATATTCTGTGTTTTCTTTAATATCCCACATACCAGGTCTGGGGTAAAGTTGAATATAATATAATGAATTGCAGTGCATTAGCTAATAATGTGTAATACCCGCCAAAATGACTTATATATAATGGTAATTTAATGCTTTACGTCCCAGCATTACGTGATATTACATTTGACAAACTTGAATCTGCACTATGTCAGAAAACCGCCATGTAAATTTGAACTTTTCTGGCATTGTAGTTCTTAAGAAGAAAGATTTTCCCTATATTTTCGCGTATAAAACTGTAATCCATTATTCTCCAACTGTCTTTCAAAAGATGAAGTTTATAATGGATCCCCAAACTCCACAAAAACCTTACAAACAAAGATACATTGCTGGATCCAGTAAATGTTATACCGAGCCCCTATTTTTGCTCCTCACGAAACTATTAACAGTGTGAAGGAGAAATTTCAAACTATTATGCCACAACATATGCTAGAGGTGGTGTAAATCAAATGTGGAATCTAAAAAATTCGAAAGAACTTATAGTAAATTTGAAATCACGAAACTTTTCTCAAATCAACAATATTAAACATATGTTTTTTCAACACGCTACACGACCATACCTCACTATAAATTAAACACTAGACTTTTTGACATCATGGACAGTTGCTTCTTCAACAACAATGAAAAAAGGAAATTTTCATATCTCGCGATGAGTCATTCAAAAAATTACTTTCTTGAACACCACTCTGATTTCTACGCAGAAATACTCTGAAGCTGATGTTAAACAGATGCTGGAGTTTCTCATTGACATTATATATTTTCGAAGTCTTTCTAATTTGTATTCCATATAGATTTTTTGAGATTGATAACATTTCGTTATCTTCGCCTTTTTCTTGTGTGCTCCTTTGTTAGCTAACTTGTTTTTATATTTGTATGAGGCACACGTTATGCAAAGGCTTCCATATAAGAAAAAAAAATTCTTGCTTTGACCTCCAACTCGACATTGAGATATATCGATGCCGTTTTATCTATTAACAATGATTATTTTTGATTTATATGTCGATTCGATATATCACAATGAACTTGAATTAAAATTCACCATATTGTCTTCCATATCTGATTCCTACTTAAATATTTTATTGCACAAAGATGTTAACGACAAACTAACAACTTTATGACAAACGGGATGATTTCAACTTGTCCATATTCAATTTTCCATATTTCTGTAGCAATATTTCGTTATCACATGAAGGTGATGTTTATATCTCTCAACCGATTCGATACGCACAAGCTTGCTTTGCGTATGGACAATCTTTAATTGGATGCAGGTTACTGACAAACAAGTTGATGGTACAGGATTTTCAACAGTCTCGTTTAAACTCATCATTTCGCAAATTCTATGGTCGTTATAAAGATCTAGTTTGCCAGTACATGTCACTGGGTCAAATGTTGTCTGTTTTGTTCCATACCAAGTGTCAGGCCGTCATATACACACTAATTTTGACTACAGATTATCCTCTTTACCTGATCAAGATATAGGGCTCACGGCGGGTGTGACCTGTCGATTGGGGATGCTTACTTCTCTTAGACACCTGGTCTCACCTCTGGTATATCTAGCTTTCCGTGTTTGCCCAACTCCTTACTTTGTATTTCTTATAGGAGTTATGAGATTGATCACTGTTCGTTATCTTCACCTTTTTCTTTCTCTGTTAACGTTTCATTAATGCAGCCATGGTCTATTCCACCAATGATTAAGTAACATTTATAATTCATATGTTGTCATTTTGTCAGTGTTGCTGATGAGAAATTTCTATAAACTAAAGTTTGACATTTGCTTTTTCTGATAATAAAGATCAAAAGACAAGCATAACAAACGTTTGTTGCGTTCGTAATGATTCTTATGCGTAAATGTGGCGATCTATGTTGCTGTTTTCATTTCCGTTGTATGAGGTTACTTTGTAATTAATTAACAGCCTTCTGTTGTCTTTCATTTCAAATTCTCATATGCCAAAAAAACCCAAAAAACTAAGAACGACAAACCGTACACGCATAATTTAGCGCATGTCACTCTTGACACTCTATGGAATGGATGCAAAGAAACAAACTGACAATGAACTTTAGAGGTGTATTTTGATAGCAACATAACAGAGATTATTAAAATGTAGAAAACTCTTTATAAATGTTGGTGAAATCTTCATAGAAAATATTAAATGTGCCAAACTTCTAGGTGATTGCATTGATGAATGTCTTACGTGGTCTTTTCACACAGATGCCTTATGCAAAAAACTTCGTCAGAAATTGGGCGTTTTAAAGAGTACTTTTATGTCAAAGGAAGCACTCCTTATAATTTACAATACAGTAGTTTTTCCCCCATTTTAATTATTGCTGTACAGTATGGCATGATGCTAGAACAAGAACAATATTGAAAGGCTTTTTAAATTACAGAAGAGAGCTGCAAGGATTATTTTACATATCAAAGTACCTCAATCAGTGTCAACTTCATTTATGCTATCATATATGAGATGGATGCCTCTGCCTTACTATTTTATGTACAGACAAATTATTCTTGTATATAAAGTTTTACATCGTATGTCACCAGAATATCTTAATGGCTTTAGATTTGTGACTAAGGTATACACAATAAACACCGGTGGGAGCTCTGATCATTTTATTTCTGTTACACGAGCCAAAACAGAAATAAAATGATCAGAGCTCCCACCGGTGATCTTTTAAAAGTAAATACAGAGTATTTTAGAAGATCTTTCATCATTTTGGCAGCACTTTTATGGAACGCACTGCCAGATTTTGTTAGAAATTGTACATGTTTAACATCTTTTAAGTCAGCATATCTTAAACATTACTTTGATTCCCAGTAAAACTTTAGTGTTTATAGTCTCTTCTTACTTGTATAATGTAAGTGTAATGATAGCACATCGTAGTGTAATGATAGCATATCGTAGTGTAATGATAGCATTACGTAGTGTAATGATAGCATATGGTAGTGTAATGATAGCATATCGTAGTGTAATGATAGCACATCGTAGTGTAATGATAGCATATCGTAGTGTAATGATAGCATATCGTAGTGTAATGATAGCACATCGTAGTGTAATGATAGCATATGGTAGTGTAATGATAGCATATCGTAGTGTAATGATAGCACATCGTAGTGTAATGATAGCATATCGTAGTGTAATGATAGCATATCGTAGCGTAATGATAGCATTACGTAGTGTAATGATAGCACATCGTAGTGTAATGATAGCACATCGTAGTGTAATGATAGCATATCGTAGTGTAATGATAGCATATCGTAGTGTAATGATAGCATTACGTAGTGTAATGATAGCATTTCGTAGTGTAATGATAGCATATCGTAGTGTAATGATAGCAGTTCGTAGTGTAATGATAGCATATCGTAGTGTAATGATAGCATATCGTAGTGTAATGATAGCATATCGTAGTGTAATGATAGCAGTTCGTAGAGTAATGATAGCATATCGTAGTGTAATGATAGCATATCGTAGTGTAATGATAGCACATCGTAGTGTAATGATAGCACATCGTAGTGTAATGATAGCACATCGTAGTGTAATGATAGCACATCGTAGTGTAATGATAGCACATCGTAGTGTAATGATAGCATATCGTAGTGTAATTATAGCATATCGTAGTGTAATGATAGCATTTCGTAGCAATGCATTGCATTAATTGTAAGAAAGTAGTACTATTGACTCAGTGAAGTCCTAAGTTTTCTTTAATTCAAAAATTGATATATTACGAAAAGTACCAATACTGTAAATAGACATGGCTTGGGGCAATGTCAGTAATAATGTTAACCTTGTGAGTTGAAATGGTGTACTTATTCGCGAGGCGTGCAGAGCGAAGAAATCAACATTTAAACGAATTGGATAGAGCAAATAAGATATCACGCAATTATAGATGTTCTATTTATCTCATTCGCTCTTCTATCACTTTAGTTTTGAGATGATCCCCAATAGGACAAAACAGCTGATTTAAATTATTCCCGATGCGACATTACTGACAGTCGTGCTTGTTCGTGTTCCTACGTGAGAAATGATAAATACACAGCTACACAGAGTTTTATTCATGCCTATCAATTACTTTTTTTTTTTTTAAAGGAATTAAAATGATTAAACTTTGTACTAATTATTCCGGTTTTTCTTTCTTAAACTATTATATCATTTATTTTCTTGAAGTAACATCATTGACGTACTTGGAAAAAGTTTTAGTTGCGACATCAACGATCAATGACAGTGGACTGATATTACTTTGATTTTATAAAACAGTGATTTTATTGAACAAAGTGTTATTTATTATTAGTTTGATAACACTAACGATATGTACCACATGAGTGAGACAAACGATATTGAGCAATTAAGCTTAAATGAATCAAACATCTTAGGTCCCTGTATTTTCAAATAATTTTTCGTTATAATAACGTTAAAGATCCTTCCCTGCTCAAAGGCCATAAGCGCCGAGCATAGGCCTGAATTTTGCAGCCCTTCACCGGCAATGGTGACGTCTCCATATGAGTGAAAGATTCTGGAGCGGGACACTAAACAATATACAATCACTCAATCATTTACAGAATCATCAGTGTAATTTTACTTACGACACCAGCAATGAGTCCCATTGCAGCACAAAACAGTATATATTTCATCTTCTCGTTTTCTGAAAAGGATAACGTTATGAAAGGTACGTTATTTTTTTCTTCTGCTATTAGAGCAACAACATACAATATGTTCAGCTCTGTTCACATTTTCATTACCACAGTCAAGAGGTTTAAAGTGTTAAACTTGCTGTTAGCATCTCTTTTCTCTCTTGGATTTATTATGCTTATTTTTCAGATAGTGTCCCAATTTGTTGTACAAGTACGTCTACCAAGGGTACACAAATAAACTATGGTTTATACCGACTTCCGCATTTCTTCTTTATTTCACTGTGTTCATTATTAGTTCATTTTATTATAATATTAAATGAACTGTGTACGCTGTGAGCCCTATATCTCGATAGGGTAAACGGAGTAATCCGTAGTTAAAATGAAAAAGACGTTATCTTCAATATTTGACGGATAATCCCTTCCTTTTAGGCTGTGTCATGAGAATGACGAGTTCAAATGCATTATTGGAATTTACATAAATACTTTACAAATTACAGAATTACGATATCCAAACTCTCTTCGTGAATTGTAAATTTCGGAGCAATGCTCCAGCATTTATTATTTTTTTCTGCGGAAATATTTTCACCTGATTTAATTGTTTTATTATATTGATATTATCAAGGTATTTTACCTTTATTTTAAAACCACTGATATTTCGTCTGCGTGTAAATACCTATCCTTGTTTGTAAAAAAAAAACACCCCAAAAAACAAATTTAACTATAAGCAATTCATTTATTATAGTGACATGTGTAATAAAACTTTTGTATATTTTAGTGATACATGTTAGTTTCACGGCTTAACAGACTTATGTATCTCTTTAAGGAATTCAGTGTATAATGGAATATGACTAAACAAGTTTGAATGATTCAAACTTGATGTTTATTGTTAAAAGTGATGAAAGTGAAGTAGATCCCATTACGACTAGAAGCCTAAGACTTTTTGGAAAAGTTATTCGCCCTTGGTAAAAATAAGAAAGCTCTAATTTTCTATATGTGTGGTAAATGTTTGTCATTTGTAATCACATACAATATTAATAAACACTGATTCATCAATTTGGTTTCAATAGTTATATAGTAATAAATTTCTACGTTGTTTCTGTTAAAGTTGAGATAAAAACAACTTGGATTCAATTTCTCCCGTATTATTTCTATCCATAGTACAAACAACCTATTCATTCCAAAAATAAATGTACAGTACCTTTACTGTATATCTTTTCATATAATCCTTCATATCAACGGTAATAACATAATCTATAATATTTAACATATTAAAAAAAAATTAAATCACGAATACATTGACATATTGAGCGAGGTCTAGCTAACTGACAGAAAATGTTATAAAAATATTGAACTTACCTACTGAGTATCAAGCCTATGAATGAAAGATCGATTTGGGTATGTATGTTTATATATATATGTATTAATTTCATTTTATTTGCTCTAATACCTATTAACTGACACCGGTTACATGGTAGACTTCAGAGTAATAACACAGCCTTTGTAACATGCACTTAAACCTGTCAAGGATACAGAACACACATTAAAAACAATAGGCCCACAGACTTTATCAGTCACCTGACTATTAGTTAAAAGTATCAGGCTATGAAATATATAATGATTTTCCTGTTCTGCATATCAATACAATGAATAAAATACAATTCACACTAAAATACTATAAAAATCTTGACAACATTTATTATGAACCCAAAATTTCTTAAGATGATAAATTTGAATGCCCACGACTTACCTAAATGAAATATAAAACCAATGCGAGTTGTGAGTTAGCCAGGTACAAATACCACTGGCCAACTTCTCGCAGAACCGGGTTTTATATTCCAACAAGCATCTTTGAGCTGTTCTCACAATTTCTTACCTTATTTGTAATATTTCCGAACTATGCACTGTTGGCATTAATTTGGAATTTGAACTTAAAAGCACTTTAATTCTTTCATTTGCAAGTTTCCATTCTGTCATTGCACATTCAAATTTATCTTACAATTCTTGCACAGTAGTAAGTCTCAACAATTGACCTTATACCTGGTTTTGCATTGGCTATCCACTGCCCATGCCCATATATATCGACACTGCAAAATTCACAAAACTATTACACATAATTTATACAAATATTTAACTCTAGGTCAAAGTAATTTCCTTGATCGCCAATCGTATTAAACATACATTGAATAGCTAACCAATGCCGAAACTATTTATATCGGTAACCCTTGATCGACCTTGTGTTCATACTCACACACATATTGTCAATGTACAAAACTTTACCACAAAAATACTTCTTTTGTATGCCATACACACATGTGAATATTATCGAAAATTGTTTTATGATAGCAGTGAGGGTTCTTTAACGTGCCGACGCCTACCTTGACCTCCGTTTTAAGGTCATATCCGAAAGACCCGTGATTCCCACTTCTAAATGGCGAGCGTTTGGAGAAGGAGCAATCACTACCTATTTTTCGTCTTAGGTTTGACGCGGGGCTCGAACTCATGACCTCCCGGTTACGAAGCAAACGCTCTAACCATTGAAGTAACGCGACCGGTCCAAAATAAACGGTAATGTTTATTGTTAATTATAAGGGTGGGCTAGTCCACGTCCCCGCACCACTAATCTTGCAGGTCTGAGCTTATGCAGAAAACATCTAGGTGAGTGCTCTCTCTCTCTCTCATTTTTTTTTTAGTTTCTTCTTCTAAGATTAGCAACTAAAAATAATAATATCAAATAAGTTCGGTCATGGTCAATGATCACCAATAAAACTATTCTTTTGCCTGTTACTTTTCATTCATCTTTGATCTTTCCCACAACAAAACTCTTCATCTTTTTATTGATATCTCCCAAGATTTCCAAACGTAATTTTAGAAGAGTGTGCCAGCCAATCAAATTCATGCACTTTTTCTATGCGGTGTGAGTAAAAAGCATTTCGTGGTATGAAACGGAAAATCGAGCTGTTGAGCCATGTTTTGTTGCAGTTTTCGGAGATAAGAGGCAATGACCGCAGTCATGTCATACATAGTTTGTACATAAATTATCGTAGAAGAGAACGGTAGTAAATACATTAATTGATTGTGTATTGTTTAATGTCCCGCTCGAGAATTTTTCACTCATATGGAGACGTCACTATTGTCGGTGAAGGGCTGCAAAATTTAGGCCTATGCTTGGCACTTAGTGTCCTTGAGCAGGGAGAGATCTTCATCGTGCCACACCTGCTGTAACACGGGACGTCGGTTTTTGCTGTTTCATCCGAAGGACCACCCCATTTAGTTGCCTGTAACTACAAGCAAGGGGGACTAGTTAAGAACCTATTCTAGTAAATACATTTTCATCGCATATTCCCAGGAAGCTCAAAAGGCCGATACTTTCAGGGGGTATCTTGCCGTGTCATTTCAAGGTAAGTACCTTGTGTTATAATTAGAATACAGACGTCATACCTTATTTACAGAAACAAGTGCCTGTGGCCAAAAATGGGGGGGGGGGGGGGGGGAAGTGAGTTTACAAATCTTCTCTACTCTCAAATATGTGTGTGTGTTGGGGGGGGGGGGGGGGGGGGGGGGGGCAAATGCATGGTTGATATGTCCATGAAGCCCTTTACCATAACTGTGAAATTCATTGCACCTTACAGGTCAGGGAATTATGGGCTGATTTTTTAAAAATGCTTCAAACTTCGTCTTTCCCTTTATTGTAACCGAACGAGAATTGTAAGCATATTTAGAAATATCTTAAAGCTGTGGACAAAAGATTCCAGAGAGAGGCTTAAATGAAAAGATGAGACTCACTGACAGGTCTGTGTGTGGGCTATGCTACAAAGGTGACCGTTAAGGCCTGTGGACCTCTTGTTGTAAGCTTTAGCAATAGAAGGTACGATGTTCGTAAACAAAGTGTGGGTGTAATTGTAGTCTGGGATTTATGTCCCGCGGTGTCCAATATAAATGTTTGCCGATATTTCGTTATAAGTTAGTTCTTCAAATATTTTACTGAATATGTTTTAATACGATCACCAAGAATCTTCGTTGTGAATTTGGTGTATGAATATTGCCTTATTTTTGCACAAATGGTTTTATTTATTCTGGGTGTAAAAGTAGTCCCGAAGATTTGACGAAGAAAATGCATTTCCGGTTTTTGTTTTCGCCTTCTTTTTGCGCAAAACACATGTAATCTTCAAGTATTGAGTTCTTTTAATAATCATAAGACAATACTTTTTTCATATAATCACACTGATTATTACTGTAAACATATTTTAATCAATTTTTTTTTTTCGCGAAACATCGCAGCTAATTGAGATATTAATAAGAGAACCGGACTGAGATGAAACACTAAATCCGCATTCAGGTGAGGGCTATTTGAAATATTAATCACTTCGTTAAAAACTCTAAAGAATGAATCAAAATAGTTCAGAGTCAAAGTTAAATGTATTTCATTGAATTTAATTGTAATGTAATTCATATATAAATGTTAATTTAGTATTTTGATAAATTGGCACCGACTCTTACTGGTATTTGAAATATGTAGATACCTGCAGCTTTTGAAATAAATCCGTGAACACAATTTATTACAAGTCTGCAATAATGAGTTGTTAATGACGATCAGTTTACATCCCATAGATTAACTTGAAAATCAATAAGCTTATTGCCCACACATTTCAATGCCGAGTTCGGGTGAGGACTGAAAAACTTCGTCACCCGATAACGTTAAACAATTCAAAATTCTGTTTTAAAGCTCATCATTAATATAATCATGTGCGCGCATCTTTGTTATAATTAATTTTGATAATTTAGAGAATGGTATGTAGGAGAACTTTGTCAACCAATTAAGTAAAACAGGAACGATCAATTTACTTCTCATGATTTCATTTAAATGAATAAACTTATCCACAAGACTTTACTCATGTCTACCAACTACCAACAAGTTTTCGCTGCGATCAGAAAACTGGGCGTTACTGGTGAAACTTCGCATTCGCACCAAAACATTCGGCGAGAGGCGTTTTGACAAATCAGCTGCCACACTCTGGAACAACTTGCCCAGCCACTTGAGAAATGAACAATCTTTTTGTGCTTTTAAGAAATCTCTCCAAACGCAACATTCTAGATTTGTATATCAAGATCCTGAAATATCTTTTACCGTGTATGAATTACTATTAAAACTCATCTTTATGATTGTGATTTTAAGTTATGAGTATGTTTTACATGATCGGACATATATATATATATATATATATATATATATATATATCAAAGTATGGGGGAAAAAGGGAAAAGAATATATATATATATATATATATATATATATATATATATATATATATAATTAAGATAATAATAATATGATGTATATGTGATGTGAAATTTAAAAAATATTTAAATGAGCCATGTTAGTCTTCTTATCTTTGTCATATTAAATTTAATATTTCTTTAAAATACCCATTTAGCATTTATGTGTAACTTTGCTTTGTTTTATATGATATATTATGTTTTATGCATGTTGTAAAGCGCTTAGAGTAATAGTTGTAATATTAGATAATGCGCTATATAAAAACATTGTAATAATAATTCTACATTTGAACTTTAGAATAATGATAGGACGATAATTAATATTGATAGCAACGGTTATATTATGACAGTAAGTGGTAAAACTAGGTATTGATTAATAACGATGCTAGAATTTGGTTTTTGCCTTTTAAACTTTTAATCATACAAGAATTTCAATATATATATATATATATATATATAATACACACACACACACACGTTACAAAATTCTACATCTACATTGTAAATATTCCGTGGAGAGAACAGATGATATGGTTAACAAGATATGTAAATGCCATCATGTCTTATTATGTATAATATTCTACATCAACTGTTCCGGTTTTATTTGTACACCCTTAGTGTCGGGTCAACCATGGAAGCAATGTCCCATAAAAAGTAGGACGGGCACTCATATAACATGTTGAATATGTAGTAAATCTTTGGTTACGATATCACGTTGATAATTTTACTCAATATTATTAACAAGGCGAAAACAAAAACCGGAAATGCGTTTTCTTCGTAAAATCTTCGGTACTACTTTTACATTTATTAAATAATTAGGCAATTTTCTAACACCAAATTCACTAAGATGATTTTTGGTGATCGTTTAAAAACATATTCAGTAAGATATTTGAAAACAAACTAATGTATAACGATAAATCGGCGAACATTAATATTGGACATCGCGGGACATACGTTCCGGACTACAATTTACACCCAACAGTAAACAAATAATTACAAAAAATATGAAAAGTTTCTGTCAAATTTAAAACCTATTATATTTAGGTCTGGTTCAAAGAACAGTGTTTATAAAATATATTTGAAAAGTAAAGTTGCAGATCGGTATTTAACCTGGTTCTCGAGGCCTTCCGATTGTGCAAGGCTCGGGAACCAGGCTAATCAGTATTTGTGAATGAGCAAACAGTTCCGTAAAATCTATTTATAGATAAATGACTTGTCAAACCGGTTAGAGAACTCTCTAGTGCGAGGAGGAAAGAAAACTCATACCTCACCCAAAACAAAGTGATCAGAGAGCACTTCTTGAAAAAGAAACTGGTTTGTGGGTAAAATTAGAACAGGTCCACGATGGATCGCGAGGCAGAACATCTGCCTGAGTACAAAAGAATGCAGCACCTTACTTACCGCCGGAATATTCGCGTGATCACTGTTGTTTGGGGGATTTTTTCCGCCTGTTTTGTGATCCTGAATTCTGTGGCGTTTATCCAGCCCCAGTGGCTCGGGGATACGGAGACGTCCCCAGGGGTTGGGTTTTTCGGACTGTATGAATATTGTGAGCGTCTACAGGTGGGAGGGGAGTACAGCTGTCGAGGGGATTTTATGGACTTTACCTCCCTCACCAACGACTCTTTTCGAGCGGCCAGTATGCTCGTAGGGGTCTGTAACCTGGTGTTTATTTTCTCCGTTGTGTGTCTGTTGCTGTTCTGTTTCCTGAAGGCAGCTACAGTTTTAAAGATTTGTGGAGTTTTACAGACCATTGGATGTAAGGAGTTAATGTGTGCCAAATTATATATATGACTCTACTGAGTACATATTTATGTCAGGTTAATGGAGAAATTGTACAGTTCGTCAATGTAAAATTTCTAATATGTCCTTTGACATAAAAAAATGTAGTATTGTGAATGATTGATAGGAATTTTACAAGAAATACACCAAAGAACTTGGACAGTGTTGTAATATGTGCATATTCAAAATTGTAGTAGCAAGGCTATTATCAATTATGTTTTTGTTCATATGGATTGTATATAAGTTTGATTTTATTTCATGTGCTATCTAAATGATGAAAAACCTGTTCATCTGACTGCAGGTGTATGCATGGCTCTTGGGTGCATCATTTATCCCAATGGCTGGGACGATGAGAAGGTACAGAGAACCTGTGGGAAGGACGCTGGGAAGTACCGTATTGGTCAGTGCCAGATTCGATGGGCATTCATCCTCTCAATAGTCCTGGTCTTCGACGCCCTCATTCTGGCATCTCTTGCCTTTATACTGGCTGCCAAACAGGCAAATCTGCTGCAGAAATCCGAGTACCGAAAACAGAAATGTAAGTTTTACTTGGGTAGCTTCTGTTGTGATTTTGATCCAGGTGACCCCCTTACAGGATACAATCTTGGTTCTTGAGAATTTACAAGTATCAATCAGAACTGCATGGAATTTGAAAGAGATGAACACTTTTCAATTATTATAAATATGTATATGATTATATATAATTTGCATCGTTATCTTTGACTTCTGAACTGAAATTAGAACATATCACAAAAGAACCAAGGTTAATGCTTATAAATATCTAATTTTGAGATATAAGAAAGTGATAGATAACTTAAACATTTATAATCAATTATTAGACAAATAATATTTATTCCTTAAAAAAAAAAATCTATGATTCCATATTTACCAATGACCTGTAGTGTTTTTTGTTAGCATATATTCACAATTAGAATGAATACAGGGAAAATTTCAACTTTATTTTGTGTATTTATTGTCATGGTTAGATTTAAATGTGTGTGTAATATTGTGTTTGAATAAAAGCACCAAGGTTTAACAATAGTGTCACTATGACATGATGTGGTTGAAATTCTCCCTAATGTTTTGTTTGCCAGTATTCACTGGGTGAAAGTAGTATTTATTTTCTTTGAGAGTTAATCTCAATTTATTGAAGCTGTGGATGAAAATATTTACTAGTCAGTACTCTGCACAGTTTTGTATATAATTATATATATTTGTGTGTGAATTGCTTATTTTCTTGCAGACATAAAGTAAAAATTTTATCTAGGAGAGGTATGACATAATAGCATGACACTGAATGTTTGAGAAACTAACCTGCATGTGTTTAGTGTAGTTCTTCTGATAAACTGGTGGTCAAGAGATTCATAAACTAGTCCTTCATTTTTCATCATGACAGTATTTGAATATATAAGTTTTGAAATTAAAGAATTGATACCCCGGGTATCCAATTTTAAAGATCATGAAACTGTTAAAAACTGGTTGAAATTCTCCCTAATGTTTTGTTTACCAGTATTCACTGGGTGAAAGTAGTATTTATTTTACTACTCCGGCGCAAAATTCAGTCCCTCTCATTTGTACATGTACAGAGTTGTTTTACCTATCTATAATAGGTACGTTTTCCCTTTAGACGATAAAGGAATAATTCATTCTTCACAGGCAAACATTTCTTTTCAATTGTAGAAAACATCTAAATTGGAGAAATTTCTTACACAACGTTGTAAATGAATTTTAATGAAAATTCTTTTTATATGTTCTACTATCATTATCCATAGCTGTCAAAGTCCAGTACACAAGCAATGATCATTGCTTTGAGACACCCCCCCCCCCCCCCCCCCCATCCCCCAATGGGAAGTAACACTTAAAAGTGGGTAAAACCCCAATGTATTGCCATCTTGGATCTGACATGATTTTGAATGATCAAATGAGGGATTTCAATCCACATTGATGGTATTAAAATATTTATGCATCCATTTAACTTAAGGTGGCTCAATACACCAATATTTCATTAATTAAAAAAACCCTCATACGACGTATGATTTCACCAATGAAAGACTGATATAAACTTTCAATTATTTTTAGATAATTTTTGCATTAAATAATCAGTCATGATGCTATAGAATTTAATAATGATTTAAGAATTGTTATTGATCTATTCTTTCATTGTTGTATCATGAAAAGACTTTCCCTCATAATGTGTGCACTTAATCTTAATCTTTGTTTCTCTAGAGAAATCTCCTTATTAGTACTTCTAGTTAAAACATTATTCTTAGGAATATTTACTGATAGTGTGTGTTGCGATACCAATTTAACAGTATTAATTGAATGTTAGAAACAAGACAAGTGATCATATGTAATCTAGATTGATTTGCATGCTTATGTACAACAGGATATGGAATGTTTCCCCCAGAGTTTAAAAATAGATCTCAGTGGGGTTGGAAATTACAGTCTGCTCGACCACTTGAGATAGTCTGCTTCTCAGGCAGGCTGGGATGATATTTTATATGATAGCACAGTGGTGGACGGAATTTAACAGCTAGTGCACAACAAATAGGCTTTTTTAAAAAGTAAATTCATTCCTACAGTGTAAAATGATACACATCATAAAACTGGACAGGAAGTTGAACAAGGCTGGCAACTTTTGAGTGTAGCCAGCCCTGTGATTTCATTGAGTTTCCAACCCTGAGATCCCCATTATGTGATATATGACATAAAATTGCTATATATGTGCAAGAGCTATGATATGGTGATGTTCTCTATCATGCTGGGAAGATCTGAACATTACTCCAGGATTCATACAAATTGATCCCATTGTCACGTGAATTATTTACACATTAACAAAATGGGGTTTGAATGAAAAAGCTTTTATTACTCTCAAAACTGTACATTTAACCAACTGAAACTCTTATAATTTTGTTTTAATTTCGTTTTTTAATGTTCAAATTATGGTGCTTTCAATTATTTTGTTCTTGACTTTGAACAAGTGATAATAGATTTTGAATCTTTAAGAATGCTCTATTTTTTCTTTTTTTTCCTTTTCTTCCTTTCTTTCCTTGTTTTTTCACTCAAATTACCAGGTACAGGTGAAGTAGAAAAGTCAAATGTCTTACTATATTTTTTTTTATAGCTCCTTATACAAATGGAGGCTTTACTGACATCATACCTGCTGGAGAGAAAGTAGAGATTCAGGACACCATGATAGCAGATGACAGTTCCCAGACAGAGGACAACATCCGGTTGTAGAGGGAGATAACTCCTGTCTGTCAAATATTTAACTACATATAAAGTTAACCAAAATTTTTGGAAGAGATTACAGGATAAGTTGTATTTTAAATTTTTTGATTTGTTGATGGACTGTATAAATTTAGTTGTCGGAAATTTTGTTTAAAAAATCCTGAATTCCTCACCTAATTTTAAATTGCAGTTGGATTCTTTGTCAATTTGTTTGTGCAATTAAATATCCAAAGTAGTGTAAAGCTTTATCTTAATAGAAATTCGTCGGTCCATACATTTTCTTAAAAGAACTTATTTGTGTACTCCATTAAAGTATTGTGTATTAGTGAGATACATGCATGTTGCATTCGTCAGTATACACCATATGATATAATATGGATGATGGTTGTTCAAAAGTTTATCTTAAGATATAAAAAACTAAAAAAATTAGTGGGTTGTATTCACATATCACAGTATGCACATTGAGATTTTGTTGTTGAGAAACATTGATATTTCAAAAAGTTTTCTATGAATCACACATGATATGACATTTTATTCTGTAATTAAGTATATCGGGGTAATTGTACATATACTCCATTTGATTTGTGTGTTCTTTGCTTCAAATTGTTTTGGTTACATTTAATAAGACAGCCTCTGATGGCTTGGTTAATTATTACATGTATGACAGAAGTCTGCAAGGGACCATTTATGACACTGAAAGACTTTGCAATGTCTGTAGATTACACTGTAATTGTTTTTTGTGATTTTATATTGCAATTACACAACTTTGTATTTATATAGATTCATTTAGAGGAAAAATGTGGACTACCCCTCCTAGTAGATAATCTTTTTGGTTTTTTATACTATACTGAATTATTTTGTTAGTCTGTCTGTCTGTAAACATAATTTGTCCAGAGTATAACTTTAACACCGATGAACAAATTTGATTAAAACTTTATGTACATCTTATATGAATAATGAAGTTGTCCACCTGCAATTTTGATTGTGATTTTTCAACATTTAAGGAAGTTATGAATATTTTTTTTTCCATTATAGGGGGGTGGGGGGTGTTAGTTATGTTGTCATCATAAAAACCTTTTATTCTTCAATGAATGCAAAATTGACTATATCCCACAATCCAATGTGCTTTGTGGGGGGTGGAGAAGAGGTATTATTAGTCCCATTTGGACAGTTCTAGTTGCATCTTTCTACCAAGCTTACATATATAATATTAAAACATTCCAACTCATCACAGCACGGTGGATACACACTCTCATGTCAAATAGGTTGTCATTCATTACTTTTTTGTAATACAGTAAGTTGTATAAATGTGCTTTTAATTTATAAGCTATTATTCTTAATTATTTCAAATTATTTGTGTAAGATGTGTATTTGTATTTGATGCAAGTATATTTTCATAAAAGGATATTTTTTGCAAATTTCTTTTTGTTGCTTGCACACACACACACACTTACATATATTGATTGATTGTATATTGCTTAACATCCCACTCGAGAATTTTTCATCACTCAGATGGAGACGTCACCATTGTTGGTGTAGGGCTGCAAAATTTAGGCATATGCTCGGCACTTACAGCCTTTGAGAAGGGAGGGATCTTATTTTGCCACACCTGCTGTGACACGGGAACTCGGTTTTTGCAGTCTCATCCGAAGGACCACCCCATTAAGTTGCCTCTTGCGACAAGCAAGGGGGCAGTGATTGATTATTCTAACCCAAAGACTAATATATATATATATATATGTGTGTGTGTGTGTGTATATATATATATATATATCTCAAGTATGACCTTCGAAATCTGAACAAGTGAAGATCATTACAGGCCAGTAGTGCATTCCAGACTTCTCCCATGTCATCGACAAGCACTCTTGGAATTGGCACGTCAACATGTGAATTGGGATAGACAACGTTGGGAGCATTTAACTCCTCTTGGTCAAAATTAAAATGAGAAGATCATTCTGGATTATAAATTTAAAAATGAGTTGTATATTGCAAGTTTCAATATTGGCTAAATACCCCTTAAATAATTTATATTCCCAAAATTCTTGCCAAGTAAAACAAAATTGGAATTAATGTAATTCCAGTTTTGTGATTCTTGAATTTTATTATTGGACACACAGACACATACATCTCACTTTCTCTCGCACATGTGCACAAATTGCTGCTTGTAATTACTCGAATTTAGCCTGATAAAGATCTTTCCCTGCTCAAAGGCCTAAATTTTGCAGCCCTTCACCGGCAATGGTGACGTTTCAGGTATCACACCAGTAATTATTTTCACTATATATTACTATAGAGGAAAAAAAGTTTTAAAAATCAGTTTACAAAATTGATACCAAAGAATGCACTCGGAAATATTCTATGTTACCTCTCTCGTCTGCTGACACCCTACATGGCATTTTCTAAAACGTTTTACCCGTAAACAAGATTACCCTCAAATCCACGTGTGTAAACAGCCTGAGTGCTCCTCAGGAAGTAGCCTCAGCTACCAACATCAAATAGTTTCACTGTAAACAATCGATTATTTCTACAAATTACACAAAATTTCCTAACCCTCTATTATAGCCCCAAAATACCCCCAAGGGACTATGGTTTTAACAAACTTGAATCTACACTATATCGGGAAGCTTCCATGTAAATTTAAACTTTACAAGCTGTATGGTTCTTGAGAATATATTTAAATGATCCCAAATTATTTTTGTGATTATCTCCCTTTTATAAGGGGCATGACCCTTCATTTGAAGAAATTTGAATCTCCTTCACCCAAGAGTGATTTGTACCAAGTTTGACTAACATTGGCCTGCTGGTTCTGGAGAAGATTTTCAAAATTTGTCATGTGTTTTTTCACTATTTTGCTATTATCTCCCTTTGGAAAAAGGTGTCACCCTTTTGAACAAATTTGAATCCCCTTTACACAAGGATACTTTTTGCCAAGTTCGATTTAAATTGGCCCAGTGGTCTGGAGAAGATGAAAATGTGAGAAGTTTATGGCACTGCCGACGTCAACAGGAAGTTTTTAATCTTCGACTCGGGTGATCTAAAAAAGTTGTAAATAAAACAAGATGTGTGTAAACACTGATGCCCCTACACAACAGCAAAATAATTCTTGTACCAACAGAAAGGTCTTGTCACAAGGAATACACAAGTGAAATATGAAGGCTCAATCACTAACCATTCAAAGCTATGGCCTTGGTTAAAGGTTTTCAAAAGTAGGTTAAACTCCAAGGTCAAGGATTTTGCTAAACAGAGAAATGTCTTTTCAAAAGGAGTACACACGAATTATGAAAGCCCTAGGCTATTGCCTACTATTCAAAATTTATGGCAAAGTTAAAAGTATTTTTAAAAAAAAAAAGACCAACACTTGAGGTCAAGATCACAGATTTTGGTACCCAAAGAAAGAGCTTGTCACATGGAATATGTGCATGTGAAATATGAGAGCCCCATCACCATTCATTCAAAAGTTAAAGCCAGTTAAGGTTTCTGCAGACAGACAGACCAAATACTATGTGCCCTGGAATCTTCACTTATGAGGGCATAAAATTGGTATTGTGAAGAAACAAAATCATGTATTAAGGTGTACTGTTGCTTCAAGTGGTAAATTAACAAGAGTACCTAAAAATAGCATCCCCTCACAAGAACATTGTATTGACCTTTGACCCATACATCATTACATATATTTTCTCATCTTCTTCCACAAATACGAGACTGGAAACTGAATACATGTAGTTCTTGTCCTATACTCCATCACACTGTTAATGACCCAGGCCTATGATCCTTTGCCTGCCTTGGAAATCAAGCACTGAAATCAGTATCAAGTTTCTATACCTTTATTATAAATTGTTATTTAAAGATTAACAACCCAATACTAGATGTATGCTTATTTTAGCATATTACAGCTGTAGCTTATGCTTAGTATGGAGTGAAGTTGAACTGACAAGTGTACCATGTGCTTCTCCCAATCATAAATTAGTGCTTTTGCCAAATATAACTTGCATATACAGTACCATATCCTTCTGGAATTTAGTTCTTATCTGAAATAACACTTATTAAGGTATCGAAGTCGTACATGAAACAGATGAATGAACAAAGCTGATGTTAAGGAGGAATACTACATCTTCATACATGTGTGGTTGACTTCCTTTTGAAACTTGAATGGACATACAGATTTAAATCCAATAACCTAGCTAGATGGCTCAGTAGGTTAATGCACTGACTGGTGATCTATAGTTCATGTGTTGGAGTCAGCAGGCATTTTAATTTTTGTTTCAGATACTCTCTACTAAAACTGCACTATTTCACTAAATGACCTAAATTTGAAATATTTCAATTATTGTACATATTCTCAACTTTCCATCCATATTAGGTTTCTTTGGTGTGTTACTTCTCCTTAAATGAAAGCCACCAATGCAATGTTACGACAAGCAATGCAACAGGGTTGTACTAAATCGCATATTTTGTAGGTGTTTTTATACCCTTAAAAAAGCAATTAAAGAAAAAGACAGACATATAGGGATTACAAAAAATACACACGACAAATTTAATTTACATGAGAAATAACAGGGTTCTTGTACAAAATAACATGCCACAAAATAACATACTGCTGTAGGTGCCCCCCCCCCCCCCCCCCCTCCAAGAAA
Source organism: Ostrea denselamellosa (assembly GCA_024699665.1). NCBI lineage: Eukaryota > Metazoa > Mollusca > Bivalvia > Ostreida > Ostreidae > Ostrea > Ostrea denselamellosa. Next base: position 3,993,421 of record JAMZEH010000025.1, read on the forward strand.
CAACCAAAGAAAAACACAGACATGTAGGGATTACAAAAAAAATTTAATTTACATGAGAAATAACAGAATGTCACATGATTTTGGGGTGAAATTAGTTTGCAACAATTATTATGAGCAAGTCTGGGTGCAGTGCATTCAATTACACTTTCTGACATCATGAATTGAAACATGCAATCATGTGAGAGATACTGAAAACTAATTTTTATTCACGACGACTTTATTTGATGATTTATCAGAGATGGTTCATAGTGACTAATTTTTGCATCTGAGATGATTTTAATATGAGAAGCATTAAGATTGCCGAACATTAAGTGGCAAGAAATAAAATGTACAGCATTTGTGATTTTCATCCATTAAAATAAAAAAATGCAATGGACAGATACTAGCTCAGTGCAGATTGAAAAGATCTATCGTTGCATGGAAGTAACATTTTTCAGCACCAAGTTACGCACTGTGACGTCAAATGTTTTGACTGTAATGGGTAATAATCATGAATGCTGTATATTTCATTTCTTGCCATTAATGTGTGGCAGCCTTACAGTACTGGTTCGAGGCACGATATATTAGGAACGAGGTTGTCAGGAAATTTCTCGTACACGAATAAAAGTTGGTTTACAGTACTACTTTTACACTGATTATGCCCTTTACACCACACTCTCCCCTGTCACATACAGGAATATCTTGGACACCGCTGTTCCTGTGTATCCAGATCTAAGGTCAATGATCTGCATGGTCAGTTCCAGTTCAACATCCTGTGGTCCAGGTATACGATAGTTCAAGGACACTACTGCCTGGGCAGAATTTTTAATTTTGAGGTCAAAGTAACCTCTATTAACGGTCATGACCCCAGCTTTAAGAGGTTGTGCTTTAATGACTTTCAGATCCCAGGTAAACTGTTTTTGAGATGTTCGGGGTCCTGACATGGCAAATAAGTCTGTTGGAATCTTGATGTTTGATGGGAATGAAAGAAAGTTGTAGGATAGAGAGATAGGAGCAGTGAGACACTCTACATCTCCTCTTTGACAGGTGAAAGAAGTTCTCTTACACCGGACACTGAAATAAAGGATCATAATGATACACTGTACAGTAACTAGTGCAAATCTACAGTATTTATTTTTCACTGTGTCAATATTTTGACACTAATATACCTGTAATGATGAAGTTGAAACAAGATCCACAAAATTGCACTTGATGAAAATTATTTATAAATAGTTGAGTAATACAAACTTGATGATAAATAAAAGAACTTGATTCACTGACTGTCTCTGTTTGGCCCTAATTCTGACTACATGTACTTGCAGTACAAAAGTATTTGCTTAAAGGTGTTGACAGCTGAGGTAAACAGTTTAGTGATGAATCAAAATATTTTTAAACAAAAATATGTGAATTGCCTGGCAGTCTGTTTCAACCAGCCAAAGTCACTTACTTAGTTATCTGCTGCCAAAAACCTGGAAACAGTTTAATGTAAGTGATTCATAATTGCTATTTAAAAAATGCCGTAAAAGCTGACATTTTTGAAAATTTCGAAGACAGTGTAAAATCTGGATTCATAATCCAAAACAGGAATCTGTTTCGGTGTGTGTAGGTGGAAGAGGGGGATCCTCATTTTTTGACTATTTCAACATGTAAAATAGTGAATTTTAGAGAAAATCATCGAATATTTTCAATTTCAGGACAAGATTATGGCAGCTGTTGTCACACCTTGTCCTTTACATAAGACGGTCACTGACCTGTTTCTGCGAGGCCCTACAGGGGTTCTAACAAATCCCCTTGGACAGGTGACCTGGGGACATTTGTAGCTTCCACGGGTGTTGAAACACATCGACTCCTGTGATGTGCATCTGTAAGTCCCCTCAGCACATTCATCAATATCTATAGAAATTACAGTCATAATATTGTAATAGGGAGAACACAAGTCTGGTGAAGAAATTCACTATCAGAAACAGTAAATAAGTTTGATTAAATATTCCATGTTTTTTTTTTTTATATATACACAGGTCCTGTCTTCCAGAAAATGTAGTCATTCAGTAAAATACACATAGGCTGGTTGTAATCTTACATACTTGTACAATTGTTATTCAATTATCTTTCATTGTCATGTATTCTTTAAATTCAAATCAGCATATAACGATTTGTATTGATTTTTAAACACCTGTTTGTAAAGCTAGCTGTGTCATCATTTAGGACAGAAATACCTTCAGTCTTGATTTTCCCCATGCATGAGGTTATCTCATGATAAAGTACGTGTTTTCATGGATGAGGATAATCTCTGAGATTAGAGATTAAAAAAGGATTCCGAGGAGTTTATCCGGCATCATCCACGAAAACAAGATTTCTGATTATATTACTGATTATTCATGTACAAAATGTATATAATATCTACCACTACAATATTGTATGAATGCAGTTTCAAATTTTCACAAGAGCCCATCGTTAAACAACACATTTTGCTAAAAATTAACACTTAACAGAAAAGCTGTCCCATTAATATCCTACATGATATAAACTACTGACTATTTATAGTAACTGACCTTGACATGATCTTCCCCCTCCTAGTGTCCTCCACCCATCAGGACAGGTACACAAGTAAGACCCAGGGGTGTTGACACAGGCCCCTCCACAAACACGGCCTCTTAGTGAATAGGATTGGCACTCGTCAATGTCTATAAATAGGAATTTGTTTAGTAAATATTATATAACTCAAATGTAATGATTGATATTGCATATTTTAAAAATGATCAGGAATTTTGATGTCCTCCGATTGGACCAGACAAACTTTTTCTAGTATGTACCTCAGAGTGAGTTTACCTCAATATTAACTTTGGGAGGTTTATTCAAGATTTCCCTCTTGGCGAACCATAAAATTTATGGCATTTTATCAACTAATCAAACTGTGCCCTTTACAGCATGACATTGTGTGGTTAAGTCAAATTCAATGCCAATGATGGCTTTACCAACATTACTAAGTATGGTCAAATCACAATCTACAACAATGTAAGAAAATTCAGAATACATTTTATTACAATTTTTGAGTTTTGATTGATGAGATATTGTTATAAAGAACATCTTTTATTTTGTTGAAGGAATAAAAAAAAAAAAATTATAAAAGTCCTGATCATTTAATCTAGAAGTTACTGACTTTTGAAGAGATCTACTGTTGACTATACAGACCTGGTAAGGTATTGGCCTCAGCCTATGGCCTCAGTCAACAAATACCTGACCAATCCCATATAGTCACAAGAAGATTTAATCAAAAGTCAATAAGTTATAGAGTAATGTGTTAATATACAATGTGTAACACAAAGGTAATAATTGATATATTGATTTATTCAACCTCAATGTATTTTCCTTTAGTACAGTATATAAAAAGACAATATTAGTTGGTTATTTTCATCCTAATACCTGTACTGCATGATAGTTTCTGTGCTATCTGCTCTAGGAATATAAAGTCTTTTACTATATTATATGTATATTTGTTGTAAAGGTTTGTCTATTACCAGATTATGTGTACATTTGTGAGGGTTTGTCTATTACCAGATTATGTGTACGTTTGTGAGGGTTTGTCTATTACCAGATTATGTGTACGTTTGTGAGGGTTTGTCTATTACCAGATTATGTGTACGTTTGTGAGGGTTTGTCTATTACCAGATTATGTGTACGTTTGTTGTAAACATTTGTCTGTTATCTAAACATATTCCATTACCTGAACATGTTCGTTTGTCCGAGTTCAGCTGGTAGCCAGGTCTACAAGTACACTCGTAAGATCCCACAATGTTCACACATCTGTGTTCGCATAAATTTCTGTTCTCGCATTCATCAATATCTGAAATCAGATGTAAACGGAATGAATGATTAGATATGTAGCCAAAGTCCCAAGGTTTAAAAAGAATCTCTACATACCTACACAAGATCTTCCCCTGAGGACAGTTCCTGCATTACAGTTACACTTGTAACTACCAGGCGTATTCTCACAGACTCCATTAAATGGACAGATATTGCCATAGGAACACTCATCTAAATCTACAAAGTAAGTTGGCATTTACCATAGTAGAAATTCATGTAAACTCCATGTGCAATAATGCTCACTGCAGCTGGTGTGTTCAAACTCATAAATGAAACTCATTAATTACTGAATCACTCTCTACAGATTCATTTTTCATCTTCCGATTGTCAAGTCCTTCATTTCTTCAAACTAAAATTTTGGGGGTGAAACAATTTATAGCATGTAGTTGAATCCCAATTTAGGTTCCCCAATTTGATGTTTGATTGATTCTGGATCAAATTTGATTTGAATTCAATTAAAAGAATATAATACGCATTTCCTTTCAGTACTGGTTCTCTGACTGGGTCAATTCAGATTCATTGAAAGTGCTTATAAAGTGGCTGCTAAATAATCAGCAAATGAGGGGATTTTGCAGAAAAAAATGCCCCTTCAACATACAAATCTCCTGTAGTATTTCTAGCAAAGTTTAAATTGGTGAAAAGGTTAAGGGCATACAATACTTTTAGCAAGCTTGTGGTTCTGTGACAACCCTTTTAGTTTATGTTATCATGCATAATTATGTATTTTTTGTTTTATTTCTATTACATTTTATTTTGTCTTATTTATTCTATCTATTTATTTTTATTATCTCATAATGATCCCAAGGTAAATATAGAGCACATAGACATAAATCAAGGCTCGTAATTGTAGTAGCGCATATGGATGAAAGATGAAACATTTACTCAAGACTTCAGCTTATGAGTTCACAGGCAAAATAGTGCATTTAATCAAGTGTCATAATATTAGTGTCAGATTACAGACAAGGAAATCACTGACCTTCACAGACACCCAACAAATTTTTCCTGTACCCAGCAGCACAAGTACAGCTATGACCCCCTGCAAAGTTGACACACTGCTGACCATTTGAACAATTGTGGGAGCCCTGAGCACATTCATCAATGTCTGAAATGAAGATTTAAAGACAATTATTACGTATTATCAGCCTGTCATTTGACTATGCATCCTTGGTAATGGGAACTACGAAGGTAACACACTAGTTATTACTCATAGGTACTGCTTCAATTATTTTTCTACCATATAGGTATTTGACACACTTACCTGTTGACTCTAGTGAAATGCTTGGATCACATGCACCTGGGCCATTAAAGGTATAGTGGTTCGGATCAAATGTTTTGCATTATAAGGAGCAGGTGTGTCAAGTGCTTTTGGTCTACCAAACTAGTAGTTTGAATGTATCTTATACAGTTGTGGCATTTTGATAACTTCAATACGTGTTTCTATCAATTTAATGAGAATATAATTGACTGCAGGACAAAGTGTACTCCATAATTTACTTTTTAAAGTTTGCTGAACTACCACAATAAAAAGAAGAACCAACACAGTACAAAAATTGAAGTTCAGTCAACCATTACACCAAATCTTGCAAGTTTTGTTAGAATAAGTCAACCATGACAAAAGAGAAACTAAAATTGTACACACATCTACTTTTTAGATAAAAGTATGTCAAACTACAATTGGCAAGAAAGGCCCATGAACCTTGTGAAAATCAATGAACTGTGACAATCTGTAAACATACTTAACAGCTTCCTGAATCAATGCATCATGAAACTAGAGGCCCATGGACCACATTGCTCACCTGAGTCACTTTGGCCCTGTTGATGTGATTTTTAAAGGATTTTCTTTATCAATCTTCATTCCCCTGAAAAATTTTATCCTTTACTGTGTCCCCATCTTAGCCTCAAGTTCTATTTTAAATAGTTCAGGAGATATTGATTAGATCAGGTCTTTTTCAAGTAGGTCACAATCACAGATCAAATATAATTGTATCATAAGGTCTTGTCATAAAGAATCTATATACAAAATATGAAAGCCCTACCTTTAATAGTTCTCAAGATATTTATCAGAGTATGTTTCCTTAAAATTAGGTCAAATTTCAAGGTCACGAGTTAAAGGCCATAGTATGAAATGAAAGGTCTTACCATAAGAAATTTATGTACAGAACATGAAAGCTCTATCTTAAACAGTGCAAGAGATATTCCATAGGTCAATTTTTTATTAAAAGTAGGTCAAATTTCCAGGTCAGGTCACAAGGTCAAAAACCTAAGTATAACAATGTCTTGCCATATAGAATCTATGTAAAGCTTTACTTTAAATAGTTCAGGAGATGTTTATGGGTCTTCTGCATCACCTTACGCTCAGGTTAAATTCTGAGTAGGGGAATTAAAATATGGTTGAACATCTTTAGAAGATGAAACCAGGTCTGGATGCCACCAATGAAGAAATGTGTAACGAAGTTTGGGATCTGGGATACTCTGATAGGTGAATTCAGGTGGAAGAAATAGTGCAGGCAATAAGCATTCACATGGTAGTGTTTCAACAATTGTACATGATCATTTAGGTATGCAGAAGCTAACAGCCCGTTGGATCCTCAAATCCCATAGTCATGAGCAAATGGCAACCAGAGCATCAGTATGCAGAGCCTTGTTTAAGTGTATTAGGTCAAAAGATGATTTTCTTTTGCATCTAGTGACTGTAGATGAGACTTGGGTTCATTATTATGAGCTAGAGAATAAAGTTCAGATTCGCCGAGGCCAAAGAAATTCATGATGCAGTCATCTGCTGGCAAGGTGATGACCACAGTATTTTGGGACACAAAGGGTGTTATAATGTAGGAATCTTGACCCCCTATTGTGGTACTCCCAGGGACCATGATTTGTACATACTTGGATTGACTTTATGTCAGGAAGCTTTCATGTAAATTTCCACTTTTTTGGCCTGTGGTTTTTGAGAAGATTTTTAAAGATTCTCCTTTTATATTCATAACTTTCATACCCTATTGTGCCCCCCCCCCCCCCACCCCCCATTTTAACAAATTTGCATTATCTAAGAAAGTTTTCATGTAAATTATAAATGTGAACTTTTCTGACCCTGTGGTTCTTGACATAAGATTTAAAAGATTTTCCCCGTATACCCACATGTAAAACTTTGATCCCCTATTGTGGCCCCACCCCACCCCTGAGGACCATTATGTTTACAAACTTGAACCTGCACTATGTCAGGAAGCTTTCATGTAAATTTGAACTTTTCTGGCCTTGCAGTTCTTGAGAAGATTTTTAATGATCCCACCCTATATTTGCATTTTAATGATTTCTCCCGCTTGAAGGGGGCATGACCCTTCATTTGAACAAATTTGAATCCCCGTCTTTCAAAGATGATCTGCATCCAGTTTGATTGAAATTGGCCCTGTGGTTCTGAAGAAGAGGACCAAAATGAGAAAATTTTACTGACACACAGATGGACGGATGATGGCCAGTAAAGCTCACCTGAGTTCTCAGATGAACTAGAATTTCTGGAAAACAAGAATATAAGTCAGTCAGCCATGAAAATAGGTCTTACAATTTTTGTTAGAATACTTTAGCTGTGATGAATGATTGCTTTTTTGGTATTTCAGCCACACTCAACAATTTTTCAGTTATCTGGTGGCATTAAGTGTTTTGTTAGTGGAAGAGAAAACCCAGATACAATGTACCCGGGAAGAGACCACCGACCTTCCGAAAGTAAACTGGCAAATTTTCTCATATATATCGGCACAAGCAAGAATCAAACCTGCACAACTGTGATGGAAAGGAAAGTGCAACTAAATTTGTATCTATTCGTTAGATAATCACATATCTAATTTAAGTTCCCTAGGTTGAACAATCTATTAAAATTAGAACCTTTGATCCACTAACCAAAACATTGCGCAAAGTATAATAGTGATTGCTATGTACATGAGTGAATCAAAGGATCTAATTTCAATTAGATTACTAGATTGAAGCATAGTGGAGAAATCATTCAGCACAAAGTCCCATAAATCTTGCAAAACTCAGTCCAATGTGATGAAACTTGAACTCAATCTGTAAATTTCACATTGCTAAATCAAAACATGTGTAACATGGCTAGGTTACCCAAACATCATGAAATTAGTAAAATTGAAACTTCACAAATCTGTTGTTAATTCACCAAATATATGTTGCTATGTAGATACTACTTAGCTGGACAATATTAGGAATATTTAATATACTAGAGGAAACAGCCCCCCCTTTTTTTTTATTGTCACACTACCGTATCAGTCATGTGACATTCTACAGGTCTTGTAATTAATGCTTCAGAGCAAATAAAAATTCCCTGAAATGTAAAAGCATAGTCAGCTTTACTTGCAAAATGCTTGGAGATGTCATAAACATTTCTAGCATTGCCAATATTTGACCAAATGTGTTGAACATTGTCAATGTTGAGGGTATTTTTAACAAACAATGATTGATTATATAAGTACCAGAATAATGCATACTTTCCCAAGCGAACTTTATACAGATACACATTTTCTCTACCGGGTTTACATACAATATCAGCAAATAATCCTCATCGTTTACTTTTGCCAAGTGATTTACTTTTTTATTCTAATTGCTTAAGCACATTAGGGTTTATTTCAAAGTCACAACACAATATCAAAATTACTGAGAGAGAGAGAGAGAGAGAGAGAGAGAGAGAGAGAGAGAGAAAGTATAAAATAATACAAAGAAAATAATTATCATTTGACAAGCAGATTTACACCTATACAGCTTAAGAGATATAGTAATTAAGGATACAGTATTATGAGATTTTGCCCATGACAAAACTATAGATCTGTATGTCATGACATACTTTTCATTGTGACATCATAGAGGGTAATAGTACGTGGAGGTACATTTCTGTACAGCACTGCTTTTACATGGGAAGCATTAACGAAATACATCGCATAAAAATCAGTCAACTGAGACAAATCTTCACTTGATCTGCAAATATACATTAGCAAATTACATACCAACTTTCAGCTTCCTAAATCAAAGCATGGTGAAAAAAGTCCTGAAAACTAACAAATGACAGACAGACAAATAAATGGAGTGGAAACAAGAGTATCCTTTGGTTTGTCAAGAGAAAGGGGGAATAATTATCTGCAGGTGTGGGTGGAGTTGACGTATTTACTATACAGGTGTGGGTGGAGTATCACATTTTACTATACAGGTGTGGGTGGAGTATTACATTTTACTATACAGGTGTGGGTGGAGTTCACGTATTTACGATACAGGTGTGGGTGGAGTTCACGTATTTACTATACAGGTGTGGGTGGGTATCACATTGTACTAAACAGGTGTGGGTGGAGTTCACGTATTTACTATACAGGTGTGGATGGACTTGGCAGACTCACCTATATACTAGTGAGTGGAGTTGATAGAACTACCTACACAGGTGAAGGCAGAGCTGATTGATAGATTTACCTTTGCAGGTATGAGTGGAATGACGGACTTACCTATACAGGTATGAGTGGAATGACAGACTTACCTATACAGGTATGAGTGGAATGGCAGACTTACCTATACAGGTATGAGTGGAATGACAGACTTACCTATACAGGTATGAGTGGAATGACAGACTTACCTATACAGGTATGAGTGGAATGACAGACTTACCTATACAGGTCTGTGTAACAGTGTCGATCTGGTGACCTTGAGGACAGGAAGTGCTGGGGATACAGCGGTATGAGCCATATGTATTGACACAGCGAGCTGACAACGGACAGATTCCAGAAACCTTACATTCATCTATATCTGTGTAAAGGAATATGTATAGAAAATTAAATTGATAATCTTGAAGATAATCTGTATAACCAAGCTTTGTGAAAGTTCATTGTTAATCGTGGGTACATATGCCAGATACTGAGAGACTCCACTTGATTAATGACCAGTACATTTCTTATACAAACCATTTTACATGTGATACCATTAGTTATCCTGGTTCAGTCAAGGGTATACAGGAATTAACCCTGGGTTATATTTATACGCCCAGAGGCCGCAAACAGAAGGGTGTACAGAATACAACTCGGGGTAAATTCCCATACATCATTACTTGGTTATTTCCTATGTAATCAAGTGGTATTACATGTAATTACTTAGTGATTAAAATATTTATGTTTACATCCCCCCCCCCAAATAACCTTCTCAATGTGGAACAAGAATGCCAAAAAAAATCACTGATGCTCACTACTGTATACCTTTAGACCCTCAGAAAATGAGGATGGTGACTTTCAAAGACACAGATTCAGCAGTTCTTTAATGGTTCAAGACAGCCAGAGACCAGGATGTTCAAGTTTCCAGAGTCATCATAGAGCATTAAAGGAGTGAATAGAAAGAAGAAAAGAGCAAAGAAGAGGAATATTAATGACCAATGAAAATGCCCTCCCTCCATCACAGAAGTCAGACATGCATTGAAGTATTACAGAGTTGGATAGAAATGTAAAACGAGATATTTAGGACTCCAGAGTGAATGCTGTCTTAATATAGAGGAAGTACAATAATCCTGCATCACACAGTTCTTCAGTGACAAAGCTGTTGACAGAAATAAGTAGCGCTTTCTGGTTTATTTAGCGCCTTATGGTTTATTCGGCACTTTCTGGTTTATTCGGCACTTTCTGGTTTATTCAGTGCTCTATGACAGCTCCTGAAGTGACAATAACATGACAAATATGTATTGATATTATGATTTGCCAAAGTGCTAGACTGATTGATTGTATATTGTTTAATGTCCCATTCGAGAATCTTTCACTCTTATGGAGACGCCACCATTGCCAGTGAAGGGCTGCAAAATTTCGGCCTATGCTCGGCACTTATGGCCTTTGAGCAAGGAGGGATCTTTAGTGTGCTACACCTGCTGTAACAAGGGGCCTTGGTTTTTGTGGTCTCATCCGAAGAATTGCCCCATTTAGTCACCTCTTATGACAAGTAAGGGGTACTTGTGGACCTATTCTAACACGGATCACCACTATGATATAATGTGCTGAATTAATGATATGCATATAGTGTGTTCAATGTGTTACATACAAAAATGTGTAAGATTAAAAACACAATAATTCTTTTCATCATATAGCTAACAGTGAGCACAGCAAACTCCAATGGTAACACATGTACATGTATAAGAAAAAATTAGTCAAAACAAACAAAGAAAGGTGATGTACTGTGTACTATCATCAACATTTTCTTCATCCCATCCTCCTCATGCTATATGATTACTATGGTGCAACAACATGTGTTCCGTACTGTATGATGCAATGATTTCTTATGGGAATGTTACATGAAGATTTGACCAAGGTAAGTTAGTTGTGTACCATATCTCTAAAATGCTAGCTAGCCTTAATTATTTACGCCACTGTACTATAGAAATGTCACTGGCATTTACTGAATCAAATAATGATGTCTAGAGATTGATGCGCCATTTTTGTAAACATTTCACACTTTCATGATAAAGCAACAAAAAACTTCGTTTTTTTCATATAACTTTTTTCCAATCAATGTATGTAATAAAATTCACCAAAATGAAAATTCATTATTTTTCCCATTCACTCTAGAATTGTAATGACAATATTTATTTCATCACTTTTAATGTGTTTTTAGAAATAACAATAATTCCCTTTATCAGCAACACACAATGCAATTATTCTTGACATTGTATTTTTGATTTGTTTGTCGTATGCTTTAAAGTAGCAATTAAAATTGTTCTTTGCTTTCTTTTTGTCAAAGATTACCAAATGGTAAAGAAAAAAATCATTACATTTCTTTATAGAAGGTCCCTCAAGACGCTACACTCCATAATGAAACTGCCTTTTGTCATCTACCTTAACTATGGTGTGCACCTCTTTCCTCTTAAAAATACTAAGTAATAGAAAAATTAAAAATTTACTTAATGATTGAAAACAAAAACATTTTATACAATTTGTCATTATTTTTCTGTGTCTTAAACATTCCATTTTTTGATAATATATATTTGAGAGAGGACAGATTACCTAGCTACAATGGGATACTCTGACAAAGGATAAGTTACATCCCTACAATGGGATACTCTGACAAAGGATAAGTTACATCCCTACAATGGGATACTCTGACAAAGGATAGGTTACATCCCTACAATGGGATACTCTGACAAAGGATAAGTTACATCCCTACAATGGGATACTCTGACAAAGGATAAGTTACATCCCTACAATGGGATACTCTGACAAAGGATAGGTTACATCCCTACAATGGGATACTCTGACAAAGGATAGGTTATATCCCTACAATGGGATACTCTGACAAAGGATAAGTTACATCCCTACAATGGGATACTCTGACAAAGGATAAGTTACATCCCTACAATGGGATACTCTGACAAAGGATAAGTTACATCCCTACAATGGGATACTCTGACAAAGGATAAGTTACATCCCTACAATGGGATACTCTGACAAAGGATAGGTTACATCCCTACAATGGGATACTCTGACAAAGGATAGGTTACATCCCTACAATGGGATACTCTGACAAAGGATAGGTTACATCCCTACAATGGGATACTCTGACAAAGGATAAGTTACATCCCTACAATGGGATACTCTGACAAAGGATAGGTTACATCCCTACAATGGGATACTCTGACAAAGGATAGGTTACATCCCTACAATGGGATACTCTGACAAAGGATAAGTTACATCCCTACAATGGGATACTCTGACAAAGGATAGGTTACATCCCTACAATGGGATACTCTGACAAAGGATAGGTTACATCCCTACAATGGGATACTCTGACAAAGGATAAGTTACATCCCTACAATGGGATACTCTGACAAAGGATAGGTTACATCCCTACAATGGGATACTCTGACAAAGGATAGGTTACATCCCTACAATGGGATACTCTGACAAAGGATAGGTTACATCCCTACAAAATGGGATACTCTGACAAACGATAAGTTACATCCCTACAATGGGATACTCTGACAAAGGATAAGTTACATCCCTACAATGGGATACTCTAACAAACGATAAGTTACATCCCTACAATGGGATACTCTGACAAAGGATAAGTTACATCCCTACAATGGGATACTCTGACAAAGGATAAGTTACATCCCTACAATGGGATACTCTGACAAAGGATAAGTTACATCCCTACAATGGGATACTCTGACAAAGGATAAGTTACATCCCTACAATGGGATACTCTGACAAAGGATAGGTTACATCCCTACAATGGGATACTCTGACAAAGGATAAGTTACATCCCTACAATGGGATACTCTGACAAAGGATAAGTTACATCCCTACAATGGGATACTCTGACAAAGGATAAGTTACATCCCTACAATGGGATACTCTAACAAAGGATAGGTTACATCCCTACAATGGGATACTCTAACAAAGGATAGGTTACATCCCTACAATGGGATACTCTGACAAAGGATAGGTTACATCCCTACAATGGGATACTCTAACAAAGGATAGGTTACATCCCTACAATGGGATACTCTGAAAAAGGATAGGTTACATCCCTACAATGGGATACTCTGACAAAGGATAAGTTACATCCCTACAATGGGATACTCTGACAAAGGATAGGTTACATCCCTACAATGGGATACTCTAACAAAGGATAGGTTACATCCCTACAATGGGATACTCTAACAAAGGATAAGTTACATCCCTACAATGGGATACTCTGACAAAGGATAGGTTACATCCCTACAATGGGATACTCTAACAAAGGATAGGTTACATACCTACACACATCCCCTTAGAGTCTGCTTCTCTACCGCGAGGACATTGTATGCGCTCACATCGGCCTTTAGCTGTGGAGAATCGATAGCCCCTCCGACATGTTGGTTGTCGACACCGGAATGAACCATCGATGTTGACACATTCAAAGCCTGACGGACAATTATGTGTGCCCAACAAGCACTCATCTATGTCTGAAATCAGAAGTGTTTCAAATGTTTTTTAATTCATTTTCATGAAACGTTTTGCATATCATTGAATGAAATTACAGAGAATAGTTAAATGTTGAGGCTTGGAGAAATACTACTGCACTGCTGTAAATTGTGGTTTCTGTTTAGAGGTTAAAGAGCTTCCCACCTGAGCTTTGTAGTAATGTCATTTTTTGGGGGGAGTGTATTTTTTATTTCTACTGAAGGAGAATTAGGAAATTAAAAAGAAAAACTGGGGTCACATCTACTGAAACGCTAGTCCTGAGGCCTTGCTTTTTTGCAGTCTCATCTGAAAGACCACCCCATTTAGTCGCCTTTTATGACATGCAAGGGAGAGCTAAGGGCCTACTCTAGCCCAGATCCCCACAGGATTTATTGGTGGAAGAGAGAACCCAGATACAATGTACCTGGGAAGAGACCACCGACCTTCCAAAAGCAAACTGGCAAACTTTCTCACATCTATCAGCGCAAGCAAGAATTCAACCTGCGCCAACTAAAGGTGAGAGGCCTTGTGATTTTGAGTGTGATGCTCTAACCACTCAGCAATGGAGGCCCCTATTTAAAGATTAGAAAAATCCTCTGTAAAACCAAAGAAAATATACATATATGTCCTTACATTTTCATCATTCACACCAGATGACTATTCTATCAATTACGTACCTCTGTCCTTATTTACAAGTTTCTTATTTACAGCTATACTGACCTTTACAGGTTTGAGTGTCTGTCTTATTTACAGCTGTACTGACCTTTACAGGTCTGAGTGTCTTTCGTATTTATAGCTATACTGACCTTTACAGGTCTGAGTGTCTTTCGTATTTACAGCTGTACTGACCTTTACAGGTCTGAGTGTCTTTCGTATTTACAGCTATACTGACCTTTACAGGTCTGAGTGTCTTCCATCATGGAGTAGCCTGTTCCACAACCCAGAATTCTCCTGCAGGTATACGAACCAACAGTGTTCTCGCACCTCTGTCTGGCTGTACACGTGTTCATCTCAGTTGCACACTCATCAATGTCTAATGGAGAAATGTGTAAAAATACTTTAAATTCCTAATTATATGCAAGGAATTTATTATCGCATAATTATGCGAGAAGCGTCACTCATGAAATAAAATTATTCATTTTTATATTAATGCTGCTAAAATACATGTTTAGGTGATTTGACATGTATGAGGCATTTCTCAATATTAAGTACTCATATAAAATAAGGAATTGACAGTAATCGAAACCTCAGGAGAATTTTTGGGGGGGGGGGGGGGGGGGGGGGGGGGGAATAAAGATTTAATTTTTCACTGTTTTACATGATGTATAATCTGGTTTGGAGTAGTTGCTGCTTTCAGTAATACCTTCACATGAACCAGAAATGCTGTTATAGGAGTATCCCTTGGTACACTGGGGTAGAGACCGACATCCTTTGGAAATGGGGTCAACCTCTGTACCCTGGGGGCAGGGCCGGCACCTGTAAGATCCCTCTCGATTGTAACAACCGTGTCCTTTTGCGCAGTTAGCAGCTCCTGAGGAGCACTCATCTACATCTATGAATATCAATTCAACACAATAATTAAACAGTTTCTATGGTAATAATCCATGACATGAATTCATGTGGAACTTTTGAAGTTGATATTTTTCATTACTTGTTTTAAGAGAATTTAATATATAGAGAGAACATTTTTCTTTAAAGAGGTCCTTAGTTGTTGCACAGCAAACAAAATAAAAAAACAAAATTAAAATTACTTATAGTCGTGGTGCAAGAGTTAAATCTTCCAAACTCTGTGAACTATCATTCTCTTTATTTACATCATAATCAATTGTGACAATCATACATCTAGTATTTCTTCATTACAAAATCACTACCTGAATAAACATCTTAACATCTTCATTAGTAACCCTGATTTAGGGCATATGACCTTGACTAGTCATCACATCTGGACTTCTCATAAAAAATTTCAAACTTAAGCTGAGTTTTCTTTTATTTGGGCAGTTAAAATTTGAGTAAAATCGTAGACTTAAGTACTAGTTTTGACTTAAGTTATTTTCAAGAAATCCAAGCCTGGTCTTAAGATAGGTTCATGTCAAATATGAGCTTCTTAATTCTCTCCATTAAAAATGATGGTCAGGGACAAATATCTCTTATTTTTGTATATTTGTTTTCACCAGTGACCTTGACCTAATGATCTTATTCCAGATTCCATCACGACACACTGTCTGGTCAGACACAGCTTTTCATCTCTCTCTCTCTGTCTGTCTCTCTCTCTCTCTCTCTCAGTATGATCACTTTATCTTTATGAAAGGTAGTGACCCAAACACAGCTGACTGAAAGTTTTTAAATATTTGATCATCAATAAAGTATGTGCCAATTGTAAAGTATCTACTTCTCATCTCTATCCATCAGGTTATATAGTTGAAGCAACAAGTGGGATGGAAGACAGACAGACATGCTGTTTATACCATGGATACTTTGCTTTCAGGGACTAACTGTAATGCATCTTCGTAGTTCCTCTGCTTGACGAGTGAAGGTGATTTTACATTAAAACTTTATTTCCAGTATTTATTTCTGCCATTTACCTCTGGATCATGACCCAGGGGTAATAAATTTCACTTACCAGGTAGAGGCCTTAACACTTATTGTAATTACCAGATATGAACTAAATTTTGTTCCTCTACCTATAAAGATACTGCATATCAATTTTGGTGTCAAGAATAATTGATTTCATGAGTTCTGAGAAGTTGAAATTGTTTAAATCAAAGTTTACGATTCTCACCAGCAGGCAGGCACCAACAGTTATAAGTCACACAAGTGACCCTGCTGGCCCAACAAAATGGCTACTCACCACTTTCTTAAGATGCCTAATCTCAAAAAGTTTGAATGGTACGTAACAGAATGATAATTAATAGAACAGTAATTAACAAAATGGTAAGTAACAGAAGGTAAGTAATGGAAGGTAAGTAATAGAATGGTAATTGATTGACTGATTATATATTGTTTAACGTCCCTCTCAAGAATTTTTCACTCATATGGAGATGTCACCATTGCCAGTGAAGGGCTGAAAAATTTTGGCCTATGCTCGGCGCTTATGGCCATTGAGCAGGAAGGGATCTTTATTGTACCACACCTGCTCTGACACAGGTCCTAGGTTTATGCGGTCTCATCCAAAGGACCGCCCCATTTAGTCACCTCTTACGACAAGCAAGTGGTACTGAGGATCTATTCTAACAACCCGTATCACAGAATGGTAATTAACATAATGGTTAGTAACAGAAGGTAATTAATGGCATTGTAATTAACAGAATGGTAATTAATAGAATGGTAAGTAACAGAATGGTAAGTTACATATTAACATGTTAACTTGAACAGAGTGGTGAAAGAGATGGATTATATATAATCTTCAAAACAATACAGATACAAGCAAACTTTGAAATGACACTGTACATCTCTATGGTGACTAAGGTGACCACTGACCTTTGCAATTAATCCCATCTGCCAGCAGTGTGTATCCTTGGTTACAGGCACAGCTCACACCATTCTCGTCCTCCACACACCTCTGCTGACAGGGATTGTATCGCTTACACCCAATAGCTGAAATAAAGACACTCTATTTATAAACACAAGTGGGGGCACAAACAGGGGTAGTAGAAATACACACAGACAATGGCCCCTAAATATGAAGCACTGTTTATATATATATATATACCCAACCCATACACAGTTATCAAGTGGCTGAAAAAATGTAGACTTTGTTAATAGTTTGAAGTGAATTTAACATGGTTCACTATCAACAGTGATTCACTACTACACCTTAGACAATTAACAGTGATCAATGAAATTACTACACACCTCAGGCAATTAACAGTGAATTGTATTTTTCAACCTGCAGATATTAAACATAGTATAAAGGTAAATGTCAAGGTCATAATAACAATTATTATTAGTCAATGTGTCTGTCCTTTCATCTGTCCTTTAACACTGTATATGATGCAATATCTCCGTAACTTTTCCTTTGTGACCATGAACCTTGACCCTGTTTACATTATAACCTTTAAATCTGTAAGTGTCATACTGAACATAAAGTATGTACATTAAAAAGTTCTGGAGATATCGTACGACAATTATAGAGCATTTTATGATAGACAATGCAATTATTATTAGACAGTTACATCTTTAATGCAGATTCCTAATTAAAAAAAAAAAATATTGCTTTTGCATAAATCTTCTCTTCAAACTTTGTTAGTAATAGATAGAGTTCTGTACCAGTTTGAGAATTTTCCATTCTCAATTCAGATCTTACGTTTGTCCTGAATACAGGTGCTGCCATCACTGTGAAGTGTGTATCCCGGGTTACAATCACATCGGTAACTACCAATTGTATTAACACAAATCTGTCCACATATGTTGCCACGGTGGAGAGCACACTCGTCAATGTCATTCACAGCAGTGGTGGCTTTCAAGAAATAGAAATTCAGTCAGAATGCTTCATTCATACCATGATAATCTCATAGATCAAAAGATAGGGTACATTGCTAAATTTCATTGGCTGTAACCAAAGAAATGTATTTTGATAAATCCTTATAATCACTGCTGTTTGCATTGAAAATCCAAATCCTTTGTTTTAATATTTGCAGTGTTACATTTTCATAATGACAGTTTCACATTGACAATGAGACAATGCTACTGTTGATTATAATGTCAATTAGGAGCATACTAATATATGGCAGTGAGAAAGTATCCAAAAATTAAAATATTTCAGTTTTTCTTCATAATTTTATTTTTTAATTAATCATGAATTTACTGTTCACACCTACCATTTTCTTTCAAATGAGAAAAACAAAATCGCCATTATTTAAGCTGTTTGACTTCAGGAAGAAGGCAATATTTGCATCAACCATAAAACATTTATTGACTGTTGTTTTGGACTCAACTCTGTAAATATGTTTCTTAGATTCATAGATACTTTTGTCATACTACAGGAGTCATAAAGTTTAATCAATTGAAATAAAAATCCGCAAAAAATAAAATAAAATAAAATAAAAATCCTTTCCTACTATCATCTATATAACTTTATTTCTCTAGAAGACAGTGGATAATTTTTTTTAAAGATTGGATAATTTTTTTCAATTATTGATAAAACTCCTGTAGTTATACACCTTCATTTTTTTCCTATACAAAACTAATACGATTTAGAACTTACATTTCATCTGTTAAATCAACTCTCATACTCATAATCTATTGACTGATCAACAGTTTACAAACTGATGACCAGGCAATACAAGTCAATCCGAGTCAATTAGTATCCAGCCTATTCCATTTCCGATTGACCGAGACAGTAACAATTTTCATGCCTTGTTTCATGTTTTATACCTGGGTACCAAAGTGCACGCGTATTGAGTCATTCTTTAATAAGATATTGAACATCAAACTTGGCTAGTGATTCAAAGGCATGCTTTCATCTAAAGTTGAGTATCATGCTGTAATTCGGTACTTGTATTTAAAAGGTAAAATGGGCAAGAAAATACATTGCAAGTTAGTCGATGTTTATGGGTCTACTGCACCATCTTATTCTCAGGTAAAAATTCTGAGTAGGGGAATTCAAATGTAGAAGAACATCTTTAGAAGATGAAGCCAGGTCTGGACGCCCTCTGGATGCCACCGATGAAGAAATGTGTACTGAAGTTCGGGATCTGGTATACTTTGATAGGCAAATTCAGGTGGAAGAAATAGTGCAGGCAATAAGCATTTCACATGGTAGCGTTTCAACAATTGTACATGATCATTTAGGTATGAGGTAGTTAACAGCCCGTAGGGTCCCTAAATCCCTTAGTGATGAGCAATTGGCAACCAGAGCATCAGTATGCAGTGCCTTGTTGAAGCGTATTAGGTCAAAAGATGATTTTCTTTTGCATCTGGTGACTGTAGATGAGACTTGGGTTCATTATTATGAGCCAGAGAATAAAGCTCAGAGTTGTCAGTGGGTAGGGCCAAGGTCCCCAGGCCAAAGAAGACGTAACCATCTGTTGGCAAGGTGATGACCACAGTATTTTGGGATGCAAAAGGCATTATCATGTTGGAATTTTTACCCAAGAGAAGTACAATAACTGGAGTGTACTATGCAAATTTGCTAGACCAGCTGACAATCGCCATCCATGAAAAATGCAGAGGTAAACTCTCTAAAGGTGTATTGCTGCAACAGGACAACGTGAGAGTCCACATTTGCGAAGTTGCAATGAATGCTGTAGAGTGAAACGGGTATGAAATAATACCACATCCTGCCTATTCTCCTGACCTAGCTCATAGTGACTTCTCCTTAATCCCAAACTTGAAAAAGGATATCTGGTCTGACGAAGAAGTTGTGATGGCAGTTGAGGAGTGGGTCAAAAGAAAGGACCCCGACTTTTTCATTTCTGGGCTGATGGCACTTGAACACTGTTAGTCTAAGTGCATCACACTAGAGGGAAATTACATCGAAAAAGAAGAGATGGATCTTAACCTGAAATAAGTTAGGCTGGTTACTTATTGACTCGCCCTCGTATACACTAAAATAAAATTTTGAAAATCAGTTTTATCCAAAATTACATATTTTCTGCCTTTTTGACACATAAACTTATTATACATCATCATATCTCTCACAATCAAATTATTTTGCGCTGATTTGAGAAACTCTTTCCAGATGCAGCGAGCCACCGTAAGTGCGAAGCAGATGTATGCTTCACTTCACACTAGCATTCTATCATCCATGCATGTCACTTGGCTCTCAGTCTACTGCTTTCTTTATGCAATGTTGATGTTCACTGATTTCATTGATGATGAAATACAGAATTTATCAGATGAAATGCAGAGCAGAAACATGAAAATGTAATTATTGATTATTAATAAGGATATTGGGTTTGTTTTCTTTTAAATTAGTGGATACATTGATTATGTATGCTATCACAAATGTCGTGTTAACAGTTCAAGTCAACAAACCATGTGCATATAGTAAAAACAACGTAAACAAGAGGTCCATGGCCACATCGCTCACCTGAATCACCTTGGCCCATATTAAAGATTTTAGCTACATATTCGCATATAAAACTTTGATCCCTTAATGTGGCCCCACCCTACCCCTGGGGGCCATAATTTTAATAAAATTGAATCTGCATTATGTCAGAAAGTTGCCATGTAAATTTGAACTTTTGTGGTTTAGTGGTTCTTTGAGAAGTAGATTTTGAAAGATTTTTTCCTATATTTCCACATATAAAAGATTTATCCCTTATTGTGGCCCTATTCTACCCCTGGGGACCATGATTTTAAAAAAATCTTGAATCTGCACTATGTCAGGAAGCTTCAATGTAAACTGGAACTTTTCTGACCCAGTGGTTCTTAAAAACAAGATTTTTAAATGAATCCTTCCTATTTTTGTAATTACCTCCCCTTTGAAGGGGTTTCTTTTGAACAAACTTGAATTCCCTTCACCCAAGGATAATTTATACAAAGTTTGATTGACATTGGTCTTGTGGTCCTGGAAAAGTATTTTTCCTATATTTTCACATGTGAAACTTTGATCTACTATTGTGTCCCTCCCCCCCCCCCCCACCCAAAGGGGAAATGATTTTAACAAACTTGAATCTGCACTATGTAAGAAACCTTCCATGTAAATTTGAACTTTACTGGCCCAGTGGTTCTTGAGAAGAAAATTTTGAAATGACCCCACCCTATATTTGCATTTTTGTGATTATCTCCCCTTTGAAAAGGGTATGGGCCTTCATTTGTACAAACTTCAATGCCCTTCACCCAAGAATGATTTGTACCAAGTTTAATTGAAATTGGTCACGTGGTTTTGGAGAACAAGAGTTTTAAAGATTTTTCACTATATTTTCACTTATAAAACTTTGATCCCCTATTGTGGCTCCACCCTACCCCCGGGACAATGATTCTATTAAAACATATAATAACAAACTTGAATCTGTACTATGTAAGAAATCTTCCATGTAAATTTGAACTTTGCTGGCCCGGTGGTTCTTAAGAAGAAGATTTTTAAATGATCCCACCCTATTTTTTCATTTTTTGTTATTGATTCCCCTTTGAAGGGGGCATGGCCTTTCATTTGAACAAACTTCCATGTTCTTCACCCAAGGATGATTTGTACCAAGTTGACTGGCATTGGCCTGCTGATTCTGGAGAAGTCTTTTGAAAATTTTTCAGTATTTTTTCACTATTTTGGTATTATCTTGCCTTGGAGAGATTGTTGCCCTTTATTTGATCAAACTTAAATCCCCTTCATCTATGGATGCTTTTTGTCAAGTTTGATTGAAATTGGCCCAGTGATTCTGGAGAATAAGATGAAAATGTGAAACATTTACGCCGATGACAACACCTATGATGGACAATGAAAAGTTTTGATTAGAAAAGCTCACTTGAGACTTAAGCTCAGGTGAGCTAAATTTGAAGGTGTATAACAAAACACACTATGTCCTTGGACAATAGCAGTTTTTGCCTTCAGAACAGATTTGTTGTCCTTAGCCTACAGCTTTGGGCAACAGATCCATTCTCAGGTTAAACAAATCGGCTGTTGTCCTCATACCCAGTCAATAATTGTATAATATTGACCTTGACAAAAACTTCATTGTCAATATGACAACAGACAAATCAATATTTCATGAACAACTGCATTGGTACGGTTATAGTTAGACGTTATTTGAGTCACAAGAACTATGTTTACTAACAACATAATCTGGCCGTAATTCTGACTGAAATGGACCTACATATAAATCAACAAAAACACTTTTCATCATTTAAAAGGTGACATAAACAGAATGATTAAAATCTTAGAAATGAGTCATGAACTAACTGTTCATCTTCTACCATTTTCTTCCAAATGAGAAATATAATAAAACCACAATTTTTCTGTTTGGTTCTGGAAGAACTGTATGCATCTACCACCATCATATCAAGGTATGTTATTTCTTGTTTTAAAGTGCAAACTACATGATACCATCAATGCATGCAGCCCAAAATTTATTAAAACCTGCTGGAAAAGTTTACATTTTTCAAGGGAAGCAATAGAAATCATGAGCTTTATGACTTTCATGGTGTCATCAAGAATTTTGAACTTTTTCACATGAAAACTATTGCCTCTGTAAGAAATTAATGAACAAGTTAAATTTCAGGGCCATCAATAACAGTTGTTGCACAGGACCTGTTATAATATACACCCTGGGTATTGTTGGAGTGCACGAATGTTAAGGCTCTTTCATATATCAAGAGTACAGCATAAGCCAGCTAATTAAATTAATTAAGAATATGTAGAACAACATAACAAATGTTTGACAGGTCTTTTAATGAATGTCACTTACTGTTAAAACTAAAACTGCCCAGACAGCATGTCACTTACTGTTAAAACTAAAACTGCCCAGACAGCATGTCACTAACTGTTAATAGTACAACTGCCCAGGCAGCATGTCACTAACTGTTAAGACTAGAACTGTCCAGACAGCATGTCACTTACTGTTAAGACTACAACAGCCCAGACAGCATGTCACTTACTGTTAAGACTACAACTGCCCAGACAGCATGTCACTTACTGTTAATACTACAACTGTCCAGACAGCATGTCACTAACTGTTAAGACTAGAACTGTCCAGACAGCATGTCACTTACTGTTAAGACTACAACAGCCCAGACAGCATGTCACTTACTGTTAAGACTACAACTGCCCAGACAGCATGTCACTAACTGTTAAGACTAGAACTGTCCAGACAGCATGTCACTAACTGTTAAGACTAGAACTGCCCAGACAGCATGTCACTTACTGTTAAGACTAGAACTGTCCAGACAGCATGTCACTAACTGTTAATACTAGAACTGTCCAGACAGCATGTCACTAACTGTTAAGACTAGAACTGTCCAGACAGCATGTCACTAACTGTTAAGACTACAACTGTCCAGACAGCATGTCACTAACTGTTAAGACTAGAACTGTCCAGACAGCATGTCACTTACTGTTAAGACTACAACAGCCCAGACAGCATGTCACTTACTGTTAAGACTACAACTGCCCAGACAGCATGTCACTTACTGTTAATACTACAACTGTCCAGACAGCATGTCACTAACTGTTAAGACTAGAACTGTCCAGACAGCATGTCACTTACTGTTAAGACTACAACAGCCCAGACAGCATGTCACTTACTGTTAAGACTACAACTGCCCAGACAGCATGTCACTAACTGTTAAGACTAGAACTGTCCAGACAGCATGTCACTAACTGTTAAGACTAGAACTGCCCAGACAGCATGTCACTTACTGTTAAGACTAGAACTGTCCAGACAGCATGTCACTAACTGTTAATACTAGAACTGTCCAGACAGCATGTCACTAACTGTTAAGACTAGAACTGCCCAGACAGCATGTCACTAACTGTTAAGACTACAACAGCCCAGACAGCATGTCACTTACTGTTAATACTAGAACTGCCCAGACAGCACTCGCTAAATGTGGCATCACACGGTCCACCAAAGTTTTCTTTCTGTAGCAATGAGCAGTCACCTCTCATTGACTGTGAGATCAAGCCCAGCTGACAACAGTGGCAACACTCCTAGAAATGGAACAAAATGAGTTAATCTGACAACTATATGTCTAGACGCGATATTTTGTTGTCGGACCTGAAAAGGTGAAGATATGCGTGTGGAACTACGATATAACTCCTATAAGGAATACAAAATAAAGACTCTATTCCTGTCATAGCTATTTGGAACTATGACCTACTTTGTACTGTTCTGATCCAAACATGTCGTCCCGAATTGCACACCGGCTGTAACTCAGGGCATCTGACTTCCCATTCTGACATTGGTCCCTCTGTTTCTGCTTCATACAACAGACCCTGAGGATGGTCAAACAACTGGGCTGGTCCCTGGTTGCCACCCCAGGGACAGACTGAGTATACCCCTCACAGGTGTCGGAGTCAGTGGCATATTTTGTCCCCTGCAGACAGCAGCTTTCCAGTAAAGTTTTGTCGATGGCAGCTGAAACATAACCCAGACTTACATTATCCAAAGCTAACATGAATGATGAACTCACAGTAATTAATTTAATTCTGTTCAAACAAATAAACAAACACACAAAGTCTAAAGTATTTCATTGCATTCACAATTTGTAGATCGCATGGCTTAACAAATGCTCTCAGAGATCACATTTTCTTTAGTGAGATGACCTTGAATACAATGCTATGAAGTCCAGGACTACATGCACCAATCATTTGATGATTTTCAAATTGAAGTCACTGTGGGAAAAATATTTTTGTTTATTGCAATTCAATAATCTTACACACTGCTTTACAATCGAGGCCAAAACTGATAATTCACTTTTGTAGATTTGAACAGCTTATAATTCTTATGAAGAAAAAAAACCCCCTAAAAATAGTGCACATTGAAATGTCTGGAGATTTGACCTTGGCACTTTTGAATTTCAATTCCTTTTTAAATAAATGTTTAAAAAACTGTGATACTACACAATCTTAATCTTAGATCTTTTGGTATAAAACAACATATTGTTAAAAATATTGCACCAGCACTTTGTAATGTGACATAAACAAAAGTTCTACAAGTTTTGGATCAGGGGTTTACCCCGATTTACAGTCATCATTTCTTAATTCATCTTCCTTTTATAATTAAAGTCCAAGGAACAAACTTTGGTTGAATTCTTTTTTCACAATGACGCTTTATTTCATGTTTAAATAAACAGACTAGGAGGTGAAAATATGAAAAATTCACAACATAAAAAAAGACAACAGAAAATTATATTAAGAAATGCTCATTTAGATAAACAATCTGTACAGGTGGTAAGGTAATTCTTCATTACACAAAGCTGTGTTTATTAATTTTCAAAAATTCTTCTATAAGTTCTTATACCTTGACAACACTACATTTCAAACTACAAGTAATTTCAATGTTGCATGGATTATAGAATCTTGAATTCTGCGAAAATCACAATTTTATCATACAAGATAATTACTAATTTATTATAATAATTCATATATGATGATCACACAATAAATATAAAATCTTACCTAGTGAGAACGAGAATAATTCAATAATAATTAATCCCAACACCACTGGGCTACTGCAAAATAATCCTTTAACCATCTTCCTAGATGTGAAATAATCTCTATGATCACTATCTGTCAATGGTAATATGTGGAACAATGTGCGTAAATTGTAAATCCCTCTTGTATATCAAACCACGCAATTAACGCAGATTTATTGTTAAAAATATCTCAATTTACATCATGGTGATAAAATCAACATCTGACTGATGCTTCAGATGTAGACAATGAAAAGACTTTTCAGGCCACAGAGAGGAACATGACCGAATTTACCTCCATCTTTTACTTCCCCATAACAATCATTTGTAAAATTACATTTTTCTCCCAATACATTTAAATGAAAAAAAGCCAAGTCCTTCGATATATTGACCCAACAATTAAATACCCATACTTAACCACAAGAATGGCTTTGTATAGATGAAACAGACTGGGTCAAAGTAAGACTCCCTGCAGGAGCCCAGACAACTCTTTAAAACTGAAGAAGCACTTCAAGTTCTTAGGAGGGTTTTTTAGTGGAAGCTTCCTATTAAGGTCGCAGCATGTACTCAGTGAAAAGATAATCTGCTTAGAATTGTGTACTGGGGAACTGTGAGTATTTTAATGAAACAAAGTGTTACTGCGAAAGTGTGGTCAGCTGTACATGAATTCCCCAAAAGCTTGACATAACACAGTCTCGCTGTGGATATTCAATACATTACCATGATTGCATAACAATTTAGTTTCTTTTTTTTTCTGGTACAAACATATTTATAATGTAAAAGCACAGTCTTTTAAAAACATTTAATACAGAAACGTTTAATGATAATTAAAATAAAGAAAGAAATATAAGAATTTGGTTTTGTTAACATTTAGAATGCAGGATATATTCTGGTATAATAACTTTAACTTTGCAAGAATTATTATGGCAAAATTCATGTCTCACAAATTATTGCAAATGTAAAGTTATGAATTATCACTGTTTCTGTACATAAAGAGCAGACACTCCCAGCCAATGCCGAGACACAGAATTAGGAGTGGTTACTTATAAAAGTTCAAGGATAGACATCCACTT
This sequence comes from Ostrea denselamellosa, assembly GCA_024699665.1. NCBI lineage: Eukaryota > Metazoa > Mollusca > Bivalvia > Ostreida > Ostreidae > Ostrea > Ostrea denselamellosa. The sequence goes on from JAMZEH010000025.1 coordinate 4,020,362, forward strand.
TTTATCTCTTTGTCCTTTGGGCAAGTAAACTCAAACAATCACTTGTCCAAATGAAAAACTTTATTGTCCAATTTTTTTTTTTAAACCTTAATATACTTATCAACCCATAGCTTTAATTACTCCCCTTTGCAAGGTCAGCTAAAGGTTAAACAGTGAATAGCAAGATTTTTCCTTCTTTACCCTACCAAATGTAGGAGATTACAGCCATGAATTGGAGCTAATAATTAAGATTTTATACAAGTTTATGGGTTATCCTGAGGCATAGTGGATATACCGCTGAATTTCTGACACAAGGTACAAACCATACTGTTGTCAGTGTCATTTAAACCCGTAAATTCAGATTCTTTTTATTGAGAGTTCTAATTATTCTCTATTTTGCCTTTTCTTTCTGAGCATTTTCCTCACTGTCATACTTAAGAGAGATGGTTGTGAAGCCATAATTTTCTCACAAACATGACTCGTACAAGTCGTATGTGAGATAATTTATTTATTTGGAATGGCTTACTGATAGAATAAGATATGGTATGACCAACTACAACGGGGTTTTCGCTAATAAAAATTTGAGGATTCCATAAAGAAAACAAAAATTCAGCCAAACTTTATTTTCTAATACTTAATATTTATCAAGATTAACATATTCTCAGCGTAGTGCAGGCAATACAAAGTCCCCTACCGGTAAGATAAATCAGTCAAAAGTAGGTCAAGTAAAACGAAACTCAAACTGGATCTGTTACTATCCAAGATAAAGTCATGTATAAAACTTCATTTGAATGTCTTCATCCAGTGCAGAGAGAAGTCTGGAAAACCTCAAGCGGAATGACAGACAGATGGACGGACAAACAGACCAAGGGTAAACTAATAGTCCCTTTCAGCAAAGCCGGCAGGGGACTTATAATTACATTTCCTACTGAAATAATCACTTGCCCCACTGGGCATGTGTGTATGGAGTTTCACTTGTTTGAACTGGGCTTTCTGTTGCATCAGGAAATGAAACAACCATTAATATGGATCCCTGAAGTTTATTTATAGTATATGATATTCGATATTTGGTGGTATTACATACAGATTATGCAGCATTTTTAATTTCCACTAGATACCAATTAGTAAGCATGATACCTCAAAAAACATTTGGAAATTCAAAACAGCTCAGCATACAAACTTTAGGAACACACTGTATAAATCTGACAGAGAAATTAATCATACTGTACATCACCATTACAGAACTGTATTATGTCTACATAGTCTGGTCCAGATTTTGAAAAAAGAGGCTAGAAATGGGTTCTAACGGCAAATTATTATTATTTGGTCCAACATAACTTTTTAACCTAATTTGCGTATGCTGAATCCGAAAAAATATGTTGAACTTCATGAAAATGGCGTTAAATAGGTCAAAATGGCGATTCAAAATGGCGGTGTTGAAATTTGCAAAATTATCTATATGGCTTTATTTTAAAAAAGTTTATTGCAAATTAAAGCAATTTAAAGGCTTGTACTAAACTTATATGTGTCTGAAAAATAGAATAAATTGTTCAATGTTCGTTAAACAATTAAAATTGTGAAAAAAACGATTAGATCCCAATTAACTCATTTTTTCGCAACCGCATATTGACGCACAGTATATATATGCATTTTGATATGATATTTAATGCTTATTTCCTTCTAATTGTGCAAATTATTCAGTTAACGTATTGCATACTTTATGATATAAATGCACTTGAAATTCAACACAGTGTTCAATGGTTTTCACAATAGCGCGACCGACACAATCGAGGATCGAATTAACAAATGATTCTGACATAAGGTATAAAACTGATGGCCGAGGTTATAGGCTTGTCATATCTCACCACTCATTGATTAGAAATCATGACTGAACGATCACTTAAGCGAAGTTATCAAATAGATACAGATTTGTGTGTTATATGTCAGGAAAAAAAGACAGACACGTTAGAATTAAAAAGCAAAAAGTCTATCGAAACGTTGACCGAGAGGGCATCTCGTCGTAAGAAAGTTAAAGATGCCAGGAACTATGATGCCATTGACAGAATAGAAAAATTAAGTCCGAATGATAGAGTTCTATGTCATAGGAAATGCTATAGTGCATTTACTCACCCCAGACCAATTCAGTTAATGGAAAGAAAAGCATGTTTGCTTACAAACACATCTGATACAATCAACGTCGATACAGAGGATGATGTACCGTCTACGTCATCTTGCTCACACCCTTCTGCAGCAGCATCCCGAACTTTGCGAAATGCATCTACACCAATAGATTGGGAGTTATGCATATTTTGTCAACAACAAATTAAACAGAAGCTATTCAACATTACAACATTTTCTGTTAGCGACATGGTTCTTAAAAATGCAAAGTATGACAACATACTTCGTGTTAAGTTAGGAAACGTTAGCGATTTGATAGCTGCAGAGGGTAAGTACCATCTAAAATGCATGAATGCTTTTAAGTATGATACACAAAAAACAGAAAAGGAGTCAAAATGTGAAGATCTGGCCATGATATTTCTTGGACGAAAGGACTGGACATTTCCTTCCCTCGAATTTAAAGCCAAGCGTTTTCACACACTTTACAGCTGACAATATTGATATTAGTGATTCAACACTGGATGGCAAGGAAACATTCCATGCAACGCAGATAGCATGTTGGCAACGAGGGTCGGGAAATGACATTAACCTTCAGCACATAAGTCCATCTTCAAATGAGACATTGAAGGTACCTCCTCAGATGGACAGTATTGTCATTTCCCCAATAGTAGAAGGAAAATCACAACCTCACTATCCCAGACCAGTTACGTTAGATATCTTCCAACCTTCTGACTCAGAGAATCAATTGTCCTCTCAAGAGTTTGCTAATGAATTGGCATTTCATTTGCACAGACATAAGCAGAAAGTCCCAGCTAGTTGGTCAGGACATAATCAGTCTGTCAGTAGTAAAAACCCGGATCTCACACTTGTTGGTTACATGCCTATTGTACAAGCACCTGCTCATGAAATGGATACACTTAACACAGTTGTCCAGAAATGCATGCACATATCTGAGCATCTTGGTCAACGTCATACAGTTATCACAGTTGATCAAGCTTTGTACTTTAAGTTGATGGATTTAAAATGGTCAGTTCCTGAGTATAGAGACAGGCTTGTTCCAAGAATGGGTGGCTTACATATAGCTATGAATTTCATGAAATGTATAGGAGATCATATGAGAGGTTCTGGTTTGCATGAACTGTGGATGGAATGCGAGTTATTAGGACCTGTGGCTGCTGAAAATGTATTAGGTGGAAAGCACTACAGTCGTGGCATGAGAGCCCATAAAATTACTGCTCAAGCAATCTGGAAGATTTTACTGCCAGACTTTGTGTTATTTGTATCTACCAAAAATGTTGATCATTCGCAAACATTGAATGGCATCATGACTGAACAGCAAGACATACTTTCTAGCATTGACCAACTGCAAAATCCTGTTTTCAAAGAGTATTTTTCAAGTTTCAGACAGGAAATTGACAACCCAAATGTCCTGTTTTGGTGGTCATATTTGGACATGGTTTCTATCCTTTTAATGTTTACAAAGTCAGAAAGAGATGGGCTTTGGGATTTATATTTGAAGTCTTTCCGTTCAATGCTCCCATGGTTCTTCCGATATGACCATACAAATTATGCTAGGTGGGGTAGTGTGTATCTTGCTGATTGCCACCAATTGCCTATTGAAGTACTATCAGAGTTTCAGGATGGAAATTTTGTCGTCAAGAGAAGTGCTGGAACTTTCAATCAAGTTGACCCAGACCAAAGTCAAGAATGGCTAAACGCCACGGGTAAGAAAGGTGGTGGAATTGTAGGAATTACTAGGACTCCATCTGCTCTCAGTAGGTGGTCCCTTTCCTACAATCTGAGATCTCATATAAGTCTTCTTACAAAGGTGATGTACGATGTGAATCCAGATGACATTCTCACACACAAGGACGCATCAAAGAGTCGACAAGTTACTGATGCAGTGTATGAGGATTCGCTCGTTGATGCAATGAAAAGGTTTAGAGTATTTGACCTTTTGTACGAAAGAGATCAACTGATCAATATAGTTACAAAAGACAAAGCTACAGATATGATCAAGGAGTCCTTACTTTCTGCAGCAAATTTGGGACAGATATCATTAGAGAATTTCGTAAAAGATCGTCTGATACCAAACATAGAAACAAGTAGTTTACAAGTTCCTTTGAGAAGTGTTCTGAAAAAAAGCTGCTCATTAACATTTGACTCCTTATACAAGGTACAAGTTGTACCAAAAGCTGTGGAAAAGAAAAAAATTCTAAAGGCAGATCGGAACATACTGCAGAGACTTGTCATTGCATATAAGGCCGGACGAGAGGTTGATTTAGAGCAGATTTTGAAACACGAGCTCCTTCCTGTGCCGATATCTATAGCGGATACCAGCGGTGCACTAAAGTCTGGAAACAAATCTGTTGTTTTAGAAGACATACTTCAAGATGTTGATGTAAGGGCGCGAGTCGAAAATGTAGGCGAATCACCAGCTTTGATCATAGATGGCCAGGCTTTAGTTCAGAGCATGAAAACACATGGCATGAAAACATTTGGAAACTTTGCAGATGAGTTTGTTTCCACTGTGGTGAGAAAAGGGGCCATGTATTCAAGAGTTGATGTTCTGTTCGACCGTTACAGGGAACAATCTATAAAATCGGGCACTCGTTCTCGTAGGGCAAAAGGGCAGCAGCCAGTTAGAAGGGTTATTGAAAATAAGGATGTGCCACTCCCGAATAACTTTTCAGCTTTTTTGTCTTTGAATGACAACAAGAAAGACCTAGCTGCCTTTTTATCTGAGCAGATAATTCTTCATGCACCCACAGAGAAAACTGTTGTTACTGCTGGTGGGTTTCTCGATGAGAATAGCGTTAAATGCAATGACGAATTCCTCGATATATCTGCCCTACATGCGTCACATGAAGAGGCAGATACTAGAATAGTTCTTCATGCCATACATTGTGCGAAAGAATCCACTTGCAGTTCAGTTGTTGTACTAGCATCTGATACTGATGTTTTACTGCTACTTGTATCTTTCTTTTCAGAAATAAATATACAGTTGTGGATGGTTGCTGGAACATCTGCAAAGCCCAAGAACATTCCTATTCATGCTGTTGTAGAGAAAACCTTTACCTCTCCAGAAATGTGCACGAATCTGTTAGCATTCCATGCTCTGACTGGATGTGACACAACTTCTTTTTTCTTTGGGATATCCAAAAAAACTGGATTTAAGGTTTACAAAGACAATGTTGGGCTTTTTGGAGGTTTTGGAGAGGGCAATTTAACTGAACAGAAAATAGTCGACTGTGAAAAGTTCGTATGCAAGCTGTATAACCAGGGCACAGTGTCGTCAACTGACTCGGTTAGGAACATTTTATTCGGAAAATCCAAGAGCCCCGAAAACATGCCCCCCACTAGCGATGCCTTGCATCTGCACATTAAACGTGCACATTATCAAGCGCTGGTATGGAGACAAGCAAATATAAGTAACCCCACATTACCATCTCCAACTGAGATGGGATGGAAGTTGAATGAAGGTATTCTAGTGCCTATTCTGATGACTTTAGACCCAATTCCAGAATCTTGTTTAGACTTGATTGCATGTAGTTGCACAACAGGTTGTAAAACATTGAGGTGTGGGTGCAAGCGTAACAATTTGCTGTGCATGGACCTTTGTAAGTGCAAAGTCACAAGCAAAGAACAATGTAGGAACAGTATACGTTGAATTTTGAGGAAAAACAGAGAAAATTCGGGTTTTCTTTCGTGCAATGGCTTTTTTAGGGTCGCATGCTTATTTCTATCTTTTTCTCGATGCTATTGTATTTTGTAATCATAGTTTTTACATTTTTTTTTCTACATGCGCGTTTCAAAACGATTTGAAAAAAATTACTGTCCGCCATTTTGAATCGCCATTTTGACCTATTTAACGCCATTTTCATGAAGTTCAACATATTTTTTCAGATTCAGCATACTCAAATTAGGTTAAAAAGTTATGTTGAACCAAATAATAATAATTTGCCGTTAGAAGTTCTTTTTAGCTGAAATCGGACCAGACTAACAGAAATTTCAACAGAATATCAAAAATTGATGTTTGAATTGATTTATTCAGTTGGTTGTGGAGTTTCATGAGTTTCATCTACAATTCCAATGCACTTCCCCTGAGACAATCTATGATTCATGACGTTATACATACAGTAATTCACATTTATAGTGAATCACCAGGGAGGTCCTCTTCTGCTTAGCAAGAGGTGTAGTTCATTACATCCAAACCGAGTTACATGTATTCATTATTTTTATGAGGGGAATGAAAATTGATTTGCTATAAGTGGCAATACATTATACAGTTGAACTTCACACTGATATCTCGAATACCATGGATATGTTGATGTGATCCAAAAGTCCCAACCACTTATGCTTTAAATACTTTACCCTCGATATCCTGAATTCTCGGATATCTCAAAGTTCTTTCTCAGTTCGAGTTCAAGATAGCAAGATAACGAGATTTTTTATCATACCCACATTCACTACAACCATGTTTTACTGTATGCAATAAAATAATGAATATCAAATGAAATGCAATACACATGCAAATGCAGAAAGTATTACATGGATTATGAATAGTGTTTTGTATCATTCAATTTCAAATCTAAATATTTCAAAATCATTTCTCCATCTACACAGACAGACTGACACACGTTAACAAACAATCTCACAAATATCCAAATAGGAAAGTTTGGGCCACAGAAACTGCATGCACCTCTGTACCAACATATCCACTAATTAATGGTTTAGGCACATTGTGCCCAGCTTTCTATTATTCCATAGATATTTGATTTGAACCAAGATCTTCTTAAAAGAATTCCTGGCATTGCAGCAATTAATGTATGTTTTGAAAGCACCATATCTTAAAACATCTGCAAGTCAATGTTTCATAGAATGCTGAACGTGAATTATCAGACGTCTACTCTCCGTCGCTTCTGTACATTGCTGACGTCATCTGTAAACAAAATGGTACCATGTCACATGATGACTGTGGGTATCTATGGCAACATGCTGCAGTAGAATGATTGGATGTTCAAAGGTAATGGCTATCTTTAAACAGAATGAGAAATAATGTTTCAAGCCAACCACACCTACAAATTCAACCACACCTACAAATTCAAACACACCTACAAATTCTAAATTTGGAGTTCTTAGACTTGTTTGCCAGGAAATTCCAATTGTATTCTTACAGTAAAACAATGACAATAAAAAATCTTCCAGACTAATAATAAACATTTACAAGTTGTGATATACAAAGTATTAACAGGATTGATGTAACTTTCTAGAAACATCTTCGGTTGGATAATGGCAGTTGTGTGAAGATACAACAAAGTATAAACAATTACTGAAGTAATTATATTCCCCTTCAACAGAAAAAAGGAGCATATTGCTATGCATCTTGTCGACTGGCAGAGTAGATGCTGATGGCTAGAGAACCCTTTGTCTGATAAAGCTAATAGATCTTAAATTTGATCATGCTCATAAGGATTAAATATCTTAGTAGGTATGCTGGTCATGATCAGTAGATGACCCCCTACTTATTTCTGGTCAAGCTGGAAAGGTCAATAAAGCTCAATCACTGACCTGATGGAATGATTGGTTAGTGTGTTAGGTTGATTCTGCCCTAATGATGAATTTGTGGGAGTTGTCCCCCTTGACACATGTATATCATGTGTTTGACATCTGACCTTCCTAACAGTGACCAATTTCCTGTATTTATGATGGCTCATTTTGTAAACGCTTACTTCATAGTACATGACCCTGCTTGACTGGTCATTGAAGTCAATATTGTTACCAGTAATGATTTTTCAAGCACCAGGCACTATATTTAACACTGATTATCCTGATTCAATTCATGCATTTTATAACAAATCTGACCCAAGCTGGTGCTTCTTACCGAAATATTCCAGTGCATTTTTTATATTCTCTAATGAAACTAATTTGTGACAGTAGAACTTGATTTTACCTTGGTAACACCAAATAAAAAATAACTAGAACAATACCTGTGTAACCTGTGACCTGGCGTGATGTACCCATTGCCTTGGTGACAGGGTAGTGATTGGTAAGCATATTAGGTCGATTCTGCCCTGATGATGATTTTGTGGGAGTTGTCCCCCTTGACTCTGTAGGACAGTGTGTCTTGCTTCTGTTTAGATGTTTTTTGCCTGCCCCCTCTGATGGGTTTTCACTGAATGGATCAATGTTCTCAATATCCAGTGAATTGTTCCATAGATCCATGTCCTCTGAAAAAAAAAAAATATCAGCAAAATTGTCATTGTAAACACTTCCAAGATTTGAAGAAATCATTTCATTTCACGGGAGCTCAATTTTCATTAGTTCCACTATCTCATGAACTTTAAATCTCATGCAAAACACATTTAATGTAAGGTTTCATTGTACAGAAACCATATTCACAGCATCACACCCCAACCAAACAGTAAACTCTTGGCACTCCTCCATGAACTCAAACTATTTCACAGCAACTTTGCCCAGTGTAAAAACACTGCTTACTGTTTGTTTGGAAACAATATACATAATAATATACAATACATTTTATATGACTTCAGTGAAAGACAAGAAATCTTATAAAAAGCATGTATGCTTTCTATGAGGTGAAATTAAGAAAGATCAAATTAAAATTTTTTATGTCTGTAATGATGATGAAAAATATGGGCTATCTACTAGTCAGGAGCAACTACAATGCTAAGTTCGATCTCCATCTAAAGATAATAGCAATATCTTTTATATCCAGAATACATTGATTTATTTAAAAGGAAAAGGAGTTACAATACCACAAGATATTTCAATAAGTTACCAAAATATGTAGTGCATTATAAATATGTATTGACCTTGTGATTTAAAATCCCAAGGGAGTCACTCACTCTTTAAAGGATACCATTGTACCAAGTTTCATGTTTGTCATGCAAAGGTTTCACAAAAAATTGAGTGAACAACATTTTATTATCCAGAGTAATTTGACACTTGCTTTTTGTTTTTTTACCTTGTGACCTTAAAATCATTAGGGGTCATCTACTACCTAGGGAAAACCAGAATTTAGCAGACAACATTTGGTTTACCAAATGACGTACCTACCAACCAACAGATGCAATCCAATATGCCCTTATTTTTTCAAGGGGGACATAAAACAGAAATTATTGATAGAAATGTATATAATCAGCATTGTACTATATAGCCTATGAAAACTGAGATTAGTGTGATGAAATGTTGACTAATTACCGTAATTTTCCTCAGGGAGAAGCTCTGGTTGATTAGGGGAAGGTTCTGAACTGCTCTGGGGGCGTGACTTTGACATGACCTTGGGACTGGAAGCATGGATGGGAGGACCGAGGGCATTAAAGGCTGGAGTGGAGGTAGCCACAGGGGGGCCTGGAAGTGGACAAACATCAGAAAGAAGGCAACATGAACTGAGGTTACACGTGCCAATGGATGGACATTTTTAAAAGTGTTTAATTTCAAAATATGAATTATATTGATCAACCTGGTATCATTTGCTGAGTTTTATACAATCATACACAAGTAAATAAAGTGAATAAATCAATGTCTGACAAAATTTTAATCAACTATACTACATTGTTGGTCAGAATAGCTAAGCTTTTATCTATATATATATATAGTGTATACTTTTATCTAGAGTTTAATGGTGGTATTGTTGCTGTGTGTTTATTATATCTAGTAACAATTTATGTGTGTTTATTATATCTAGTAACAATATATGTGTGTTTATTATATCTAGTATCAATATTATTTGTGTTTATTATATCTAGTAACAATATATGTGTGTTTATTATATCTAGTATCAATATTATTTGTGTTTATTATATCTAGTATTGTGTTTATTATATCTAGTAACAATATATGTGTGTTTATTATATCTAGTATCAATATTATTTGTGTTTATTATATCTAGTATCAATATTATTTGTGTTTATTATATCTAGTATCAATATATGCGTGTTTATTATATCTAGTATCAATATTATTTGTGTTTATTATATCTAGTAACAATATATGTGTGTTTATTATATCTAGTATCAATATATGTGTGTTTATTATATCTAGTATCAATATATATGTGTGTTTATTATATCTAGTATCAATATTATTTGTGTTTATTATATCTAGTATCAATATTATTTGTGTTTATTATATCTAGTAACAATATATGTGTGTTTATTATATCTAGTATCAATATATATGTGTGTTTATTATATCTAGTATCAATATTATTTGTGTTTATTATATCTAGTACCAATATTATTTGTGTTTATTATATCTAGTAACAATATATGTGTGTTTATTATATCTAGTATCAATATATGTGTGTTTATTATATCTAGTATCAATATATATGTGTGTTTATTATATCTAGTATCAATATTATTTGTGTTTATTATATCTAGTATCAATATTATTTGTGTTTATTATATCTAGTAACAATATATGTGTGTTTATTATATCTAGTATCAATATATATGTGTGTTTATTATATCTAGTATCAATATTATTTGTGTTTATTATATCTAGTACCAATATTATTTGTGTTTATTATATCTAGTATCAATATTATTTGTGTTTATTATATCTAGTATCAATATTATTTGTGTTTATTATATCTAGTATCAATATTATTTGTGTTTATTATATCTAGTATCAATATATGCGTGTTTATTATATCTAGTATCAATATTATTTGTGTTTATTATATCTAGTATCAATATTATTTGTGTTTATTATATCTAGTATCAATATTATTTGTGTTTATTATATCCAGTATCAATATTATTTGTGTTTATTATATCTAGTATCAATATATGTGTGTTTATTATATCTAGTATCAATATATATGTGTGTTTATTATATCTAGTATCAATATTATTTGTGTTTATTATATCTAGTATCAATATTATTTGTGTTTATTATATCTAGTAACAATATATGTGTGTTTATTATATCTAGTATCAATATATATGTGTGTTTATTATATCTAGTATCAATATTATTTGTGTTTATTATATCTAGTACCAATATTATTTGTGTTTATTATATCTAGTATCAATATTATTTGTGTTTATTATATCTAGTATCAATATTATTTGTGTTTATTATATCTAGTACCAATATTATTTGTGTTTATTATATCTAGTATCAATATTATTTGTGTTTATTATATCTAGTAACAATTTATGTGTGTTTATTATATCTAGTATCAATATATGTGTGTGTTTATTATATCTAGTATCAATATATGTGTGTTTATTATAACTAGTATCAATATTATTTGTGTTTATTATATCTAGTAACAATATATGTGTGTTTATTATATCTAGTATCAATATATGTGTGTTTATTATATCTAGTAACAATATATGCGTGTTTATTATATCTAGTATCAATATTATTTGTGTTTATTATATCTAGTAACAATATATGTGTGTTTATTATATCTAGTATCAATATATGCGTGTTTATTATATCTAGTACCAATATTATTTGTGTTTATTATATCTAGTATCAATATTATTTGTGTTTATTATATCTAGTAACAATTTATGTGTGTTTATTATATCTAGTATCAATATATGTGTGTTTATTATATCTAGTATCAATATATGTGTGTTTATTATATCTAGTATCAATATATGTGTGTTTATTATATCTAGTATCAATATATGTGTGTTTATTATATCTAGTATCAATATATGTGTGTTTATTATATCTAGTATCAATATTATTTGTGTGTTACCTGTAGTATTCAGGTATTCAATGTACAACACAGGCACTTATATATTAATTGTATAAATATATATGCACCATAGGAATTTATAAAACTTTGATTACTGCTTGATTTCTTTCACATTGAAGTCTATCGGAAGAGCATGTTTTATCAAATATTTTTAAAAGAAACTGCAGTTTGAATTTTTCATAAAAAATTCTTGGTAAAAAGTTATATAAAGTTTTTCTTCATAAAAATATAAAATTAATCATTCATATTAGATATACTCAGTGTATTACTTATATTATCAATAGTGATGCTGTGTGTTTGTTCTCTATAGCATTAATGATGTTGTCTATGTGTTATATACAGTATTAATAGTGATGTTGTCTGTGTGTTATCTATAGTATTAATAGTGATGTTGTCTGTGTGTTATCTATAGTATTAATAGTGATGTTGTCTGTGTTATCTATAGTATTAATAGTGATGTTGTCTGTGTGTTATCTATAGTATTAATAGTGATGTTGTCTGTGTGATCTATAGTATTAATAGTGATGTTGTCTGTATGTTATCTATAGTATTAATAGTGATGTTGTCTGTGTGTTATCTATAGTATTAATAGTGATGTTGTCTGTGTTATCTATAGTATTAATAGTGATGTTGTCTGTGTTATCTATAGTATTAATAGTGATGTTGTCTGTGTTATCTATAGTATTAATAGTGATATTGTCTGTGTGTTATATACAGTATTAATAGTGATGTTGTCTGTGTGTTATCTATAGTATTAATAGTGATGTTGTCTGTGTTATCTATAGTATTAATAGTGATGTTGTCTGTGTTATCTACAGTATTAATAGTGATGTTGTCTGTGTGTTATCTATAGTATTAATAGTGATGTTGTCTGTGTGTTATCTATAGTATTAATAGTGATGTTGTAAGTGTTATCTATAGTATTAATAGTGATGTTGTCTGTGTGTTATCTATAGTATTAATAGTGATGTTGTCTGTGTGATCTATAGTATTAATAGTGATGTTGTCTGTGTGTTATCTATAGTATTAATAGTGATGTTGTCTGTGTGTTATCTATAGTATTAATAGTGATGTTGTCTGTGTTATCTATAGTATTAATAGTGATGTTGTCTGTGTGTTATCTATAGTATTAATAGTGATGTTGTCTGTGTTATCTATAGTATTAATAGTGATATTGTCTGTGTGTTATATACAGTATTAATAGTGATGTTGTCTGTGTGTTATCTATAGTATTAATAGTGATGTTGTCTGTGTTATCTACAGTATTAATAGTGATGTTGTCTGTGTGTTATCTATAGTATTAATAGTGGTGTTGTCTGTGTGTTATCTATAGTATTAATAGTGATGTTGTCTGTGTTATCTATAGTATTAATAGTGGTGTTGTCTGTGTGTTATCTATAGTATTAATAGTGATGTTGTCTGTGTGTTATATATAGTATTAATAGTGATGTTGTCTGTGTGTTATCTATAGTATTAATAGTGATGTTGCCTGCGTGTTATCTACAGTATCAATAATGTTGTCTGTGTGTTATCTATAGTATTAATAGTGATGTTGTCTGTGTGTTATATACAGTATCAATAATGTTGTCTGTGTGTTATATATAGTATTAATAGTGGTGTTGTCTGTGTGTTATCTATAGTATTAATAGTGATGTTGCCTGTGTGTTATCTACAGTATCAATAATGTTGTCTGAGCATTATCTATAGTATTAATAGTGGTGTTGTCTGTGTGTTATCTATAGTATTAATAGTGGTGTTGTCTGTGTGTTATTTATAGTATTAATAGTGGTGTTGTCTGTGTATTATCTATAGTATTAATAGTGATGTTGTCTGTGTGTTATCTATAGTATTAATAGTGATGTTGTCTGTGTGTTATATACAGTATTAATAGTGATGTTGTCTGTGTGTTATCTATAGTATTAATAGTGATGTTGTCTGTGTGTTATCTATAGTATTAATAGTGGTGTTGTCTGTGTGTTATCTACAGTATTAATAGTGGTGTTGTCAGTGTGTTATCTATAGTATTAATAGTGGTGTTGTCTGTGTGTTATTTATAGTATTAATAGTGGTGTTGTCTGTGTATTATCTATAGTATTAATAGTGATGTTGTCTGTGTGTTATCTATAGTATTAATAGTGATGTTGTCTGTGTGTTATATACAGTATTAATAGTGATGTTGTCTGTGTGTTATCTATAGTATTAATAGTGATGTTGTCTGTGTGTTATCTATAGTATTAATAGTGATGTTGCCTGTGTGTTATATACAGTATTAATAGTGGTGTTGTCTGTGTGTTATCTATAGCATCAATAGTGATGTTGTCTGTGTGTTATCTATAGCATCAATAGTGATGTTGTCTGTGTGTTATCTATAGCATCAATAGTGATGTTGTCTGTGTGTTATATACAGTATCAATAATGATGCTGTCTGTGTGTTATCTACAATATCAATGACGTTGTCTGTGTGTTATCTACAATATCAATGACGTTGTCTGTGTGTTACCTATAGTATTAATAGTAATGTTGTCTGTGTGTTTGACTGACAACTTCTGTTTGAACTCTGTCTGTTTTTGTCGTTGTCGTTGTATTCTTTCTTGCTTGGCCTTAAAATCTTCTTTTTCTTCATCTTTAGCACTGCAATAATTAGTGACAGCACTTATCAATATGTTACATTTTCTGTCATTTTCTAAACAACCTTCATTTCTCTCCATCAGTCAACCATAGATCTGTATCCCTGGTAATTTTAGTCTGTTAGAAATGCTGCCATTTTGGTGGATGAGGGAAAATTGCAAAACAAAAATGAGCCCAAATTTTGATGTAGCTAACTCACAATTGTATAAAATGCAAATATGATTTAAGATCAATCCCCAACTTTTCAGACAAAATTCCATCAAAAACGTCCATGCAACTCAATAAGACATGCAGGAACCATGATAAACCTATGATGTTTAAGATGGGAAGTGATTGTTCTTTGCCTAGTGCCTGGCATGAAAGCCAGGTGTTTTAGAGGAGACCTCAAAATCAGAGGTCCAATGTTAAATTAGGCATTGGCAAAAAACCCTCACCAACACAGCCTCGATCACCACGTATAGGTCAATTATTTGTGACATTTATCTACAGCTGGTGACATTCCTTTGCAAGTACTTTAGTGAAATACTTTTAATAGGATGTAAAACAGCAAAGAAAATGCTCCAAATGCTAAAATTACCTGATGTAAGGTATTTCTGACACAAATCACTGTGACCATATCATCTTGTTATGTTATATATTACCTATATACATATCCATTTATATCTAATATCATACACACTATTACAAACCATTTTCCATCTGACTAAATTTTAATTGGCAAATGAATTTTTTATACTGATGATTGACCACTCATGATTACATATTAGTTATGTAGAAAATGAAAAAAAGGAAGGGGGTGGGGAGGGGAGAAAGAGGATTATCATACAACAGGAAATGAATTGGCAGGTGTTAATAGCCAAAATTTTTGTCCTAGAACCATAAAATCATTAGTAATAGTGCTACAGAATCAGACATTTTAAATAAATCAACCTCACATTCTTAAATGATGACGACGTGATTATTTATCAAATCTGTTACTAGATGTGTTAAGTATTTCAGTAAATGATGACGACGTGATTATTTATCAAATCTGTTACTAGATGTGTTAAGTATTTCAGTATATGATGATGACGTGATTGTTTATCAAATCTGTTACTAGATGTGTTAAGTATTTCAGTAAATGATGACGACGTGATTATTTATCAAATCTGTTACTAGATGTGTTAAGTATTTCAGTAAATGATGACGACGTGATTATTTATCAAATCTGTTACTAGATGTGTTAAGTATTTCAGTAAATGATGACGACGTGATTATTTATCAAATCTGTTACTAGATGTGTTAAGTATTTCAGTAAATGATGACGACGTGATTATTTATCAAATCTGTTACTAGATGTGTTAAGTATTTCAGTAAATGATGATGATGTGATTATTTATCAAATCTGTTACTAGATGTGTTAAGTATTTCAGTAAAAACAATAATAGTCAAGATCACCATAGTAACTTTAACATACCTAGAAATATTAACATTATCTTGTTCATTCTCCACTTTCTGGACAGACTGGGTCCGTTTGTGACGAAGGATCATCCCTGTCCCCACTCCATGGTTTAAGGGAAGGGAGCCCCTCCTTACAAACTCCTGAGGAGGGGGATCATCTTCCTTCCCCAAAGCCACTTCTGCCGACACCCACTCTGTGTTCCCCACTACCCCCAAGTGCCGTGGGTTCGCATTTTCTTTACAGGGTAAGCTGTGTTTTGCCGACACATGAACACCCTCTGTATTTGTCAACACTTTAGTCATCTCCCTAGAATTGCTATATTTAGACGTGTTTTCATTGGAGGAGTTACTCGTGGCGGTTGTTATATTGTCTTTAGAACCAATCCCAGTGTCTCTAAATTCTGGGTTTGGATTGGTTGAAGGCAAATTTACATTCCTGGTTGAAGTTTGATGGCTCTGGTCAGAGGTGACTTTGTGATTGGACAGCTTCTGGAGATTAGATGATTTTCTGGCTTGTTCAATTCCTTCATCTTGATCTGTTTTCCTCATCTCTTCCAAATTGTACACCCTTGTAGTCTGTTAGTACAGAGAAAAACAACATTTACATTTAATGTACTCTTTGAAGGTATTCATCGCTTTCAACAAAATTTTGAAATATACATTCAATATATATACAATACATTTTTATCAAATTAGAGTTAACAGGGGTGATGCCCACTCCAATACTACACTCATCACTCAAATAATTTTTGATGTAACTATATAAATCTAAAGAACACATCTTGCAAAATTAATGTTCATACAAAAAATCCATAATCCAAATCATAAGCCATTAAAGTATTCTAAATTACTCTACACCCTCTCACAAGGAGACCCCCTTTTACGTACATCACTACAGCAATGCTTCTGTTGATTCACTTTGTGTATACAAAACCTGACCACATAATACCTACGGCTTTAGGGGCTCTGTTGATACATTTCAAGTAGTCTTTGTCTGCCAGACAGTTTCCCATTGAATTACCAAAACTTCTGAAAATACAAAAATACTGGGATGTTAGATTCAAACTCTGACAATTTTCATTACATATTGATTAAGCAATCTTTTGTATACTGCTCATGCACTTTATAACAAACAGTACGTGTGTCATATACTTCAACACTACCGAACACACATCATCACTTAAACGGGGTCTCCATAATTTGACAGACCAGTACTAACTCAACAGACTGGTACTAACTCAACACACCGGTACTAATTCAACAGATTGGTACTAACTCAACACACTGGTACTAATGCAACAGATTGGTACTAACTCAACACACTGGTACTAATGCAACAGACCAGTACTAACTCAACAAACTGGTACTAACTCAACAGACCAGTATTAACAGACCAGCTTAATCAACAAACTCATATTAACTCAACAGACTGGTACTAACTCAACAGACTGGTACTAACTCAACAACTGATGCTAACTCAACAAACTGGTACTAACTCAACAGATTGGTACTAATTCAATTGACTGGTACTAACTCAACAGACTGGTACCAACTCAACACACTGATAATACCCCAACAAACTGGTACTAACTCAACAGACCAGTACTAACTCAACAGACTGGTACTAACTCAACAGACTGGTACTAACTCAACAGACTGATATCAACTCAACAGACTGGTACTAACTCACCTGAGTGCCTGCTTCAATGAATTACTCACCTGAGTGCCTGCTTCAATGAATTACTCACCTGAGTGCCTGCTTCAATGAATTACTCACCTGAGTGCCTGTTTCAATGAATTACTCACCTGAGTGCCTAAGTGAATGCCTGTTTGTATCATTCAATTGCCAGCATGAATGACTTGAGTGTTCTCTTGAATACTCACTGGAATGTCATCTTGAATACTCACTGGAATGTCATCTTGAATACTCACTGGAATGTCCTCTTGAATACTCACTTGAATATCCTGTTGAATACTCACTTGAGTGCCCGTTTGAGCCCATCAGTAACAGCTTCTTTCCTGGCCTTCTCAATAGACAGAGCTTTGGATTTCATTCCTTCACTAACCCCATAACCAATATCTTCGTGGAACACACCATCCTATTAATCAAAAATATGCATTATTTGTGTGAATATTTCATTAATACCATACAACACATGTATAAATCTATTACTAGTGACAACACAGAAGTTGAATCTACTACAATAAGAAAGTGATGCATGATTAAAAATCATTTAATATTGAGCAAAGCTGTCATGTGAAAATCATGTCATGTGAAAATCAAATTTTAAAAAATTCTGCAGTTTGACAAATCTGTTCACTACACAATTCTACAGAAACCAACTGTTACTGCTGATCAAGTGGGATCACTGAGTGCAAACCTTGAGCTGAACTTTGACAAATGCACTGACTCCAACATAGTATCTCCCTCCACAGTGGTCAACAAAGTCTGCAATCAATAGGACATTATCAAATCAGTCTGTGTAACAGGTAAAAAAAATGGACTATTGAACCTGAGTATGAACAGTAAAACTACATTTGATCCAGTAAAGTACTCAACATTTGGTATAGCATGACAGAAAAATTTCAGTTTGTTATAAAGATTTTTTTTAGCAAACATTAAATTTTTTACTAAATTGAAATACTGAATTTAAATCTGATAAAATAAAAAATGTTATCACAAAAACTTTACAGAAAACAAAAAATCCTAGAATGTTTGACAAGCATGAATCCAAGCATTGAACTCCTGGTATCATTGTATACATAACATGGTATTATGTACCATGTACTGATTTACCAACAGTCTGTTGTGAGATTGAGTGGGACCAGCCATTAAACCCAAACAGCTCATTGGCCAAGTTGATGACACGCCAACCTTCAATGTAGGCAAGCTGTAAATGACATGAAAGAGTGGATGATCAGGACAAGACAATAATTCTGTTAGAATCTGGACATACTTAAAACCTATACCTTTCTATTTTGATCTGTAAAAATGCCTGGTGATGTATATGATTCTTCTTCCTTGTTTCGTTTTCATTTTCTTTACTAGATGATGGTGTTTACATTTATTTTATGATTTTGAATTAATGAAGGTAAAGTTGCCATAGTTTTAAGTTCCTTAAAATTTTCACTCTTACAAACAGCTTGCAGTCAAAATTCCCCTTCATAAGCTCAGTACTAGTAGTATACTTCATTATTTGAACCAACAAAATTTTCAAAATGTCCCACACACAAGATCTGTGCAATTGATGCACTAGTACAGCAAATGTCAGAGAGATTCTACTTGATTGAGATACTTTTGTGATGTTGCTGTAAGCATCAGTCAAGATATCACACAGCCAATACATTGAATCCACTGGCTTAATATCAATATTATTTTCTCTAAGGTTGCCAATCACCAATCAAATTAAAAAGGTGGTTTACTAAACTCACTTTCTGACCTCCAGCACCAGTGCGCTGGCTTATGAATTCTGGTCCTAGTTTCTGTCTTAATGCATTCTGTACAGCCTCTTGCTCTTCTGGTGAATACTTGCTCTACATATCACAAGATAGATCAATTCAACATTTCTTGTGCAATACATTTACAATAACAAAAAATTTTCTTAACATTCACATATAATGTATAACTAAAATTTACATCATACAATGGGTGTATGTTCTAAAATACCAAGTGGCACCGGGTCCCTGTGGCACCGACATGACACTGGACTGTAGACCGGTCCATGAAATTAGTAGAAACGTTTAAAACACAAGATAATTACCACACTACCCCCAAAAGTACCAGAAACACCAATGTATCATTGAAGAATAACTACAACTTGCAAGGCCATACTTATAAATACATTCTCAAAGTTTTGTTCATACTGATAGAAAATTGAATGATTTATGGGTAATGGTCATCAGCATGATAGTTGTGCTATTTATATCAACTTCATTGGGCATATCATATTTAATTTCAAAGTAATAGTAAAATATATATTTCTCATCTTGAAGAAGTTTAGATTACAGTATGAATAAATTTTATGAAATGACATAACCACCAGTTTGACCAACGATGCCGCCAAGAAGTGCAATCTGAAATACTAGACATAATAAAACGTGGCCATAAATCATTCAGTTTTCTATCAGTATGAACAAAACTTTGTTAACATCATAGTAACCAGGAACTTTGTAATAATAATTGTAGGGGTCTATATCACACCACCCCCAATCCTTGTGGTTATGGGTTTTTTTTGGGTTTTTTTTTACAAGGGGATGGTATGGCGTAGATCCGTACAGACAAATTTACTGGTTCCTGTGGTAATATATATATATATATATAACGAGTATGATCTCTAGGTGTATTTTATTGATACGTTGGTGTTTTGGTACTTTCTGTGGTGTTTTTGATAATTATCTAATGTTTTCGGTGATTCCGTGGACCCCTGCAAACTCACTGAGCATGCCGAGTGACCGACAAGTTCAACAGTCAGCCGCATTGCTGTTATTATAAATTATTCATAATCATATTGTCGAAAGTGTTTATTTTTTTCTTTCTTAGAAATAACATAACAAAATGGATTATATAACCTGTCCAAATGAGGTCATCTTCTCTATGCAATATTTCACTTTGTTTACATTCTTGAATACTGGCGCTTGACTGACCGACAGGCCAATCAGTGTGATTTGATTTTTAAGATCGTTATAAGTAAATTTAACAAAACGAAGAAGTAGCCTCTGACAAGTTTTGAGTCGAATATTTTCAAATTCAAACATAAGCTCTGAAGAGCTTGTATTTCGACAAACAATTGTAAATATAACAGTACATGGTATAAAAGAAATGATATATGAAACAAGTGAAAACAAGGAAACACAAAACAAAAGACGCATGAAATAAAAAAAACTGAAATCATGGGTTAAGATAATCAAAACTAAAAAACTAAAGCACTGTCTATAAACACACACACACACACACACACACACACACACACACACACACACACACACACACACACACGTACGCACACACGCACACACACACACACAACACAACACAAAAACAGGAGAGGACTAAAACAAAAAGAAAGGAGAAAATGGATTTATTAGTTACAAATTGGACAATTGCAGAGATAATCATCCCAGGTCTGGAGCAGCCTGACAAAGAGTTTGTAGTTATCTGCTTTTCTGATTTCATTTGGCAGGCTGTTCCAGATTCGGGGTGTCTCGTAACACAAAGATTTTAGGCCATACCTGGTGGTATTTACTTTTGGTAGAGAAGCTTGCATTTCTCTCCTGAATTATAAGTTTGTTGTTTAAAGTTTACCAGATCTTGCAAATAAGAAGGTGATTGGTTATGTAAAATTTTATACGATTCCTTGGCAATTAATTTAAGCCTATTTACATGTAGTAGCGTTGAGTTTGTATTTTTCAATAGATTTTTCAATGAGGAGTCGAAATCATCAGTAACAAAACGAAGAGCTCGTTCATGCATTCTTTCCATTTTTGGGGGGGGGGGGGTGGTGG
This sequence comes from Ostrea denselamellosa, assembly GCA_024699665.1. Taxonomy (NCBI): domain Eukaryota; kingdom Metazoa; phylum Mollusca; class Bivalvia; order Ostreida; family Ostreidae; genus Ostrea; species Ostrea denselamellosa. The sequence goes on from JAMZEH010000025.1 coordinate 4,041,780, forward strand.
TTACTTCTTATACTGCAAAAATGCCAAATGACAGGACAGTAATTAAAATTTGACAAAATAAAACATTTATAAATGATCAGTCTGCCTTGTTTTGTTAAAAAAATCTGCCAATTCTTTTCAATACTGCAAGTTGTCTTTTTTACAAATTTCACTAACATGGTCATCAAATTTTAGTAAAAAATCAATATTTACACCTAAAAGATTGATGTTACTTTCACATTTGATTTCCGTATGGTGAAAGACTGAATTCTGAAGTTTGCTTTACTACCTAAACAAACTGCCTGAAATTTATCTGGATTGGCTTTCATATAATTATCAGAGAACCAGGTAATTAAAACTTGACTTTCTTCCTCTAATACTGATTTCAAATAACACAGTCATCGTGCTGGTAAGCCAAAGTATTGTCGTCTGCATAATTGTATAAAAGAGATTTTTTGATAAAATAGAAAATGTCATTTATAAACACATTGAAAAAAAAGAGGGCCAAGTATTAACCCCTGGGGCACGCCCTTTACAATGTCTTCCCACGTGCTTGTGGTAGAGCCTAATTTGATTTGTTGGCGACAATTACCAAGGTAACTGTGCAGGAAATCCACCGCCCTCCCCTATAGACCATACGCCTCGAATTTGGCAAGAAGCAGGTCATGAGGAAGGCAGTCGAACGCCTTTGGCAGATCCATGAGAATCGCCGCCACTCCTTTATGGTTGTCTAGAGCCCTTTTCCAGTCCTCAATTAGCCGTAGCAGAGTTGTCTGGCAGCCAAACCCTCTTCTAAATGCGGCCCAAAAAGGACTGAAAATAGAATCAAAGAATTCAGATAATTGGTCGTGCATGACCCTTTCAAAAGGTTTCAAGATTGTAGGTAAAATGCTCACTGATCTGTAATTTTGTGTATCTAGTGGGTCTTTGTTTTTGAAAATGGGTACCACTTGTGTTAATTTGAGATCTGCCGGAAAGCTGCCTTTATTAAAACCAAAGTTTATGAGGTCAGCAAGTGGTTGGGAAATACTTTCAGAGCAGGATTTAAGAAGTCTGGTAGAGATGTCATCTACACCAGTTGCTTTCTTTAGATGCAGGTTTGATATGGATTTATTTACAATATGAGGACGCGTTACATGCAAGTGACACACCCTTTTGTGAAAGAAAATGAACAGAAATGGATCCAAACATTCTATGGCTGGAGGCCTCAATGTTGTCAGTGAATATGTTCACTCAAATGAACCATATTTAATATTTGGAACGTCATATATATATATATATATATATATATATATATATATATATATATATATTACTATAATACTAATATCGATAGCTCTTACATTTCTAAATCCTACAAGTTACACCGTCATCTTGTGAATTATAAAGAATCATGATCTCACCACATTTTATTGTTTTGACATTTTATATACAAAAACTGAGACAATCCATATTTGATGGTAAAATATTTACAATACAAATCCGTGGCCGAGTGGTTAGAGCATCGGGGTCAAAATCACAAAGCCTCTCACCTCTGGTCGTCGCGTGTTCGAATCTCGGCCGCGGCGTTATGTGAGCAAGTTTGCCAGTTTACTTGCGGAAGGTCGGTGGTCTCTTCCCAGGTACATTGTATCTGGGTTCTCTCCTCCACCAACAAAAACTGGACGCCACCAGATAACTGAAAAATTGTTGAGTGTGGCGGAAAACAATAAATAATCAATCAACCGTATCTGTATTAATAAAAAGTTCAGAAAATCTCTGCAAGATATAACGGTGAAGCAAACAGCAGGTGTAGCTTCAGACCAAGGAAGTTTATGGGTCTAATATCTTATGAGACAGTTCATAGGTGAAGAAATGAACGCGCCAACAGAGGTGAGAGGCTTTGTGATTTTGAACCCGATGCTCTAACCACTCGGCCATGGAGGCCCCTTGAGGATACTGAAAAAATTGAGCTAATGTAAAAGATCGCACAAAACTCATTCGGTAGTGCAGATTTTTTTACTGAACTGGGGGAAGTTTATGGATCTGATGAGGTATCTTATGAGACAGTTCCGTAGGTGGAGAAAAACATTTCTGACTGCACAGAGTTCTTCAAAGATGCAGCAAAATCTGGCCGACCCGTGACTGTAACACGCAAGACAAATGTCTCAAAAGTCAGTGAAATAATTGAAAGTGATAGCAGGTACACGAAATATTGTCAAAGCTGTTGAATATCGCTATCGCGGGTGCATTTCATTTTGAAGCGTATTTTGAAAGTACGAAAGATTTCTGCCAGATGGATATCACATATATATTGACAAATGACCAAAAACGGGTACGAGTACAAACCGCTAAGCAATTGCTCAAAATGTTTGCCAAATTCAATCAAAGACAATTTGCAAACATTGTTACTGGTGACGAAACATGGGTTCATTATTACGAACCATTAAGAAAAATTAGAAAGAAAATATTGCTAACTAAACACGGTAGAAGGCCTGTAGTTGTCAAAAGAACATTAAGCACAAAGAAGATTCTTTATTGCATAAGACTCTGTTTTATTTTGCGTTCATTGGGATATATCGAATCGACATATGATAAAAATAATTACTGTTAATAGACAAAAGTCGTCGATATTTGAAGGCCACAGCAAGGGATTTTTTCTTTTTATTAGAAGCTTTTAAATAGATTTTGCCTCATAAGAGTATAAAAACAGGTCAGCTAACAAAGGAGCACAATTCGTGCCCATGGAATTCTCACAGACAGTTGGAAGACTTGACCACCGAAGACTACAAAGATATTGTCGATGAAGAACTCCATAATCTTTTTAATATCAACTAAGAGTGCTTGTGCGTAGAATCAGAATGATGTTTAACAACGCAGGTACAGATAAGTAAGACAAAGATATTAAGACCAAACACAACATCAGATGCTACTTTAAACATAGAAGACAAAAGAATTGAAGAAGGTGAGAATTTTACATAACTTGGTGGTATAGTGGATCGGCAAGGAGGAACAGAGGCAGACATAGTTTAAACTGGAATTGGCAAAGCCAGAGCAGTATTCTTGCAGCTCAGAAATATCTGGAAGGCCAAGGAAATTACAATACCCACCAAAGCAAGACTGTTCCACGGCAGTGTCTTGTCTGGCTCAGAAACATAGAGGGCACTGTTGTATTAACAAACAAGATCCAGACATTCATCAATATATGTCTAAAACGAGCCATCCAGATCAGAGGGCCTGACAAAATCAACAGCACCGAGCTGTAGAAGAGGACAAACCAAGCCAAAGTCGGGATATATTGAAACAAAGGAGGTGAATATGGCACACTCTACGTAGGTCATATACTAACATCGCTATCCTGGAACGCCCAAGGAAAGCGCAAGAGATGTGGGCCAAGAAACACCTAGTGGAGAGACCTAGAGGCCCCGACACCAAAGAATAGGAAATATGTGAAAAGAACTTAAAGTGCGCAAGATATAGGGACCTGGAGAAATCTCGTGGGCGGCCTATGTCTCAGAAGGGGTAGGAGGCATACGTAATTAAAATATTTACAACTAATTGAAGTTAAAATAATAATAGTTGTCATTTTGGTGTCAGAAAAATTTTGTTTTAAAATTGTGATTTTCTATTTCAATTTGTGATTTTCTATTTCAATGACAGAAAAAAAAATTAGGTTTACAAATTTTTATTACCAATATTTGTTTTAGAAATCTATAAGCCATTTAGAGGTTCTGAACGACGCAAAATTGCATTGTTGTCTTCCCGTACAAAAATTGATGTCCATATAATGCTATATATTCAGAAGATTCGAAATTTATTTTGATAAAATTTTAAAGTTTATTTGAATTTTATTGATGATTTTGCTTAAAGCTACATACAAAACTATTATTATAATATTACATTTTAAAACACAACAAAATAAAAAGTTTCAGATTTAGAGCTATCATTCCTTTAAATAAATTTTTATTCATGCTATTAATATACAGGTAGATTTTCAAGTTTTGTCATATCAGAGATATCTAAGTAATTTCAAGCTATTCGTTTCAAATTAGTGAAATCGTTTATCTATATAAACAACTCACCCGTGTCTCATTGTTATGTAATTATATTTCGCATTATAAAATCCTTATCAATGTATACACCCCTCAGATACGAAAACATATGTATTATATCCTCACCTTCGTTGTGTGTGTGTGTGTGTGTGTGTGTGTGTGTGTGTGTGTGTGTGTGTGTGTGTGTGTGTGTGTGTGTGTTGTTTATTTCTTTGGTTTTGTTTGTTTGTTTTTTGTTTTGTTTTTTACCTGCCAGGAACAATCACCTTTGGCAAATGTGGTTTTGGAATAGTTTCCACGATGCGCGAAACTGCTTTGCCTTCAAGACTCTACGTGTGCGATCTACAGTATTTCACAGTCATCTGAAGAACTCGGCATGCATGCATTCCTGAGCTTTGTATTTAATAAGGTCAAGATAATTCCGTCTATATATTTATGTTTTGTAGTAAGTAACTTAGTAGGAGACGATTAAAGCGACAAATATTATTTGACTCTGAACACTTCCCCCCTTTTTTAATGTGCTGTTTTTTCATTTTCAATTATTATGTTGAATAAATCAATTTTGCAAGAAATAAAATGACTTTATCTAGAGGCGTTTATTTATATTTGAACGATGAGAGGTATAATTGGAAATTTTTAATTTCGTATGAACAAATTTCCAGATTTTGGAAGAGTCATCTTTCTTTTGAATTCTAATTTAGCATAGACAAAACTGTTTTATCATACAAAAATATTGTTAACGGAGATTATATAACAGACACTATTCAAAGACCAAATTGGCATTTAAAGAGACTCGAAAATAGTTAAATTGAAATTTATTTCACTTTATTTTTGAAATCTACCTATAGGTGAGAATACCTTTTAGGAACGTTCCGCCTTTTAATCGTTTTGATGCATTAAAAACAAAATAATGAATATTAATAAGAAAGTAGTACCAAGCAGTGGCATATTACTAGGGTTGATGTTGTTAGTGCCTTTTTGAACAGGTAACAACTTTATCGTATTAATTTTATACAGAGAAAACTTAGCAAATAAATCAAAATATTCCTATTAATAATACCTAGGTATGTCAACTGCTCTCTCTCTCTCTCTCTCTCTCTCTCTCTCTCTCTCTCTCTCTCTCTAACAAAATCGAAAAGTAATTTTTAGAAGTACATTTCTAGAGTTTGCACACCACAAGCTTTTCTGTTAATTACGACAGATAAATTCTATATTCCTCTCTCCCTCCCCCTCTCTCTCTCTAAATATATATATAAATTCTATATTCCCCCCCCCTCTCTCTCTCTCTCTCTCTCTCTCTCTCTCTCTCTCTCTCTCTCTCTCTCTCTCTCTCTTCTATATTCCCTACCGTATCATTTTTTTCATATTACATTTGTCATGAATATTTCACTATGCTACTTTAAATAAGAGTTTATATGCGCAACTTTCTCAGGTCAAATTCAATGCAGTCTGGTTCATTGGTATAAACATATAAGCACCTCCTCCAACTTTTGTCTCAGATTTTATAATTTGTCTATATAGGTAATGAAAATGTATTTTGCAAACATTTTCTTAGTCTTGAAGCAAACTAAAAGCATGATACTTGATCAATTTAAGACTCGGGTGGATTGGCATGGATTCTTATATATACTGTTCATACCCTAAATTTTATCTACCAAATACTTCGTCCGCTGTTCTTCAGTTTTCCATGCTTTAGATTAAAATAAAATTTAAAAAAAAAAAAAAAAAAAAAAAAAAAAAAAGGAGGGGGGGGTATTCGTTTCGTACAAATCATTCCTAAATATTTAAACACCGGAAATAGATTGAGTATAAATATTAATTAAGACGGGCTGCTGAGAAAGTTGTCTGCAAATGTTGAAGTTAATCCGCAGGCGTTCAAAAGGTGGTAGGAATTGGTGGACGTGGGCAAAATGTTATTCTACTCCATGCTAAAATTACCCAGCATGTGACATATCTGACTGATTTGATTCGAGAAACCGTCTTTCTTATAGTGTGACGGACTTGCTGATATACATGATAGTGATCATTTTCGCCCAAGCCCCTGCGGAGATGGTAATTCTCGCACTCAAGAGGATAATGGGTTTTGCATAATTTTCTGATGACTAGACGTCGTAAATCAAAATGTTCAGTAAAAGCAAGAAATCGAAGGAAGGAAAGGTGCGCAATGGGAAAGACAGTCCCAGTCACGGCCCGTTCAGCAGCATGACTGCCTCATTACCAAAGAATATCTTTTCTGGGAAAACCCGCAAGAATTCTGGAGGTTATGTGATTGCCGATGGAGTAACCCATACTTCCTCTGCTAAGAACGGCCAGTCCATGGGGTCATCAGAAATACTAACCCGGTCCCAGACACTGAGTCATTCACCAGGGCAAGCCTACTATTTTGAAGGAGGCACTAACAGTCATGGAGGAGGAAGCCCATATCATAGTCCATCCAATCCAGCCCTATCTAACCCAGCCCTGTCCAACACCCATGGCAGTCCCTTTAGCAGCCCCACAAATACTGGAGGCAAAGCAAATACTCTTGGTGGTGTTCGGTCACTTAGGGAAAGATATGAACACGAGACAAGTCCCCAACTGAGTGACAGATCACTTGAGAGACAAATTGATAGACTTCATATGTTAGCACAGAGTGAGTCCAATTCTAGCATTAGTCCAAGAGACTTGCACAATTACTCCATGACGTCTAGTTTCAGTAGAGATAGAGTTACAGACCGTGAATATCCTCATATGGGTGCAAGGTCATTGGAGCGTGACCACCACTACCCAGGACGGTCACGCTCAATGGAACGGCCAGACTACACAACACAATTATACAACCAAGAAATGAGAACCTTTCGTGACACTTTCATTCTTGATTTGGAAGGACAGATAGCTGATTTGAGCAAGGAATGTGCCAAGCTTCATCAGGAGCTGGACTCAACAAGAGAGAAGCTGAGCTCCAGCATGAACAGCATAAAAACGTTTTGGAGTCCAGAGCTGAAAAAAGAAAGAGCCCTTAGAAAAGAAGAAAGTGCTAAATATTGTTTGTTAAATGAACAACTCAAAGTGGCTCAAGCAGAGCTAAAGGTTAGAACATCATGTACAGTGTAACAATTATGAGCTTGGTTAATGGGAAAATTTGGAATAAATCAAAAAATAATTATCATGATCACAGAGTACAATCCTCTCTAATATAACTGATATAAATTAGTAGACTTCATAGTGTCAAGGCAGTCTTCACAAAATATACTTTTGGGTTGGGGAGGGGGGGGGGGCCAGTCAGATTTTTGCAAGTTCAAAAAAGTATACAAATACAATTTATTTCTAAGTTACTTGCCCATCAGGCTGCTTCAAGATTTAAATTGATAAGCCTGACGTCTAGAAAAGATCTTTTGCCTCTGGCATCATTGATAATCAATGTATTGAATTTTAATGCACAGTATACTTGTTTTTTGTGACAGATTATAAAGAATGGCTATGAAGGATGGATTTCATCCCCCCCCCCCCCCCCCCCCCCCCAATTGCACATCTAAGCTACCTACCCATTACTGAAATGATAGTCATGCTACCGCAAATAGCACATGCTTAAGAATGGACTAAGCTACAAAGAAAAATAGCCCCCTCCCCCTTTCCAAAAAAACCCCCCCATTTAATTAAGAGTAAGAGAGATAATTTTTTATATTAGACCCACCAGAGTGCAAAAAAGCTAATGTGTTAAATGTATAATGCATATTAGCATGTTCTTGCTTTCTGTGATTACAGAAGCAGTCATCTGTTATTCAAAGTTTGGAGAACCAAGTCAGTCTAGGTGAAGATGTCGAGGCAAGTTCACGGATTTCTCAGCAAGAAAATGAGATTCTCCAGAGAGAGAAGGACAAGCAATCAAAAGAAATTCTCATCTTGCGCAAGACCGTTGATGAGATGGAGTTACGGATTGACATCCAAAAACAGACACTAGCAGCTCGAGATGAGAGCATGAAGAAACTGCTTGAGATGTTACAGAGTAAGGGGCATTCAATCAGTAACATACAAGAAAACCAACACGAGATTGAGAGCCTGCAGGCACAGCGGCTCGAAGACGAGCGCAAAATCAAACAGCTCCAGAATGAACTGAGTCAACAGTCAGATGAGTCCACAGCTCTCAATGAGGTAAGCTGTATAAACACAGGATTGCTGCTGAATATGATCATAATTTAGTGTCACACCCTATTTTATGTTCATTGATTTTGTCCAATTTTCGAGTGCAAATGTTTACTGTAGCAAATACTTTTATTGTGATAAATATTAAAAGGATAGATAAGTGTATGTATATTTAAGTGAAAAATTAATCAAGAATCGATTTAAATTTGGGTAATGCACATATCTAATGTAAAGATTTGATCATCTATTTTATGGTTTGATATTTTAGGAAAAAAATCATCTCTCTGATGAACTGAAACAACTGAATCTCCAGTTAAAGCAGATGCCAGCCAGTACACACACGATGAAAGCCATGCTGGAAGCCAAGGTAATTACTGATCCTGATAATTAGCAGTTTACCCCTTCCTCTAATATATATATATATATATATATCAGATGAAATGCTGGCTAATGATTGGTTTACATCGGTCACCATGAAGGGAGGGCGATACTTGTACCTTGTCACTAAAATTTCAATCCACACAACTTCTTTAAAAGCCATCCTATGGTCCAAGAAGCTAGAGTAACAATTTATCCAGATTAGAACAGTGCAAACATTTCTTTTTTTTCACTTTAGATTAGCTAAAAATGATGATCAAGTAGATACTGCTGAAATGATTTGATAAATTTATACCTGTGATATTGGTAAGATAATGTGGGTTTAACATGTTTAATATGAGCTGGAAGTTTTAAGTATCCAATCTAAAATAAATTGTTGCACTGGATAACTAATAGTTTAATTTGAGGTAAATGCATTTTTTAAGTTGGTTACAATTTTCATTCTGGCAGTGGTAATATTTCCCCATTGTTTGCATGGGAAACTTTATAGTACCTCTTTTATTTATAAAACATTTAAGTATTTGTATTGTTTGGTAAATTTTGTAGGACTCCATTTTCATGGTGTATCATATTTCTGATTCAAGGAAATTTTATAAATAATTGGGATTTAATTACAAACTTCCAACACTCTTCTTTACACCACACAAGTATAGAGTGTTCATTTTGAGTAATGTGCTAACATAGTGTATTTGTCATGGTTTCCATATAAACTAAATGTCTCTCATAAAGCTCTGTACCTGATGGGTATTTTTGTTGTTGTTTTTTTGACCTGATTACGGTACAAGTTGCAGCTCCATTACAGCAATCTGTTACCATGGTTGTTACTTTGTGCCATTTATGTCATACATGAATGTACCTCCGATTAATGTAGTTGCTTTTATTATACTGATATTACACATGTTAAATGGTCAATTTCTGTGCAATGCTAATTGAAAACAAATGTTTATGGTACAATTTCATATATCTATACACAATATCACCATGAAAAGGGAAGATATAATTTGATGGTGGTGATTTGTTTTCAGCGAGTTATCCTGCACTGGATTCTGAATTTAATGATCTGTAGCTAGAGCCCTTATTAGTTTTTCATTGATTAGCTTTATCACGTTATCTTGGTATTTAAAAGAACATTAATTCTGCAGTTAGTATTGTATCTGCATCATCTGTGGAAAATTGTTTGTTTGATAGGAAACAGTACTTGAGTTTAGATGTGATTAAAGCCTTCACTGACATGATTTACATAGTTTTTGGTTTAGTTAAATGAGTGTCATAGAATTTATTGCATACCAAACATGAAGTTAACACATATATATATGTATGTATATATATATATATATATATATATATATATATATATATATATATATGTGTGTGTGTGTGTATGTATGTATGTGTGTATATATATGTATGTGTGTATATATATATATATATATATATATATATATATATATATATATATATATATATATAAAGTGTGTGTGTGTGTGTGTAGAGGCCCTGAGGTAGGGCTGCTGTCATATGCTTATTGATTTGATAAAGAATTCTAATTGATATTCTACGATATCCTACCAGGGGTGTAGTGCTGACTCAACCCCCACTCCCCTCCCCCCACCCCCCTCCCCCCACTCTCCTTTCCCCTCAAATCTGCTCCTGGTGATAAGTAAATCTCAAAATGTTTTTTGACCCTGATGATAAGATAGATGTATCTCCGGTGAAGTTTTGGTTTTGAATTCTAATAGTACATCGTCAAAGAATAAAGTGAATGCACTAAGTTTCCAAATTATACAGATATATGTGAGTAATAATATTGATACAAATTATACAGATATATGTGAGTAATAATATTGATACAAATTATACAGATATATGTGAGTAATAATATTGATACAAATTATACAGATATATGTGAGTAATAATATTGATACAAATTTATCATAAATCAAAAGTTTGAGGGGGTAGAGATATGATATTCTATCAGGTGTAAAAATGATATGAAACCTGAATTCTATGTTAGATATTACAGTGTTGGCTTTTCATTTATTTGAGTTGTTTTTTTCATGTTTATTTTATTAGTATATGCAGTAGGATTTAAATAGTAAACCTACGTCAGCGATTGCTTCTACATCCTGTAATTATGTACACTTCCCTCAAACTCCTCCTGTAAAGGTAATCAGACCCAGTGCTTTCGTCCCACAAGAATTATGAATGTTTTATTTTATGATTTCATACCTGTATGACTAATTACCTAATAAAATTTGTGGAATGGAATTCACTGCTCTCCATCCCTCTAATATAGCATGACATAGCTGTTGTAAATTACCTGGAGGAGTGCGGTCAATATATGATTACCTGGAGGAGTGCGGTCAATATATGATTTTACATTTAATATGTTAAACTTGCTTGATCTGAGTTTCCAAAACACTGGCATATTTATTCCTTTTGTAGATTTGGTGTGTTATGGTAGTTGACCTGGTTTATATTGAATGGCACTTTTAGTAAGGTTAGGGTAAGCATAGAGACAATGGTCCTCTGTGTGGAGGACGTGATACTGTCATTTACACTCTGTCATGTAACTTGCATTGTTCTGCATACCTACGGTTATAGTACATTGACACACACAGATATATATATATATATATATATATATATATATATATATATATATTAATTATGTAATCTTGTGCATTATGGGGAAACAAATAGGGTTAAAGGTTAAATGCATGTATTTACTGGTATGGCGCTTGGTCTCAGGACTAGAAACTGCTTTCTTTTTTTTCTTTTTCGTCTGTAACAAAATGTTTTGGAGGGTGGTGATGGAAAACTTAACACATAGATAGTAAATGTGTCATTGCTTGGAACAGGAAGCTAACAATTAGCACAGGATGTGATTCTATTCTGTATGTGGAATTCTGTATTCAGTGATAGAGGTGTTGGGGATCAATATATTGAAAGTGTCAGTTGCAGAGTCCTGTTACACAGAATATATAGTGTACTGCTAGTAACAGAATTCACCCTCTCAAGGCCAGAGTGATTTGTATTTGATTAATGATTATTCACATGATTCTCGGTTTTAGTTCTCGATTTGCTCATTGAAAAAAAAATGTTATCAGCTGATGTCAAGTATTTTCTGTTTGTTTAAATCTTCTGATTGTAATCTAAGAATTGAAATCTGATACACCATTTTTCCTGAATCAATTGTGAAGTAAACACAAAGCATGCAGCTTTAAATCAGTGGTCAGTTTTCAATGCTTTTTTAAAAGTTTACAACTTTCAGATCAGGAATTTTGAAACTTAGTCAAATTGGAAAGGAAATTTCATTTACAGTTTCAGATTTACATTTTATCATGTTTATGCCCATAGAATTGTTATCAATAAAGCAATAATATTTAGCTATTAACTAAAGTAAATATTAAATTTTCTGTTGGGGTAATCATTATTAATGTCAATTCATAGAAACTAGGACTTGGTGTGTTGAATGAATGATGGAATAGTGAAATTTTTTTATGTTCTTCGAAATTGAAGATGCTGTTTACTGTCGTGGTTTGATGTGTTGCAGCTTCAACCTATCTGGTCAGACATTTTGAGATATATACATTCATATAAACTATTTTAAATGTAGAAATTTTGCACTTATTAAACTCAAAGGTTAAAGTTTGTGTGAGAGTTGAACTTCAGATGATCTGGTAAATATGTGAGGGAAGATATTTGATGGGATTGTGATATTTAATGGGATTGGTTTTGTGTTATAACAAAATATTGATATTATATAGCTAAAAAAAATCCCTTGACACATATTTTGTTTAAAATTCTACAATTTCAAGTCATTGTGAGTAGTTATATTTCATGGTAGTCTATTATTTATAAAAATAAAAATAAAAAAAGAAGTGAATAATCAATATGATTTAGATAGTAATATACATGCTGTAAATAGATTCATGAATATTAATGAGTGGATAAGCTGACTCTGACACAGGAAAATGATGAGGACATCAGGAAGAAAATTCTGCGTTCACAAAAACAATGACTGTCCTTTATATCAAAATACTAATTTAGGCGGTGGAAAATACTCATCAGACTCGGAGTTTGTGAAAAAGTCTTGGCTGTTAGTAGGATTCTGTGAGAATCTCTGTACTAAATTGAGGTGAGGTGCCTCTTGAGTTAATATTTTGATCATAGCTTGAATTCATAGCTTTGGTTTTTCCAAGACAGCCAGTAACATTAGAGCTCCAGTACTTAATGTGTTGTATTGATTGTTATTTGAGTATAATAATAATTATTGAAATTATTTCCAATGGATTTTCATCAAACTAACCATTTTTAAAATTCACTTGAAACACTAAAAATACTTCCAGATATGACTTTTAGTCATTTCTCATATGTACAATAAAGGAAATAAGATTTCCACTTACACACCTATGGTGAAATATTTTGTCTGTGATTGACAATAGGTGGAAGCAGATAAAATGGATAAAATTGTAATCACATGGATTTGTAATCAGGTAATGATATATATATTTTTAAACCAAACAGTGAGGAAATTTTGATAGATCATAGATTACTTTCACTCGGGAAGTCCCCAGTATGAACCTGATAAAACATGGTGTGTTTGATTAATTTTAACCGATTGTTATTCTTCATGTCAAAGTATCTGTACCCATGAAGTAGTTAACATTTTTTTGTTCATTTGTATAATTGGACTTAGCTGAAGGATAGTCACACATGGTAATGATGAGAGTTATATATATAGTACGGCAGTGTAGGGATGACCTTTGATATAGGAATGTACTTTATACCATGAAATTTACTTAATTAACAGTCAGTTCTGAGCAGAGATTAGTCTAGATCCCATGACACAGAGTATGAACTGGATATTGAAGAACTTTTGATAGGTATATGAAGGACTGTCGGTTTATTTTATTTTAGTATTTTAATGAGGGATTCATTGTGTTGATACATTGTTATGTTGTTTTTTGTTTTTTTTTATGTTGAGGAGCTGAAATAGTGATAAAGAGCACAGCTACCATGAAATAAACTTAATACAATCTCAGCTGAACCCAAGCATATTCCATTTGGAGAGTTGTAACTTAGTGGAATTATAAAAGCTTAGTTGTGATATACCACATCAGATAATATTACTGTAAAATTACTTATTATGAAAGGAATACCATTTCTAAGGTGTCCTGCAAACACCTGTAGCGCTCAGTTTAAAACCTGTGACGGTAATTTGTTTCAGGATTCTAGGATCGCTGCCCTGGAGAAGGATGTTCAGGCTTTGGAGGACAGGATCATGAAAAACCAGGAGGACGGATCAGAAGGGAGTGGGAAAAAGGAGACAGGGCCCAAAGACAGCTTATCTAGTAAAGAGAAACAGCTCAGGCAAGAGGTGGGTGGTTTCCTGTTAAATATACAGGTCAAATAAAGAATTAGGCAGGAGCTAGGTGGATCTGACCAGACACCTGTTGAATATACAGGTCTAAGAAAGATGCATAAATGTTTTGATGAACCTAATCAGATGTACTCAGGTATTTATGAATAAAAATAATCTTATTTTTCAACTTGTCTTTCTTAAGGTTAATTGTTGGTGTCATTTAATTTTTGTTGGTGTAATACTGAAGACTACTTTTGTGTAGGTCGAGAGGCTGAAAACAGAATTATCTAGAAAGGAAACAGAACTAGAGGGTCTGAAATTGAAAGTAGACACATTAACGAGTCAACAATCTGAGAATAAGCAACACATCACAGTGCTGAAGGATCAGGTATCAGCTAAAGACAAACAGCTAGCCATGTTACAGTCAGAGGTAAATAAGTTATAATCAGGTAGTTAACCTTGTTAGAGACAGGTAAATAAAGGTATAATCAGGTAGTTAATCTTGTTAGAGACACAGGTAAATAAAGGTATAATCAGGTAGTTAATCTTGTTAGAGACAGGTAAATAAAGGTATAATCAGGTAGTTAATCTTGTTAGAGACAGGTAAATAAAGGTATAATCAGGTAGTTAATCTTGTTAGAGACACAGGTAAATCAGTTATAATCAGGTAGTTAATCTTGTTAGAGACACAGGTAAATAAAGGTATAATCAGGTAGTTAATCTTGTTAGAGACAGGTAAATAAAGGTATAATCAGGTAGTTAACCTTGTTAGAGACAGGTAAATAAAGGTATAATCAGGTAGTTAATCTTGTTAGAGACACAGGTAAATAAGTTATAATCAGGTAGTTAACCTTGTTAGAGACACAGGTAAATAAGTTATAATCAGGTAGTTAATCTTGTTAGAGACAGGTAAATAAAGGTATAATCAGGTAGTTAATCTTGTTAGAGACAGGCAAATAAGTTATAATCAGGTAGTTAGCCTTGTTAGAGGCAGGTAAATAAGTTATAATCAGGTAGTTAGCCTTGTTAGAGACAGGTTAATAAAGGTATAATCAGGTTGTTAATCTTGTTGGAGACACAGGTAAATAAGTTATAATCAGGTTGTTAATCTTGTTGGAGACACAGGTAAATAAGTTGTAATCAGGTAGATAGCCTTGTTAGATGAATAAGTTATAATCAGGTTGACAGAAGTAAATAAGTAAAAATCACATTACTTGTCTTACTAGATTGTTTGGTTGTTTATTGTTTTCTGCCACACTCAACAATTTTTCAGTTATCTGGTGGCGTCCAGTCTTTGTAGGTGTAGGAGAGAACCCAGATACAATGTACCCGGAAAGAGACCACCGACCTTCCGAAAGTAAACTGGCAAACTTTCTCGCATATATCGGTGCGAGCAAGAATCGAACCCACGTCGACTAGAGGTGAGAGGCATTGTGATTCTGGGCGCAATGCTCTAACCACTCGGCCACAAAGGCCCCCTTGTCTTACTAGACAGCTAGCCCTGTCGGAGACAAATTTGTTGCAGACAGATACAATGCTATAGACTTGATTATATATGATCGCTCGCTAGCTAGTACTGCCACATATGTACATTTTTAAAACCAACTTTTGAGTTTAGAACTCTTTTAGACTTTAAGTTTAAACATACACCTACGTTGAATGATGTCACTTAAGTCATAGAATAACATGCTTAATTTTATCTCCTCTTTTACAATATTTAGATTGATGAAATTAGAGAGAAATTGAAGGAGAAGAATTCTACCATTGATAAGAATGACCAGAAATCTCAGAGTCTGCAGTCCGAGAAAAGACGCATAGAAAGTGAGATTGCAGAGCTCCGCGAGCAGATAGAAACTAAGGAGAGAAAAATCACTCTCCTACAAAGAAAGGTATTGTCTAACGAATCAGCTCTGCTGTGTGCTTCTAAAAGAGTTGTCTTCTTTCTTGGATTGAGGTGTCCTATTTTATCATCTTTATTTCAGCTCTGCTGTGTGCTTCTAAATGAGTTGTAGTCTTTCTCAGATTGAGATGCTCTGTTCTTTCATGTTAATGTATTGGCTATGCTCTGTGCCTCAAAATGAGTTGTCTTCTTTATTACATTGAAGTGCCCTATTCTTATTAGGTCCTCTTTTTTACATTGAGGTGCCATATACTTATTAGGTCCTCTTTTTTACATTGAGGTGTCATATATGTATTAGGTCCTCTTTTTTACATTGAGGTGCCATATATGTATTAGGTCCTCTTTTTTACATCGAGGTATCCTGTATTTATTATGTCCTCTTTTTTACATCGAGGTGCCCTATTCTTATTATTTCCATGTATCAATTGGGCTATGTGCCTCTGGATGAGGTGTTTTCTTCTTTAGATAAAGATACCTTATTGATTTAGTTGATACTGCTATACCCATGAAATCAGGCCTCAATTTTTTTAAAATAAACTTAAGTCAAAACTTGGACTTAAGTCTGAGATTTTACTCAGATGAAAGAAAATTCAAACATAAGTTTTTGAGAATTTTTTTCGAGAAATCCAAGCCAGATCTCAAATCTTATTATCATATTGTGTAAACATGCTTCATACTGTCTTTGACAGATTGAAGCTCTAGAAGAAGATGTAAAAGAAAAAGATGCTACAATATCTCAGCTGAAGGCATCACAGACCCACATGGAGACCACCACTTCTGCCATCACAGCCCTGGAGGAGACCATTACAGAGAAAGAGAGGCAGATAGAGAGGTAGGTTGTCAATCATTTCTACCCAGCCTTACATGACGTACAGCTATAATAATTGTATACAGAGGGTATAAATTCATGTTTGATAATGATATTCCAGTATTTTTATGTAGTTTAGAGGAAAATTATGAAATTATAAGGTAATTGGAGAGTTCCTCTGTTGTGTGATACAGGCTGAAGGAACAGAGAGATCGGGCTGAATCTGAGCACCAGGAGGAGTGTGATCTGTACATGAAACGAAATCATGAACTGAAGGGTCAAGTAGACAAGCTACAGCTGGAGATCACAGATAGACAGGTAAACACAGATATACAGGTAAACACGGACACAGAGGTAAACATAGACAGACAGATAAACATAGATAGACAGGTAGACACAAACCTCAAAGAGAAGGGTCAAGTGGACAAGCTACAGCTGGAGATCACAGATAGACAGGTAAACACAGATATACAGGTAAACACAGATATTCAGGTAAACACAAACCTCAAAGAAAAGGGTCAAGTGGACAAGCTACAGCTGGAGATCACAGATAGACAGGTAAACACAGATATACAGGTAAACACAGATAGACAGGTAAACACAGATATACAGGTAAACACAGACACACAGGTAGACACAAACCTCAAAGAGAAGGGTCAAGTGGACAAGCTACAGCTGGAGATCACAGATAGACAGGTAAACACAGACAGACAGGTAAACATAGACACACAGGTAAACATAGACAGACAGGTAGACATAGACAGATAGGTAGCAATGGGTTAGGTAGGTGAACAGAGAGAAATGAAGACTCTAATATGCAAAAAATAAGTCATTTAAGGAAATATGAAAAATGAAAATTGCTCAAAGTGAAGCACAATATGATGGATTTAGTATCTAATATGCATCAAGATATACAGAAATGTATACTCGTTTCCAGTTTTCAGAGCTAGATATTCAGTTTGTTTGATGAATCCAGTACAGTGATTATCATTTATATAGCTACTGATGCTGATGGCTATAACAGAATGTATTCAGTGACTCAATTTCTATTTTTTTTTCCAGACTGAACTTTGTGAACTGAGAGAGAAGGTAACAGAGGCAGGGTCTGAGAAGTTTAAAACAGAGGCTCGCATCAAACATCTGGAGCAGGATGTTCATGAAAAGATAGAGGAAATTCAGAAGTTAAAGGCAGAAGTTGAAGAGGTATGACGTAAATGTCAAAGTTACTGTTGTCGTTAATGAGTAACACAACAAATTCTTACTGGCAAGAATTTCTTTGCTTGAAGTCATTTTTTGTTTTAAAGTACACAAAATTTTGTGACATTCAAATGTTGTTGTTTTTTATAGGTTTAGTGGTAAAATTTGATTAGCAATTATATTCAAAGACTAAATACAGTACATGTACCCAGGCTGTTTGTATTATGAGAAAATAATGGAAGCATGGAGAAATTAATTTATAATATTATCAAAAGTGATTATACAGAAATTACTCTTTGTTTTATTGCTTATATATCTCCATTATACAGTCAATGTAGGCATGTATTCCTTATAAAATAAAAAAAAAATACAGATCCGGATGCTCAGAATAATTTTCCATATAAAGCAAGCTTGTTTTGTGATGTAAGCACAAATTCCTATATGACGATATGTAAATATTAAACTTACAACAAAGGAGAATTATCGACAAAACATTGGTGAATGTAAATATATATAGATCAAGATACGTTTACATATGAGTACAGTGTAATATGCAAGTCTCAAGACGAGTCCAAGTTATTTCCCTTTAGAGAGCTCTCGTATACAGTAAGACTTGGAACAATTTGTTACACGCAAGGGAGTGGGACAAATTCCCATCGATGCTTAAGTGAATATACACAAAAAGTTTCTCATATGCAGTTTCATTACTCCAATTCAATTGATACATACACCAAATAAAGATTAGTAGCCAGGGAGTAAGTAAACATAATTCATATTATATCATGGTATTTCACTGCTCGTAGATACTGTGTACAAGATATTAGTTGAAAATATGACGTTTTTATGTTTTCAATTAAGGAAAACATTTCTTTTGATAGTATTGATATTTCTTACACTACAGAAGCTGCTGTTTATATATATATATATATACACACACATATTTATCATTTTCCTTATTGACTATAGGACTCTGTCCCACTTAGGCATTCAGAGTAGCACTAAATGTGCTCCTACATAGAAGAGCTCCTATCTCAGAACTTACTTATTGATTAATCATGTCTGGAGATTTGAAAAATTTTATTACTGTAACTGTCAAATTTACTCATATTTAGAAAACAATAGTTGCAAAGGAAACAACTATCAATGAAGAGGGTGAGAAGAAGATTGCAGACCTGATGTCACTGTTAGAGAAACAGGAAGAAGAAACGAAATTAAGCAAGACAGAGATGGAAAGGTTACAAACTGTCATTACCGAGATGGAAGAGGAGAAGTCTAAAAAAGAGACGGACATTGCAGAAATGCAGGAGTAAGTCTGTCTGTTTATTCGACTGTTTTCATCTGATTTAATGTGTAGATATGTTGGGAATCTATGCATGTTTGCTAATGATTTAAATGTTTTCTTTAAGGAGAATGTCTTCATTTTAGAGTTCAATAAGTTTATCTCATTTAAGTGTTGCATTTTAAGTGTTGTATTACTGTAAATAATGTTTTGTATGTGAGAATCTTATCACAAGTGTAAGGTTTTCAGAATAATTTTGTGTGCATACGTAATGATTAACAAATTGGTGGTTTGTGAAAATGGATTCACTGGTAAATTGAGGAAGATGATGGAAATAAAGTCTTGTGAAATACAAGTGATTTATAGCATACTGCATTAGCTGTGATACAGTTAATAACTATCAGTGTTTGTTGCATTAGTAGACAAGTACTTTTATCCTGATAACATTTTGTATGTATAGTGTAAATGATGGTATTATTTTAATTGTAGTATAATAAAAGAATACAAACAAAAAATGGGAACCTTAAAACGTAGTCAGCAGATTGAGAAGAAGAAGAATGCCCATTTACTGGAGGAAGCCCGACGAAGGGAAGGGGACCTCAATGAAGATGCCTCACAACTGAAGGTATGATAAATGAAAAAGGAAAGTCATTCAAGTAATTCACTGATGGCTTTTTTCTTTGATCATTTGTTCTATCTTTGATCGCTGTTTCCAGTTATGTAAGATTTGAACTATTGGCTAATGAAATAGCGCTATCATGAACTTTCTAAGGATGTCATTATACTCAAACTTGAACTTCATGCTCTAAATCATACTCAAAAGTGAAGGTTAAAAACTCGATATCATTCTCATGCTGAAATAGAATTACATTCTCAAGATTTATCTACTATGCTTTGGAGATCCTTCAGAGTCATACTCAAAATAAATCTGGCTGCAAGCATACAGATATATTGCTGTCTGCTACTTCTATATCTGAAAGAGTTTTATAACTTTGGTTTAAGAATGGTACTTGGAGCATGGAGTGCAATTTTTTATAGTATGAGTATAGCAAAAGTTTTATAACCTCAATGCCATATGCTAATTCAGGTAATAGATATAGACCCTCTCAAACTCATAATATTCTTCATACCAAAACTATCTCTGTTAATGAATATTCTTAAAAATGAAAAGGTAAATAATGTAACACAACAAGTACATTGATTTTTCAGGATGCTGTGATTGCCAAGGGAGACAGAATAGAGGAACTAGAGGAAGCACTGAAAGAAAGTGTACGCATCACAGCAGAGCGAGAAATGGTGATGGTGGAACAGCAGCAACAGCTGGAGGAGGCTGAACGCAAGGTCAGTATAACAACAGCATAGCAGAAGTATACCAACAGCATAGCAGAAGTATATCAACAGCATTAGCTGGAGAAGGCTGAATGCGAGGTCAGTATACCAACGGCATCAGCTGGAGAAGGCTGAATGCGAGGTCAGTATACCAACAGCATAACAGAAGTATACCAACAGCATCAGCTGGAGAAGGCTGAATGCGAGGTCAGTATACCAATAGCATCAGCTGGAGCAGGTTGAATGCGAGGTCATTATACCAACAGCATAACAGAAGTATACCAACAGCATCAGCTGGAGAAGGCTGAACAATAGGTCAGTATAACAGTATTATGTATAATGAGATGAGACACAGGTCAAGTTGTTATGAATTTTCTTGGAATCAGTTAAAATCGTGATCAGTTGGACTACCACATATCAGATTAATTTAAATCACTTAATATATATTTTTGAGGTACATACATTAATTGCACCATTGTCAACAGGTAGCTGAACTGACCATGGAGCTTGCGCGGAACAAAACTACAGAGAACAGCGCGCGAGTGAACTTCCTGACCAAACAGCTGGAAGATAAGGAGATGAAGCTGAAGAAGCTCCAGTCTGAGCGACACAAGCACCTGGAAGAGGTGTATGAAATGAAGTGAGTCAGGGAAGTCACCAATAAAATGTATCGGCGTATTATTGTTTTTATGTTTTGGGTTCATTGTTACCAGCAATTTGTAGACAGCATTAAAATATTTGCCCTACATGTACAAATATTATTGGCTGTAGTACAAGTTGTTATTCATTGACTGATATCATGATAGCCATTAACAGCTGTAGTTTGCATGTAGACAACAGGCTTACTTTGTAGTACAGAATAATTGTAAACAAACCTCCCAAGACATTTCCAAATTAAGGATGGTGGTCTAATGGTAGCCAAATATTTTCAGACAAGAGGCCATTCAAGCTGCCATGAGTGAAAAGGATGCCAACATTGCACTTCTGGAGATGACCAGTACTAAACAGAGAAAGAACACTGAGGAAATAGAAAAACTCAACAGAGAGAAAGAAAAGTTACAGCAACAACTCAAAGAAGTGGTAAGTCTGAAATCTGAACTAGAGAAAGAACAGCAACAACTCGAGGAAGTGGTAAGTCTGAAATCTGAACTAGAGAAAGAACAGCAACAACTCGAGGAAGTGGTAAGTCTGAAATCTGAACTAGAGAAAGAACAGCAACAACTCGAGGAAATGGTAAGTCTGAAATCTGAACTAGAGAAAGAACAGCAACAACTGAAGGAAATGGTAAGTCTGAAATCTGAACTAAGAGAAGAACAGCAGCAACTTGAGGAAATAGTAAGTCTGAAATCTGAACTAAGAGAAGAACAGCAACAACTCGAGGAAGTGGTAAGTCTGAAATCTGAACTAGAGAAAGAACAGCAACAATTCGAGGAAGTGGTAAGTCTGAAATCTGAACTAGAGAAAGAACAGCAACAACTCAAGGAAATGGTAAGTCTGAAATCTGAACTAGAGAAGGAACAGCAACAACTGAAGGAAATGGTAAGTCTGAAATCTGAACTAAGAGAAGAACAGCAACAACTTGAGAGGAAATAGTAAGTCTGAAATCTGAACTAGGAGAAGAACAGCAACAACTCGAGGAAATGTTAAGTCTGAAATCTGAACTAGAGAAAGAACAGCAACAACTCAAAGAAGTGATAAGTCTGAAAACTGAAATAAGAGAAAGAAAAGTTACATTAACAACTCAAGAAAGTGGTAAGTTAAAACATTGAGAGAAAACAAGTGAAGTAAGAGAAAGAAAAATTGCAGCAACACATATTAGGAAAATTAACTGAGAGAGAGAGAGATAAATGCCACAGCATCATCTTGAGGAAAAGGTAAATCCACAAAGTTCAGTCAAAACTATTAAAGACAGCAAATCCACAGGTCTACAGATGTTGAACTGGATGAAACAGTAATCCCATTTTCAGAGGTTGTGTTATTTTAATCAGACATTGTTTTATTTTAATCAGACACAGAATCGGATGAAGCTGATTCAGAAGCAGGAGAGACGAAGCGAATCCCTGGGGCGTTCCAAGAAATCTCCAAGTCACAAGTCCAAGGGGGTGTCGCCAGATCGTGTTAATCCATATGTTCTCACTGCCCCGGCTTCATTAGATTCATGACATAGGCTACAAGATAACTAACCAAGGTTAATGCAAAATAACTAACCATAATGATTACAGGATAACTGTTACCATAACAACAGAATAACTGATTTTTTACCATGATGAAAAAATAACTAGAATGAATGTGATCTGTAGTAAAATTAAATACATATAGGTTATTTATATCATATTGAATGCAAGAATCATGACAAGCTGAGACATAGTCAACTGTACATGGAGCAATATTAATGTACTTGCCAGAATCTACTTCTGACAAGAGTACTCTTAAGTCATCTTTTATCAGTGAGAACTTTATTTTCACTTAATGAACTGACTTCACTTTGCTAGTCCTATACAAGCAAATATGAATGTCTTGAATATTTGTACCTTGATTTGAGTGAAAATTATTGAATAGGACTTCAAGACACAAATCTACTTAGGTAGATTTGATATGTATTGTGGTGATATTTAGGAAAATCTTGTCTCGCTGAAAAATTTCGATCACCATGGAAACTCACAGAAATGAATTCTCGTTAAGTATTGGTGATTTATAATTTATGGTATTTCTTGATGTGGGCCACAGTTAGTTCCCCGTGCTACAGACCAAACCCAGTTTGACCAACAACAATAGCTTCTGTGATTGATATATGTGATTCTTACACTCTGTGACCATGTAACAAGATTTCCCTATCTATATCCTGGTATGAAATAAGCTTTGATGTTCATCCAGGAGATTACCATATTTCTCTTCACAGTTCCGACATGTATGATCTTGGAAGAATCTGGTAAATGTTTAGGATGTTAGGGGAGAAAAATTTTGTGAACTTGGTTAAAAATACAGGGTATTGAATGTTTCCTAGTGCTTTTGATAGTTAATGGCCAGTATTGTATTACAGTGTAATATTGGAGTCCTTTTAGTCCCCATGCCTCTCTGCAAAGTTGTCTGCTGGCATGAATAATGCACATCACACAAATGACCTTACATATGTATATATTAACTGAGGTGATTTTTTAGTGAGATGTAGAGTATATACTACAGCTATGCTTTGACATACTAGTGTCTAGTACATGTACTTAAAGAAGGAATAGGGTACACTATAACATAGTGTAATGTTACCTCAAAAACTGGGAAAAAAAACCAAACTCTGCTACCTTTATCTGGGCCAGAGGCAATTATACTGTATGTGTGGTGCAATCGATCTGATGTACTATATGGCATAATCATGATTTGGCACTTGTTCTGTTTTGATGGATGAATAGAGATTTTCATAATTTAGTGCAACTGTAGTTTGACTTGCTTCATTGCCAAAGGTGCTTAAATACAAGTCTGAATCCTGCTTAACTGCTGTTAAGTACACATACAGTATTCTGTGATTGGAGATGGAAGGGGGGGGGGGAGTGTTATTTCCCAGATGGAGAGCACAAAGGTTGGTTAATCATGTGAGAATTTTTGATAATCCTTTTTTTTTTCAAAGAGATTTAAGTTTATATTTGAAAGATTCAAATTTTATTTAATAAGTTTATTTTTATGTGTGAAAGCTTTAATGACAATATGAATTGCAATGAGATTTTTCCTCTATGTGTATACATGTATAAATTTCAGTTGGCTTGCTGTTATTGTATGTCTAGTGTGACAGATTGCCATAGCTGAGGTTAAAAAAAATCATGTTTGTTGTGATTTATACTGCACTGTTTTAGATATGTGGCAGAACTACGTTATGAAATATTTGTTTTCTTCATGTGTTGTTTTTCTAAGAAGGCTTTAGTGTAGAAAAGTTGGATATGTAATTCAGTTTTGTAAACAGTACCAACATCTATTAATCTTGCCAAAATATATCTCTATGATAATTCTCTTTCACTCTATTGTAAAGTGACGACACCCTCACAATGCCGAGGGAACAATACAATACACACATTATTGTAAAGGCAAAACAAATATACTACAAAACTTAGATAAGGACACCAACAATGTTTATCAAATATGTTCTTATTAATTGTAAATAAAATGTTTTTGAGAGAGGATATGTCCCCACTCCACTAGTCTAAAGTATTGTATCTAAATCTTCATGTTTTGTGGGTTGTGTTTATGGGGACATAACGGTAAGGACAGAATCGCTGATTTTCTCTGTACACTTTTGACCACATAAGGTCAAATGGTTAAAGATTAAAGATTGTCTCCCCTCTCTCTCTCTCTCTCTCTCTCTCTCTCATCATTAAATATAAGACTGTATATTAAACTTCTTTTATATGCAGTACCCAGTTTGCAGTTTATCGTAAACCAAAGAAATAATCTTTCAAGAAAATTTGGCTTGAAAGAAATGAAGGTTGAAAATTGTTGCATGAACATGTAAATGCATTAGCTTAATACAGTGTATTAGCTGTTGAATAATATATCAGTGATAGGTACCATATATGTAACTTTTTGTACATTTGCAATGCATGCAGGCAATATTTAGCAAAACATTGATATTCATGCAAATACATTATAGGTCACAGAGTTACACTGTATGAAAAGAGCAATCGCACTTTCGTTTCTGTCAACCAGAATCCATATTTCCATGTTCATGCTTGAGAAATTTAACTGCATATTTATTAGGCATGTCCTTTTGACCTTGAATTACACGTACCACAAGTTTATTTTTAGATTCACTGGATGCAGTGCTGTTTTGTGTATTCATTTAGTATATAAAACTTTCAATACTACGATGTGTTCATTATCAGTTGATTTTGCGGCAACTAAGTCCTTTTAGATAGTTTATTTGTATTTGTGAAGTTGTACTCTGTCTATTTGTTTATTTTGTGCATTCACTTTGCCCAATTTTATCAAATTCAGCAGGAAGGGAAATGACTCTATCAGCTGCTGTTGGATTCTGAATGGTTCCATTTTTGAATGAAATCCACACTTTAATAAAAAAAAAAAAAAAAAAGGATATTTTATTATGGTATGCATTGTGGACTATTTTTTGGTTTTTTTTGTTATTAATTCTGATATTATATTTTTACTTGATTATTAGTAAACTTTTTGATAAAGAGATTAGTTTTACAGCATTTGGGGAAGCAAACTTCTCTAGCACCAGTTTATTTGTCAATGTTATGAAGGAATGTCATGCAACATTTCATATTTGTGTTAGATATAACCTTTATATAATTTGTTTATGACCAATGATTTGTCACAAAAGTTTTTAAAACAACCTTTAGGCTAATCAGAGAGGAAATTTTTAATGTGAAATTAGTTGAAAAACAAACATGCATAAAATAATTTCAATTTTGAAGAGTGTAAGTCTGAATTTCATTGTGATGATGATATTATACTAATTGTAAAATTGTATGGAATTTTTTACTGGTAGGATGAAAAGAAAACTTAGCATGATAAAAACAACAAGTAAGTATTATTTTCTGTTTAATTTATTTTGAATTTAACAAACATTAAGAGAAGTTTGTATAAATACTGAAGGGTTGTGTATTTGTGTGATGGTGTATGTATTGAATTTTCCAAAATCTAGTTTTATTGATTCACTTATAAATTAAAAAATTTAATATTAGAATTTATACCTCTATTTAAATGTTCACCATTTGACCTTTGATTATATTCCCTTCAAGTTTTTAAACTCTCACCTGTTTGAGAGTTATATATATATATATATATATATATATATATATATATATATATAGTTAGTGTGTGACACCAATGTGATTGATAAATCTCCTTTCTGTATTGAAATAAAAAATTCTGTTGTGTATCCATTTCATTATAATAGTGCCAGCGTTTTGTTCCAAACAATGTATTGAATAACTTCTATGTATGTATGGTGAATTGTTGTTGAGCCATCAGCATTTCACAATTAATGTTGATTCTGTGATTTTTAACATTTGCTGGCATTGCTTAGAATGTGTATACACAAATAAAACATGTCTAACACCAAACTTCTGTTTAAGTCATGTGTACATCAGATTGTGTGCTGAATACCTTGTGTGAAGAATTGACACTCACTGTCTCAGGAATTGATGCTGTATGTCTCAGGAATTGATACTGTATGTCTCGGGAATTGATACTGTATGTCTCAGGAATTGATACTGTATGTCTCAGGAATTGATACTGTATGTCTCAGGAATTGATGCTGTATGTCTCAGGAATTGATGCTGTATATTTCAGGAATTGATGCAGTATGTCTTAGAAATTGATGCTGTAAGTCTCTCTCTCTGATGAAATGATGTCCTTCGTCTCCAGAATAGGTTCTCCACAGGATTTTTAAACTACAGAATGTCACTAGATTTGGTTCTCTATCTCACTAGAATTGGTATTCTATGTCACTAGAATTGGTTCTCTGTGTACTGGTATTGGTATTGTATATCGCTACAATTAGCATTCTGTCATTGGAATTGGTACTCTGCGTCATGAAGGGATGGATATACAAACATGTTTGTGATAAATCGTTATACAAGGGCGCAGGAAATTCGCGTGTATTTAACTATTTACAGAGATTTCACGTATATCTAACTACTGTTCAAAGATCCGGGTTAGTTATATATGATTATATGTATTGTTTAACTTTCCGCTCGAGAATTTTTCACTCATATGGACACGTCACCATTGCCAGTGAAGGGATGCAAAATTTAGTCGCATCTTACGACAAGCAAGGGGGACTGATGATCTATTCTAACAACCCGGGTTAGAATACGTTCTCAGTACCCCCTTGCTTGTCGTAAGAGGAGACTAAATGGACTGTCCTTCGGAGGAGACCGCAAAAACCAAGGCCCCGTGTCATAGCAGGTGTGTCACGATAAAGAACTCTTCCTGCTCAAAGACCATAAGCCCGAGCATAGGTCAGCGTTTTGGAGCCCATCACCGGCAATGGTGACGTCTCCATATGAGTGAAAATTTCTCGAGCGGGAAGTTAAACAATATACAATCAATCAGAGAATAATCTGTGTTTCAAAGTAGTCACAGGAAAGTCACGTGCATCTTTTCAGCATGACCTGCGTGACTTACACAAGGCATATGTGTGACCTTCAGCGCTCCTGAAGGTCAGCTAATTCATACAGAAGCACAGTACATCTTGTATGTTGCGTGTCACTAAGCATTAAGAAGACAGAGGTCAGTTGTGGTCTCTGATCTGACTGAATGTCTCCATACAGGCGTCGTGTAAATTTCATCAGCTTAAGAAATTAACTTGCTCGAAAATTTCAACTTTTTTGTATAAAAAAAAAAGATATAGGTCATCAGAAAATTTCTTCATTCACACAGAAAGTCTACTAGATCAGTTGCAGTATGAGTGACGTTTAATGCGTTTAAAAGGCCTGTTGATTCTAATTTAGAACATAGAATTATACTTGGGTTTGAAACAGCCCTAGAAAAATTTATTTGTTCGTTAGAATCCTGAATTTTGTTTTATTGTAGAAGGGAACTCCCACATTGACAAACGAAACGTTGAAAGAGTTTGGTCTATTTTGGCTGGTACTCTGCCTCCCTATTCCAAAATATTACTGCACATCAACGAATATGTATAGTCGTGTGTCATGAGAATCATTTGATATATTTATACATATCGTAATTATGAAGATGTTAAGATGAAGAGAAAGTGTGACAGAATGGCGATACTACGAGTGGATGGAGATACGTATTGTAACAAATATACACCAAGTTTTCATCAGAAAGATAGGTTTTTCGCTTCGCAACCGAGAGGTACCGATTGTTTGTCTCGATAGTGAACACAAACGTCGGGATCGAAGCAAGTTCCGGTCAGCTCAGCATTTCCGTTAGGCTACAAATCCATATTCATCCATTATTCGGAGGGGAAAGTAATCCCGGAGAATTGACACTGTACGGAGTTTGGGATCGACGGTCGAGACTAGTCGCGGGTTCGAACCAGTGACTGTTCCTTTGCTATAAGCGTCCGTTAACAAAATGCCATGCATACATAAGTCAAAATTGATGGCATTTCACCAAAGAGAGTTTAAAAAGAAGTCTATAGGAGCCCAAAATAAAGCCCCATTCCCAATCTAAAAGGCAGGTATTTTCCCCAATTCTGACTTTAAAATTCCCAAATAAGGAAAACGAATCATAGCAGGGTAGCCTTACTGTTCATAAATCTCCTTCACAGACCCACAGATTACAATTTTTGCTTCAGTATTGTTACATAAACCTATATTTCATTTTTTGGCCTCTGCCGCTTATGTAAGCTTTGATAAAACTGAATTCACTGCTTTGGGTTTTCTCCCCTACTTCTTTGTATGAAACTGTTTTTTACTTCCAATTTCAAGCAAATATTGCTATTTTTTCCCAGTTGGAAAGACACTGACCTAAATATCAAGACCTTAACCCCCCCCCCCCCCCCAAAAAAAAATGCCTAAAGCTGTTGACGTTTATAAATGAGCGAAAGAATCTTGAATGGGATAAAATACAACAGGCATTAACAGTACAAATAAAGCAAAAAGGGTTCGGAGGAGTTAGATTTAAAGTACATTTATTTCTAATTCATTTAATAAGGATAACACAAACATATCTAAACTCTCTAAGTCTTGAAAATCATTTAGAAGATCAGGCAGTTTATGACTTTATAAAAAAAGAAACATCACTATTCCAATCGAAATACGCCAAACAGAATTATCTTCCAGAAAACCAATCCACAGCTGAATACTTATTTTTCTCAGAGTTTCACGAGCTGGAAGAGTGTCGGCTACATACCTGTGTATATGTATACCTTCACTGCCCAACAGTCTGAGGGGAAAGTTGCTTTCTATAGGAATTTGAATGCAATTAACACTATAAATACGTAAAATAACAAAGTCAATAGAATCTTGTGTGCACTTGCTTAAGCAGTTCAATTAGTCAATATTAGTTAAATACCTTAAACTGAAATAACAATGCACACATTAACAGCTGAATTCTGTAAACAGAATTCCATTGACTCTTGTCGTCATTAGCTGGGGCAGGGTTATTCCGCCATGTCCGTCTGTCCTGTTCCGACAGCAATATCTAACGGATATTACGTCGGCGCTAAGGTTTCGTATGCCGCTGGTGACGTCATACAGTACGTCTGCAATACCGATTATGTTATGTCCGGGAGTCCCATCGTCGTATGTAACAACACCGGGGTGTGGCTGCCCGCCTCGGGGTCTCTGCCAGAGTGTAGTAATTCGTATCTCAGTAACAGTAAGTGTTGACTTAAATATTAGTACACAGCTGCTAAACCTTGCATGTAAATTCGATACAATTTGGAGTAGGCCTATGTAGAATCAAGAAATTAGTGGCCAGACTGGACCGTCTTGATCTCCAATATCAGGGACAGTAAATAAAATTAATAAAATTTGATCTTATGTTCCATTTAATCAATGAATTTTATTTGTTAAATCCGTTTAAATGTAAACATACTTGGCTATACAAAAATTCATGTGTCAATATCGTGAACAAAAAAAGGTGTCCTTTGAAAAATGAAAAACAAGACGAAACAAATGTTATCACTGATGTTATAAAAAAGTATATAGGTTAAACTTTGAAATTCAAGTCAAAGATATCATTGTTTAAAACGAAGGTGCTATCTTGTGATAGAGATTATGGATTATATCAAAACAAAATAACCATTTTCTTGTACTGTTAATAGACTGTGTTTCATCATTGATAATGGTTTTGCCGTATTGTTTTGTCGTCGATAGTATTGATGTAGTTTTCTGTAGACAATCTGGTTTTGTTATTGATTGGTTTTCCTTTGGCAGTTTGATTTTATCATTGGTGTGATTTTCTCCTCTCTTCTCCCAGTAAGTACTGAACCGCCTCTGGGGTATTTTCGTACTGTTGCATATTCATGCATATTCGCTGACAGAACCCTCTCGTGAAATTCTTTGTTTGTTTTGTTTGTTTGTTTGTTTATAGCCGCCTGAGCAATTTTTCAGCTATCCGGCGGCTGTCACCATTACCGGTGACAGGGCTGCAAATTTAGGCCTATGCTCGGCACTCAGGGCCTTTGAGCAGGGAGGGATCTTTATCGTGCCACACCTACTGCTACACGGGACCTCGGTTTATACGGTCTCATCCGAAAGACCGGCACCCACGTCCCACAGTGGGATTCGAACCCCCGACTCAAGGATCATCAGATCTTTGAGCCCGACGCTCTAACCACTGCGCCACGCGGGCGGCTCTCGTGAAATTAAAATGGTGAAGTTAACAGTTTGAGGTGGTACAGTAGAAATGGCTGCAGTAACCTCTTGAAAGTTTCAAGAGAGCCACTGGCTACGGCATCCGATTTTATACCGACAATCTGGCTCTGTTATTGATATGGGTTTCAATCGACAGTCTGATTTTCTCACAATCCCCAAGGAGGAGGTTCTGACCTCAGGACGGGGTCAACCTTTGTTTATACATGTAGTGTTCATGTGAAAAATAACAACAACGCCATTTAAAATAACATTTGAAGTAGCATTTTCTTTAATGCTATTGACTAAAAAGATATTTAGAGGGAGCAGATAGCCTTTTACCAAAATTGTAAATTTCATAATTCCAAGGGTATAGGGGGTTTTGGTACCATGGTGGGCCATAATGGTCATGTTAGTGAACATTTTTAACTTCTTAATAACTATCCATCCAATTCTTTTTAAATTTGGTATGAAGTGTCTTTGGAACCCCTGGGGCCTTAGAGGCAGGGTAAGAACTGTCAAAAATGGATCAATTCTGAAAATATCTTCTATACAATCGCACATCAGGAAGTAGCCATGTAGGGCAGGGATCTTCTGACTCCGGGGCGGATCCAATCTCTTTATTTGGTGTGTATATGTGTAAAAGATATGAATAATTATTTTGCAATGATGCTATTGATTTGAAATATCTTTACCAAAACTGTAGATTTGTGAGTTATTCTAGTTTTATAATTGACACCGTTTTAACAGCCTGGTCTATCTTGTTTTTATATATAATTGACGTCTTTTTACAGTCTGGGTTATCTTGTTTTTATAATGGACACTCTTTCTACAGCCTTTACAGCCTGGGTTATCGTGGTTTACAGTCTGAGTTATCCTGCTTTTTAATTGACGCTCCTTTTACAGTCTGGGTTATCTTGTTTTCAGTTTTACATAACTTTCTTAATTATGCAATCTTGTTGACGATTGCAATTCTCTTTTAACACTCTGATTAACCAGGTGTTCCTCTGTACAGTCCTGTTTACAATTTAACATCTCTATTTTACAGTCCTGTTTACAATTTAACATCTCTATTTTACAGTCCTGTTTACAATATAACATCTCTATTTTACAGTCCTGTTTACAATTCAACATATCTAATTTACAGCCCTGTTTACAATTCAACATTTCTATTTTACAGTCCTGTTTACAATTTAACATCTCTATTTTACAGTCCTGTTTACAATTCAACATCTCTATTTTACAGTCCTGTTTACAATTTAACATCTCTATTTTACAGTCCTGTTTACAATTTAACATCTCTATTTTACAGTCCTGTTTACAATTCAACATCTCTATTTTACAGTCCTGTTTACAATTTAACATCTCTATTTCACAGTCCTGTTTACAATTTAACATCTCTATTTTACAGTCCTGTTTACAATTCAACATCTCTATTTTACAGCCCTGTTTACAATTTAACATCTCTATTTTACAGTCCTGTTTACAATTCAACATCTCTATTTTTACAGTCTGGGTTATCCTGGTTTTATCGTTGATTGGATTCATCGCTTTCATCATAATTTCGCTGCTAATCGCTCTCTGCATCCGATATTGTTGGTAAGTAGATCACATGACTATTATTCTGTGATTCACTTTCCACACTGATCCCCAGAGTGATGATTTCCATGGGGGCGGTATCAAAATCTTGAACATGTATGTTCTGCAACATACATAAATAATTGACTACAAACTACATTACTGAATGGAAAATAAAACGCCATCGTAAGTATTATGTAGTCATTTGAAGAGTAATAGTTTACGAACTAATTATATATAAAGTGCAAAACTTTCTCTTGGATAGATCACGGCAAACATAAACACATCAATTTATACAGAAGATGATGTTACGGGAGTTTCAGCAGTCTCATTTTAAAGTCAGTATTTCACAGGTTCTATGGTCGTTATTCTGGCGTGTTTCACATCAATTGTTCTTTACGTACTGATTTTGACAACGGATTACTTCGTTTACCTGAACCCCGTGGGAATCCGGGTTGTTAGAATAGATCCTCAGTACCCTTTGCTTGTCGTAAGAGGCGGCTAAATGGGGCGGTCCTTCGGATGAGACCGCAAAAAACCGAGGTCCCGTGTCACAGCAGGTGTGGCACGATAAAGATCCCTCTCTGCTCAAAGGCCCTAAACGCCGAGCATAGGCCTACATTTTGGTGACGTCTCCATATGAGTGAAAAATTTTCCAGGGGGACGTTAAATAATATATAATCAATCAATCGTTCACCTGATTAAGATATAGGGCTCTTGGCGGGTGTGACCGATCAACAGGTGATACTTACTCTTCCTAGGCAACCTCTCCCACCTCTGGTATGTCCAGGGGTCCGTGTTTGCCCTCCTCCTTTGTATTTGAGATTGATCACTGTTCATCAGCTTTCCTGTTTCATCTAATACCATGCATTGTGATCACTTCCCAACAAATATATTGTAGGGTACGTTTTCTACATATCTGATATTTTCCCGTGGGGATC
Source organism: Ostrea denselamellosa (assembly GCA_024699665.1). Taxonomy (NCBI): domain Eukaryota; kingdom Metazoa; phylum Mollusca; class Bivalvia; order Ostreida; family Ostreidae; genus Ostrea; species Ostrea denselamellosa. The sequence goes on from JAMZEH010000025.1 coordinate 4,074,964, forward strand.
AGGGTTAGAATAGGTTCTCAGTACCCCTTGCTAGTCGTAAGAGGCGATTAAATTGGGCAGTTCTCCGGATGACACCGCAAAAAACGAGACCCCGTGTCACAGCTGCTGTGGCACGACAAATATCCCTCTCTGCTCAAAGGTCGCAAGTGCCGAGCATAGGCCTAAATTTTGCAGCCCTTCACCGGCGATGGCAACATCTCCATGTGAGTGAAAAAATTCTGGAGTGAGACGTTCAACAATACTCAACCCCTCAATGAAATCTGATATTGCGTCATGTGATTTTACAGGAATCACTGTCAGTGTGTAACATAGACTTGTTTGTGCTTCTGCTGAGAATCGAACCCGGGACCTCTGGCACGACAGTCCAGTGCTCTACCGATCGAGCTAAAGGGTTAACCCACTATCCTGAACTAGTAGGAAGGCTATGTATCTAACATTACCCCCCCCCCCCCCCCCCCCCACACACACACACTCTCCAAAGAGATAGCGTCCCGACTTTCCCAGAGTGCCAGCGCCTTGGGGCGAAGTTCTGGGGGCAATCATTTTCACCCGCCAGAGATTACCCGGGTCCCAACGTGGGCGCCAAATGTAACAGAGACTGGTTTGTGCCTCTGTTGAATATCGAACCCGGGACCTCTGGCACGACAGTTCAGTGCTCTACCGATCGAGCTAAAGGGTTAACCCACGAGTCCGATCTAGTAGGAAGGCCATGTATCTAACACTACTACTGATTTATATATTGCATCATACTTATTTTAAACAGTAGCTGATGTTGTACATGTGTGATATGAAGAAATCAAGGTTCCAAATCTATATTGCAGCAAACACCGTGTTTACGATGAAGAACGCGAGACAGATGGTAGCGGATGCTGCCGTCGGTTGTGCTCGTGCTGCACCTGCTGCAGTTCATCAGAATATGACGACGTAAAAGAAAAACCAAAGCGTCCTGCAAGGAAACCGCTCAGAAAGAAAGCTCCTATAAAGAAAACCAATAAAGCTCGCGTGAAGGCTGGCAAACCAATTAAAAAGAAAGTTGTGTCCAAAAAAGGAAAATTAACAAGGTCCAGAAAAGGTGGGAAAACGTTAAAGAAGGGAAAAGAAACGCCAAAAGAGAACGACAGACCCTCCAATTCTCGCGAGGCTAAGACAGTTACCGCATGGAAACCGTTTGCAAACCCTGTTAGAAATATTAACACCAGCACCAAGTAGAGCCGTCCTTACATAGACTCACTGTAACAAGTACATCAATTACAAGCTGATATTCACCGTCACTTCCAACGATATCATATTGTAATGATAGCCATTTCCTCATGAATGCGATGCAATTGTAAACAATGCGCATATAAAAACTGCTACCTGTAAATATTGTATGTCTAGTTTAATGGCGAAGAGTTTCTGAAAATGTAAATATTAAAAAAAAAAGATTCAGTTTTGAAAATACAAAAGGGTATGAACTGCTTTATGAAATGCTTTACGCTGGCATACTCTCCATGAAGTGCCAACACACTACATGAAGTATGCTGGCTTAAAGTGTCACAATTCATACCCTAATGAATTCTCAGAAATGAAATTTTATTTCTTAAATACACTTGGGTGATGGAAATTGACACATTCATGTACCATTAACTCCCAATAAAGGTGTACCGAGTATTCATTGCTACTATTCCTGCATGTATTTCAGCAGCTCACGATCACGAAGTAGATACACCATCTGTACAGAAACGGTAACAGGATATGGGTAAAACACTAAGTCAGGCTTTAACTTCTGCTCCTACAGAAGCAGAACAGGATGAAGAGATTACAAAATTTTCACACATTTATTCCTACTGAATTAGAACAAGTCAATATAGCAAAATGCAAATAATACACAGATTTATAATGAATTAAAAAAACAATGCTTATACTGTCAGATGATAATGATACAAAGATTGAACAATGACGATGAGGAGGATGATATTGATTGGTCTGATTAGGTCTGGTCCCGATTCCTGCGCAGGATTTCCCCAGGACTGGGGTACGGACGTTGCTGGAATAGTGGCCCTGAGGCGGTAGTGTCTGCTCCTGTTTTTGCCTCCCCTCGAGTGGCAAGTCCTGTTGACCACGACCCTCTGCAATAAATGAAACAAAACGTAAAAAAAAAAAAAAAAAAAAAAAAAATTCCATAAGAAAACCACAGGCCACAATGCCGTGACACTCTACAATAAATGTAACAAAATGTAAAAAAAATATTCCACAAAAAAAACCCATAGGCCACAATGCCGTGACATTCTGCAATAAATGAAACAAAATGTAAAAAAAGAGGAAAAAAAAATCACACAAGAAATAGGTAACCATAGGTCTCAATGCCCACCTGATCCATCTTGCTCTTATATCCAATTTATATCTAAGGAACTTTTATACCCCTTTACCCTGTCCTCACACGATACTGAGGCTGAAGACAAAAGTATACTGACCAATACCAAAACTTGTCTGTGGTTTCTTCTTGAATCTCTGAGCAAACAGTAAATCACTTCCTAGTGCACAATTTAAGCAGAGGTTCAACTACCTGATACTTGGACTTCTTTCTCCTCATGCAATTTAACAAAAGCCCATACTTTAATTAAAAAAGAAACCAGGAACAACATTCTCAATTGCAGATGATTGGTGATGCCCAGACGTCTGTCACTGGTCTGACATAAGATATATATTGATGTTTACCTTGGAACCTCTGAATAGGCTGCTGGATCCATAGGATCTAAATCATCCCTCTGACGTTTTCCACCTCTACGTCTGTTATCATGGTAACGGCGTCCCCTGTCTCGCCGCCGTTTGTCATATTCATCCTCAGAGTCTGAGGAACTGGAGGAAGATGATGAACTCTGTAACAAAATAAATATCAAGGTAATCAAAATATCACAAAAACAAAGTATATTACTCAACTTGCTCAAAGCAAATCCTGGATAATATGAAATAAGTAAGAGGTACAGATATAACAGGTTTCTGGTCCATTGACTGACATCTCTGTTCAAAAGCTCAAATGTCATTGTATACACGCAAAATGAAAACAGATTGAGCAAAAACTGAGAGCATCAAAATTCTATGGATCATTAATTATCAAACACTGCCACACCCACCATGTCACTTTCATCTGAACCCTTTGTCTCCATCTCTTCATCACTTCCCTCTTTATTTGTCAGCGACTGGTCACCCAGGAGATCTGTAAATATGAATAGAGTCTACATTTATAAATTAAATGAAACATACCTAAACATACACTGTACATTTCATCAAGTTTTAAACATTTTGCTTCATGAAGGACTGATCTGGATGATGTTTTTTCTCAACTATTTCCTATCTATTCTTTTTGATGTTTTAATAAGACTGCCATAGATCTAAAAATTAAAGCTTGCTAAAAGATCTTTTCTGAGACTTATAGTTGATCGATGAGATATCATATATATCTTTAGAATAATCAAACATATTTAGAAATTTAAAGCAGTGAAATACAAAACAATAAGTCACAATGCAATATTTTCGACACAACTACCTTGAATTCTCTGGGCAGAAATAGTAATATGAGCCCGAGGATGGATAGGTGACAGCCAGCATACCTGGTCTGTAAAGGTGTTCCAATAGAAATAACGATTCCTAATAAATATAAAATTTTCTAGTTTTAACTATGAGTAGTGTTAGTATTGAATTCTCCAAGCTATTTCCATTTGGATATGATTCATGAATGACATGAACCTGTCAAGATTTTTGAATAATCATTTGAACTCATTTTAACATTTTCACAAAATTCAGGATATATATCTCAGTAAAATAAATGAGACACATCACTCACCAATTATACAAATCCTGCAACAAAATTTATTGATATTTTTCCATTTACAACACATTAAAAAGATCTCACGTTTGGGGGTCAGCCACTTCCTCCCATCCCTCGGGCAGTGGGTACCGCCTCAACATCCTGTCCCTCTTCCTGATCATGGCAGGGGCCGGCTCAAACCTCTGACTCCCCCATCTCTTCATGCAGTACTCTACACACGTGTGGTATTTATTGTATCTGTTCACAATATAATCTCAGGTTAGGATTACTTCTCATATTGCATTCACATCAATACAACATGTAAAAGCAAAATTCAGAAAGAAAAGATCTGTGTGTCAAAAACGTAATGAAGACAATGCTGTTGCTATCTTCATTAAAATCCCAAGATTTTCAATATGTTGGCATGATGGCTTCATTTAAGCCAACTTAAAAGCATGTGCAAGGTGACCATATGAGGATGGAAAAAAAATAGAGAAGAGAAATGCATCTTGTCATCAATTTCCCATATATTGCAGCATAAATAAAATTCAGCTGGAGTAATCTGCAAAATACTCCCGGGACACAAAGATCTCTGCTGAAATGTATACACATGCAAGCTCCTTCACACTTTGATACATGCAAATCAAATTCTAATACCCAAACAATTCATGCATCAAGAAGTAATGGTAAAGAACAAAAACGAATTTAACCTGTTTGGGCAGGCTGAGACTTCGAACACCAGTGATTTTGTCTGACTGTCCACTGGAGTTTCCATCTCCTGCTCTGTGGGGGGAGGGGCTGTATTTTCCTTGACTGGATCATCATAATCTTCAGCAAATACCTCCTCTATCTCCTCCACTGAAACAGTAAACCTCATTATTAAAGAGCAATAAATGGAATTAATCCTAGTAAGCTGCAAACATACATGTAGCATGTTGACAAAGTGACAAGGCAAAATACTGCAATACAAACATTAGGCCTAATGATTTTTTTTTGGTGCACACTGTAAGAAAGTGGATCCATCTACTCTATGAAATCATGCATGCCGACTCCGTGGAGGCTTTCAAAATCGCCCTACAAAACCAGTGCCAATAATATCACCATTCGTGTACTCTCACTATACAGTTGTATAAAATCTTACATAGGGTCTGACAACGTATAACATACAATATACAGTAGCTTCATGATGATGGGGGGGGGGGGGTTATTATGTTTTAAAATGCTTTTTTATTATGTTTTAAAATGCTTTGACTGAATCGAAACAAATTACAAATTTATAAAAAACAAGTAAACTATGAAGAAAGTATTTTATAATCTATATGGCCCACATGGGCAAAATTGTTACACCTCTTACTACCCATTTTCACATATCAGAGGAAATTCGGCATGACTATTATGCCCTAACTTAATTTCATCTCTATTATGGTACAGGTACAGAATACACACCAGGAGGTTTCCTTTGGTGCTCAGGAACAATCCCCCTCTTCTTCAACTTTGCAAGTAAAGCCGCTGGAAGTGGCATTTCCGATTTGAGGTTTCGCTGTGGACTAATAAATACACGAGGAACTCCGAATAGAAGACTCGACTTTCGGACCCCATCCAGTTCGGTCCCAGTCATTGTGCTTCCGTAGCAATGTAAATATACAATACCATGTGTATTTTTTATACAAGTTTTTCCCTTTTCTTTCTTTCTTTCTTTCCCCCCAGAGAATCGACGTCTAATCTAACATATTACTTCCAAATTCAACTGTATATACTACCAACTACACATATTCTTGAATCATGTAATTTAACATAACATTGCATTTCCAATGTTATTGTATATTTCCGAGTCCTGTAATCTAACATACCACTTTAAAATTTTACTGTAAATTAATTCTTGAACCCTGTAATATAACACTAAATTTTGCAAGTATTAAAGCAGTTCATAGTTATGTGATAGAGTGTCATTTGAATTTATTTTATTATTTATTTAATTAATTTAATATTCACGCGTATATTTTATTTTTAGAATCGCGCAACATTTCGTCATTCGTGGAATTTTGCGCGCATCGGTAATAAACTATTGCAACATTAATTGATTTGTTCTAATAGTCATTACTTAGCCCGAGGGTATTTTATATCATTGGTCAGCTTTGATAGCCGTGCCCAAGATTAGCTAGGGACGTTTTCCCGCCAATTTCTTTGTGTGAGTGGATAGTCATCGATACACCACTGAGAAAAACCCCCAAAAAACCCAAAAAAACCCAAACCAACCCCCCCCCCCCAAAAAAAACCCCATACATATCAGGACAGAGACTGTAAGATGACTGCTATTTCATATTACTAATTCTATACTTTCTATACTTTCCGATAATTGATTCTGTGGTTTTATGAAGATACACTGATTGTTAACTGAAGCTTAAAGTGTAAATTCTTTGAGTATGTAATTAAAATACCATTTTTGCAGAAGTGTATATAGAATATATTTATTGCTTAATAGGATTAATAAACGCATCAAGGCCCGATAAATGCCCGAGGTCCCGTGTCAGAGCAGGTGTGACACGATAAAGATCCCACCCTCCTCAAAGGCCCTGAGTGGTGAGCATAGGTCAAAATTTTACAGCCCTTCACCGGCAATGGTGACGTCTTCATATGAGTGATCAATTCTCGAGCGGGACGTTAAACGATAATCAATCACTCAATCAATCAATCAAAAAGCGACTTTCCCTTGTTATAGGCAGAGACGATGGTCATTTAAAAAAATTAATGTAAAATTTGATGTTGTGAAATTTTACATGATAAAAATGACAATTTAGAAATTTGATAAATTTCCATTTATGATTCAGATGTCCTCTGTGGTTTAACAGTTCAACATAATTCACATTGAATCTAATGGATTCATAAATTCAACATAATTCACAATGAATCTAATGGATTCATAAATTCAACATAATTCACAATGAATCTAATGGATTCATAAATTCAACATAATTCACAATGAATCTAATGGATTCATAAATTCAACATAATTCACAATGAATCTAATGAATTCATAAATTCAACATAATTCACATTGAATCTAATGGATTCATAAATTCAACATAATTCACAATGAATCTAATGGATTCATAAATTCAACATAATTCACAATGAATCTAATGGATTCATAAATTCAACATAATTCACAATGAATCTAATGGATTCATATATTCAAATGATAAACTGGTTACCTGTGCTTGTCGAATCATAGATTCAAAAATGTAGCAAACATTATGAAACTCCATATGTATGTATGTATGTATATATATATATATATATATATATATATATATATATATATATATAATCCAGAAATAAGTATAAAAAATTTACATAAGTAGTAGTATAATAAAAATATCACAAAGTGGATTGAGTATGTACTCGACTAGTTTCATCAATACCTCAGGATTATATATATATATATATATATATATATATATATATATAAGTAAATACCCACACAAGTAGTTGCATAATAAAAAAAATCAGAACGCCGAAAATAACTCAACCGGTTTCATTTTCAATCTTCAAGAGCTATATACATGTTATTTTACAATTCAAATATGACTTCAAAAGCTCCAAATTATATTTACATTATATTTACGCTTTAACAAACTCATCATGGCGTCATAATATAACGTTATGAAGTATTTCGGGAAATTAAAAAAAAACCCCAAACAAAACCAGTATACGTGAAATATGTAACATATACAATATATACAATAGTAACGATATGTTGTAGATGACTGACAAGTTATTACACATATCAATTAACGTCTGACCTATGTGTTAACAAGCAAATAAAACAGTTTTATTACGTGGGAAAATGTTTTTGAATTATATAAATTCTACATTTTATGTAGCGTTTAATGCAGGTGGTACCACGGAAACGGAGCGTGAAACCAAAGAAGAACTGTTTATTCGAGGATACAAACCTGCATTAAGAAGAGAGAGAGAGAGAGAGAGAGAGAGAGAGAGAGAGAGAGAGAGAGAGACCGATCGTAAGATTTTTGTGAAAGGGGATACTGGTCGACTATTTATGACAACACAACGTCAACAGGCGTTTATACAGCAACACAATTTGTAGAATAAGTTCCCGCAACGGCGAGACAAATTGGACCCCATGGTAGGGCAATCAATGTAGAACAATTTCTCGAATATTGTAACATCATGGAATTCTCTGCAGAAGACCTTATAAAGGTTTAAAAATTAAACCCAAAAATCGACGTGAATCCAACAGCGACTAAGTCAATTGGAAACGGATCTTGTTTTCTGACGAATCAAGATTCAACATCAGTAATGTGGACGACAGAATACGAGTTTACCACCGTGTGCATGAACGAGAGAAATCGTCATGATTTGGTGGTGCGATTAACGCAAATTTTCGTTTCCGAATTGGTCAGTTTACAAGGAAACTTAATTGCTCAGTGGTATGTAGACGACTTTCTGCATCCTCTGTTGGCACCATTGATAACGCAACACAGACAAAGTAACATATTAGTTTGTCAGCAAGATAATGCGCGCGCACACTCTGCGAGATTGACACGGACTTTTTGTACAAAGCCATGGCATGACTGCCCTTGATTTGGGTTCCGGGTCAGAATATTTCCTCAGTACCCCTTGCTTGTCGTAAGAGGCAACTAAAAAAGGCGGTCCTTCGGATGAGACAGCAACAGCCGAGGTCCCGTGTTACAGCAGGTGTGGAACAAGAAATTCCTCTGCTCAAAGGTCGTAAGCGCTGAGAATAGGCCTAAATGTTGCAGCCCTCGCCGGCAATGGTGAAGTCTCCATATGAGTAAAAAATTCTCGAGCGGGACGTTATACAATAAACAACCTTGATTCGTCCGCTATATCCCAAGACCATAATCCGATTGAGAATGATTGGGACAAGCTTTGGTAAACGTGTGTTCAGCCGCTAGCCTCTAACGACAGGCTGTACATGCAGATAAGGTCATTATAACGACCATAGAATTTGCGAAATGCAAACGGCACAGTTCTACTCCCTGTAACATCAACTTATTTCTCAATGGCTTGTCTCGATTTAAAAATTGAAAATAAGCGGAACATACTCTCGAGTATCTAATCAGTTGAGAGACATATAAGTGAAGACATGCATATGCAGAAGTTTTTTTTTAATAAATTCTGCCTCATGAGAATATAAAACATAGAATATTGACAGTTCTATAAACAATCTGTTAATTCTAAGTTGCAGGTCACTTTGATTTCTTCGAATTTACCAGAAAACCTTTTTGATTGATTGATTGATTATTTATTGCTTTCCGCCACACTCAACAATATTTTGGTTGTCTGGTGGCGTCCAGTTTTTGTTGGTGGGGGAGAGAACCCAGATACAATGTACCTGGGAAGAGACCACCGACCTTCCGCAAGTAAACTGGCAAACTTGCTCACATAACGCCGCGGCCGAGATTCGAACACGCGCCGACAGAGGTGAGAGGCTTTGTGATTTTGAGCCTGATGCTTTAACCACTCAGCCACGGAGGCCCCTGAAAACCTTTTTGAGTATTTCCATTTATCAGGTATATTGAATCGATAGAGTTAAGAAGTTAACACAATGCTAAGAATTACAAATGAATCGGAGAGAAATGAAAGAAATACAGTAGAGAAAGGTATACTTATTTCCAGCTTCTTCCTTAAAAAGATGCACTCCAATGCAAAATTTAACCTCTTTCCAACACCGTACACAAATTGATATATCAAAATGAAAATTCTGATAAACAATGTATAAATAGATAGTGTCTACTTAATTCAGTGAAAACAGAATTTTATTTCTCAACTTTATGACAAACGCAATGATTTCAGCTTCTTCATCATCAGCTTCCCATTTTTATATAGCAATATTCCATTATCACCTGCATATCGTGTTTGTATCTTTCAACTGATTAAATACGAAAGAGGTTGTTCTGAGTATAATCTAGTTAATAGTCCTTTGATCCGCTCACGTATATCGCTAAAAAAGGATCTAACGAAACCGCACATGAAGGTCAAATCCAGTGACCTTTTAATCATGCATATTCATGATATGTGTATCCAATCAGAGAACTCTTGATATTTGCACTTGGTAAACGAATAGTTTGGGAAAACAACAAACACGGCGACTGAAGTGGAGCACGCTATTGAGAACGCTTTAAAAGATTTCGAAAACCAGTCTTTAAAAGAGGGGCAAAAATGACGTGTTAATGGCTGTGCTGAATATTAAAGACTGTATGGCAGATTTACATATCTTGTATTACCGGAATCCTTCGGTAGCTATTAGTAAGATTGTATTGTTCCGAATGATCTGAGTTCGCACCGTCGATTTACAAGGCAATGCGCTGATTGGTTAGACTAAAAGGTCACTGGATTTGACCTTCGTATTCGGTTTCGTTAGATCCATGTGTAGCGATATATGTGAGCGGATCAAAGGATCTAGTTTTAATTAGATTGTTCTGAGTATGATTAGGTTTTTAATCGAGGCAGGATGCTGTCAAACAAGTTGATGTTACAGAGGTTTCAGTAGTCTCGTTTAAAGTCCTATAGCCGTTATAAGGACCTAGTTTAATGCTGTCTGATGTGTTTCATACCAATTGTTAGGCCGTTCTTTACACACTGGTTCTTATTACAGATTACTCCGTTTACCTGATCAAGATATAGAGCTCACCGGTCGACAAAGGATGTTTACTCCTCCTTGGCACCTGATCCCACCTTGGTATAAATAGAGGTCAGTGTTTGCTCACCTCTGTAATTTGTATTCCATATAGGATTAATGAGATTGATCACTGTTATTTTCAAAGTGTGCCAACGTGTATATCGAAATTGAAAAATTGTGATTTTCATTTTATTGTGGGTATTTATTGCTCTAATGGACTCTTAGGTGAACAATTATTGACATTAAAAGCCATGAGGCGCCATTTAACTGCTCTGGAAGCTGGTCAGGCAGTAGGTATGCTTCAAGTTGGCCAAGTCCAGAGAACTGTCTCTAGACATTTTAATGTGTCCCAAAGTGTGATTTCAAGGTTGTGGAATCGTTTTAGGCAGACAGGTAATGTTTCTGAGAGACCGAGATCAGGTCGTCCAAGGTCCACAACCGCTCGCCAGGATCGCTATATGTCACTTATGGCTCGTAGACACAGGTTTCAGAGTGCTGTCCAACTCAATCCTGACATTCATGCAGCAAGTGGGGTGCGCATAACACCACAAACTCTCAGACAGAGACTTCATGCTGCTAACCTTCGGGCTCATCGACCTGCTATTCGTCCCATTTTGAGGAGAAGACATCGTGTAGCACGACTCAATTGGGCCCAAAATCACATAAACTGGCAACTGCGTCATTGGACGCCTGTTCTTTTCACAGACGAGTAACGGTTCTGCGTGGACTTTCATGACGGTCGTAGGCGTGTATGGCGCATGCGTGGAGAACGGTACGTTGATTGCTGTGTAGCAGAGCATGATCGTTTTGGAGGTGGCTCTGTGATGATTTGGGCCGGATTCATTATTGGTAGATGTACTGACTTGCACGTGATTAATGGCAATCTTACCGGTGCAATTTACAGGGACGAGATACTGCATCCAATTGTGAGACCTTATGCGGGAGCTATAAGCAACGACTTTGTGTTAATGGATGATAATGCTCGTCCCCACAGAGCACGTGTAGTGACAGACTACCTTGCTACAGAGACAATTGAACGTATGGATTAGCCGAGATGTTCTCCGGATTTAAATCCAATAGAACATGCCTGGGACATGTTTCAGCAAGCTGTTTCCAGACGCCCTGTACTTCCGACAAACCGCCAGGAGCATACGTTAGCTTTACAGCAGGAATGGGCAAGGTTGCCACAAATTGCGTTCCGTAGGCTCATCAAAAGTATGCAGAGGCGTTGTCGTGCCGTTATACAGGCTCAGGGTGGACATACACCCTATTGATATTGCCTTTATAAAGATTCAATCATTCGTAATGAAATTTGTTATTGTTGCTCATACCGATTTTCAAACTGTTTTGGGGGTTACCTGACAATGGTTGCTCTGGCTGCTTAAGGAATTGATGGATTTGTAAAAACAGGTTTAAAATGTATTGTTCGATTGTCGTTGAACATTTTAAGTATATATTTAACATAATTTATTTGTTTTTGTTATGAATAAAATAATTCTGAAATCATGATCCTTAACTTTTTTTGTCCAGTATATACATATGCACGTACGTATACATGAACATTATTAAAGAAATACCAGCAATATCTACCTCTTCTGTATCGAATAGAAATCTATAACAGAAATGCACTTTATAAGTATATTTCTTTATAACATTATCATTGATGTTTTATTTTTTTAAGTGTGACATAGGTTGTTTGTTATGAAAAGCATCGGATTTTATGTCAATTTTGTTAGTCATTTTTATAACAGGACATGACATCGATAATATAATACAATGAAACAACAAAGGTTTGTTATCTACGAAAGATTTTAAAACTGAAGCATCGATCTACAATGGAAGTCGGTACCGGTTCATTCCATGATAAAACATTTCTATCCAATCTTGAAATGGAAAATAACGTAATAATTTGTTATCAAAGCAGTTAAATGTATACATGTTCATTAACTATGAATAATGGCTTTAAATTTCTTTACTCTATTTTTGCAATAGGTTGTAAACACGCTACAATTGATATTCTAATGTGATTGTGGCTCCACGGTAGTCAGACATCTAAACATGTTTAAAGAAATTAAAAAAAAATTGATGTAGATGATTCCTAACCCGTATTTCTTTAGAAATAAAGTAATTTAACGATTCATATAAATTGTCCACTTCTACTTTTTAATACCTTGTACCATCAGCAGGGGAATGTGAGCTGACAAATGTCCATAGAATAGAAAAGATGATATACAAATATTGTTAGGCTCCTGGCACACTGATTCCGACTGCGGATTACTCCGTTTACCTGATAACGATATAGGACTCACGGCGGATGTGACCAGGGATGCTTACTCCTCCTAGGCACCTGATCCCACCACTGGTATGTCCTGGGGTTCAGGTTTGTCCATCTCTCTGATTTGTATTTTCTATAGGAAATATGAGATTGAGTACTGTTCGTTACCTTTAGCCTTTTCATACAATACATATATGCAAAGTACAAGCTTATATAATCAATCATCTAAGTAACGGTTCGTACAAAAGGTTTATCTCTCAAAATACTCATTCAATTTCTGATGAGGGAGGAATGTTGCAAAAATAGCCAAAAGATTAACAGAGGGAATTTCAGATACCTGCAGAAAAAGTGTCACAGGGTTTCAACGCTCTTGTTGAAAGTCAGCACGACTGCAATTCTATGGTCGTTGTAATGATTCAATTTACAATCAAATGCTATCTGAGGTGTTTCATATCAATTGTGTGGCTTTACATCCGGAATTTGTTTATCTTAAAAAGATAAAATGATCACAACGTGTGACCAGTGATATTTCAAAACCGGAATGGTTAGACTTCCTGGGCACTGATCCTACCTCTGGTGTTCCAGTGGTCCATGTGTGTCCTTTTCCCAATTTTCTAATCTTTGCAGGATTTATGAGATTGATCTTCATTTTTCATTTGCAGACAGAAATGTTTTAATTTTAAGAAATTCCATTTTGTACATACAACATCAAATATAATTTTGTTGGTTCTAAATATACATTTGGTATTTCTATTACATGAAGAGGAAGAACAATCTAATAATAGCTCCAACTCAACATAATTCTTCTTAATATATCTACGTAGAAATGATTGTTTGCATTCATGTTGCCGATGGATGCAGAATGAAAAAGGATAATATAACTAACAGTATTAAATCTCGTAATTTCTAAAGAAATTACAAATCAAAGAGATGTGTAAACACGGACTGCTGGTCATACCAGAGGTGGGATCATTACGTAAGCCTTTCTTGCCCAAAAGATTCCAAGCTGATAATTGTTGTGGCAAGTAAATCGAATAGAGTTATCAAACATTCATTAGACACTGCTTTTCCATATGGAAGCAACGATAACATATCTAATATCGGAAGTTTTACTAGTCCACTGGGAAATAACGTGAATATGATGAGACTTTTTCCAAATACACATAGACGTAAACACTGCCATGGACATCGTTCATATAAAAGACCTAGTATACACGATGTCACACTTGACTCGCTTTTACTTTACGTCAACAGACAGTTAGGTCCAAATCATATTCGCACAAAACTGTAGTCTGCTCCATTGAGAGTTTCGAATACGTTATTTGAAGAAACCAAAACTAGTCCATATGTTGATTTTCCCACACCAGAATATAGACTGAATTCTATGTTTATGGATGTTGTCCATCACAGGCTCTTAAACCACCGCGGGTTTTGGATGATATTACTTTCGAAACAAGTCGTTTGTTCCTTAAACTCAGATTTACTAACAAAGGAATTGATGCCGTCAACGTAAGCAACATCCTTCGAAAACACAACGTTCAGTCTTGTATTCCAGAGTATTTCAAGTTCAAGTCTACTCCTTGTATTTCCTAAAGATATACTTCCACCATTGCATCCAAACATTTTAACTCAAACAAACTTTGCAGTGCCTAGATATAAACCATCTAATACTTAATACGTGTTCTTGGTCTTCATTTAACAATTGTCCATTTGGACATGTCATTTCTGCCAATGGTGATATAGTTAAAAATGAAGACCTCAAATCACTTCTTTTGAAAGGTCCTAAATTCAGAGAACCTTGGTCTTTCAAATGGCGAGAGAACTTCATCTCTATTATGAATTCTGTTGAGGATTAAGCCACACGATGGGCTAAATCTGAAAAAAAAGAACTTGACACCTTGTCAGAATGGATAAAAAGTATAAGGGGAATATTGATATTCCGTATTTGACATGTTAAAACAAAAATGCGTAGCATCAATCCTTCTGTGTTTAGTAAATCGGAAGTGATAAAACCACCGCGGGTTTTGAATGATATTACTTTCGAAACAAGTCGTTTGTTCCTTAAACTCAGATTTACTAACAAAGGAATTGATGCCGTCAACGTAAGCAACATCCTTCTAATAATTATGTAAAGCGCTTTAGAGTAATTTAATTATATTTAGCGCTATATAAATGTTATAATAATAATAATAATAATAAAAGAGTTTGATAGGTTACATGAGGAATCTGTTTTGGTTCCAGCTGACAAAGCTTGCAAAAACATTGCATTTGTTTGTAAGGCTCATTATTACAACTGTATTCTAAACAAACTTGGCATTGATTCCACATTTAGTAATCGCATTTATATTCCAACTGCCCTTTCAAAAGATGAAATTCTTCAAAATCATGCTTCAGTTATAGATACAGTTAATATCCCAGTCAATGGAGCGGATGAATATGAGTTACCATACCTATACTGGATCCCAAAACTCCACAAAAACCCTTGCAAACAAAGACACATTGCTGGATCTAGTAAATGTTATATCAAACTCCTATCTCTGCTCCTCACGAAACTATTAAGTGATGGGAAGGAGAAACTTCAAACGTACTGTGTCACAACATATGCCAGAAGTGGTGTAAACCAAATGTGGATTCTTAAAAATTTTAAAGAACTTTTAATGAATTTGAATCACAAAAAATTCTCAAATTAACAACATTAAAACGTATGACTTTACAGCGCTTTACACGAGCATACCTCACGATAAATTATAGACTAGACTTTTTGTTATCATAGACAGTTGCTTCTTCAACAAAAATGGTAAAAGGAAATATTCATATTTAGTGATTGGTCATCCCAAAAATTATTTTGTTAAATACCACTCTTACCTCACGCACAGGTACTCTGAAGTTGATATTAAAAAGATGCTAGAGTTCCTGATTGACAATATCTTCGTAGTCTGTGATGATCGGGTCTTCCAGCAGTTTGTTGGAATTCTCATGGGCACGAATTGCGCTCCCTTGTTAGCTGACCTGTTTTTATTTTCTTATGCAGCAGATTTCATTCAAAAACTTCTACATGAGATGAAAAAATCTCTAGCTGTGGCCTTCGATTCGACATTTAGATATATCGTCGACGTTTTGTTTATCAACAATGATCGTGTTCATTCATATGTCGATTTGATATATCACAGTAAGCTTGAAATGAAAGACATCACAGAGTCTTCCACATCTGCTTCGTACTTAGATATTTTACTGAAAATAGATGCCGGCGGCAAACTAACAGTTCAACTTTATGACAAACGGGATGATTTCAATTTCTCCATCGTCAAGTTCCCTTATCTAAGTGGCAATATTCCATCATCACTGAACAAATGCTCGACCGAAGTATCAGAAATTTACCATTTTCGGAATATTTTGCTTTCTGTGGTCTTGGAAATTTCAGCAAAGTTCCATTTTATAAAACGAATAACGACTGTGAAATGTCTGTTTCCGAATATACAGAATATGCAGCAAATACACTCCATTACAATTCGTTTTAGACTATCCTACTAAAAGACCCGTCTCTTCACAGTAGTCATGTACTCATGCCACTCATGTTCCATGAAGTAAATAAAATATTTCTAAAGCATTTACTCACTTGCCCAACTTTTGTATTTACATGATTCAATATTGATGCATAAAAACAGTGGATTTTGTAATTGAACTGGCAACTCTGATATAAATATCGAGAACCTATGTGATCTCGCTTAATGGAAATGTGAATTTGAATTCGATCAAAGAATTTAGAGGAACACTTTTCTGTGAATTACTAGGGTATTGTTATTGAATCGGGACTAATGTTTTGAGATTTCATCTGGGAACAAATTAATGCATCCTGTGGCCATAAAAATGCCCAATTAACAACATGTGTTGCTGTGAAAAGTCTGAGGTGAATTGCAATTCAGATTTGATTGACATGTCAAAGTTCATCTGTACAAGTTACACATAATTTGGAAACCCCTTATTCAAATATACACATCTGTATTTCTTTCATTAAAGTAATATCATAATGGCACAAATTACTCTAACTATATAATTGTATATGGACATATATGTAGAAGAACATAATTGCATAATTATATAATGTCAAAACTTACTTTATACTTTGAATCGAGTTTAAACTCTTTTTCAGTTAATGAATTTAATATAAATAACTTTCAGACCAATTGAAATTATTCATCAGATTTTATGTCCAGCTGCCCATGATAACACTTTATGAATACACAAGTATAAAGTTTCTCAGTGGTATAAGTCATAAAGCACTTAACATTATTCTTGATATCTATATTAATCAATTTCATTTGTGTCTCATGTAAGGAACTCCTTCTGGATTATGGATTCAGATAGAGGGACCGAACAAGGTCAAGGACACAGGAAAGCATGATTTCACGAAGTATTCATACATCATGATCATTATGAATTGATAAGCCATGCCGTTTCCATTTGATGAAAATAACTAATGGTATTCAGTTTCCTAATTCTTATAACAGATCTGTAGAAAAGGAAACATTTCTATAATGACAGAAAAATTCCAATCTTGAAATGGCGAATAACGTAATAATCTGATATCAAAGTAGTGATTGATTGATTATTTCTTGCTTATAGCCGCTTGAGCAATTTTTCAGCTATCCTGCGGCTGACTCTATATAAATGAAAAGGCATGTTATAAAAGCAGTATTTATTTAAAAAGAAATGCTATTTGAAAACATGTTAAAATATGGTACTAAAAATGTCTAGATATCACTGTATAAAAACCATCATCATCTAGTTATAATTTTGTACAATCAATTTTTTCTTCACAACTTTTGATAACAACCAGTTTCATGTAGGAATCCTAAAATTTTATTTAAATCAACATTATTAAAAAGATCTTTCATAGACTGCGTATCAAAATAATTATTTCTGATCAGAGCTGTATCTCCACATTCTAATAAAATATGTTTGATTGTTTGAGGACATTGGCAGAAGACACACTCAGGTGGATCTTCCCTTTGTAGAAGAAACGAATGTGTCATCCGCGAATGTCCTATTCTACATTTAGTAATAACTACTTCATCTCGACGTTTAAGAACACTATGTTGTGTTTTACTAACTACAGGATTAATATTGTGTAGCTTGTTATTTATCTTTTCATCCCAATCAGATTGCCACAAATGTTTTACATATTCTCTAATTAAAGTTTTAAGGTCTGTGTAAGGAATTTTAAAATTAGTAATTGGTAATTGTAGTGCTTGTTTTGCAGCACTATCAACTTTAGTGTTTCCACGTATCCCAATATGACTTGGTATCCAACAAAACACTACATTATAACCTCGACGTTTTAGCACCACATATTCTTTCAAAATGTTATAAATATACGGGTGGTCAATTTTACAATTTTTAATTGCTTGAAGACAAGAGAGGGAATCGGAATAAATAACATATTTTTTGTGTTCTGACTGTTTTATAAAATTAATTGCTAATTGAATAGCTTTTGCTTCAGCTGTAAAAATTGAACTGTTATCCGGCAAACGCACGGAAAAGATATCATTTCTATGAACAGCAGCGGAGGCAACTTTATTTTTGTCTTTTGATCCATCTGTATAAATTTCATTTGGGATTGAAAAACTGTCTTTCAGTTCGTTAAACTTTTGAATAAATTCAAGTGAATTTGTGTCTGATTTTTTGTCTTTCGATAGATCTAAATTAACAGTAGGTTTTGAAAGTTCCCAAATTGGGATAGGTGGAATTTGCAATTCAGAAATAACATTTAAATCTATTTTAGAGTCTTTAATATATTTTAGGAGTCTCAATCCAAGTGGTTTAATGACTTTGGTCAAAGTAGTGGAATGCACACTTGTCAACTGACCATGAATAATGGTTTTAGATATCCTTGCTTCATTTTTGCAATAATTTGTAAAACTCGGTACAATTGGTATTCTAATTGATTGCGGTTACGCGCAAGTCAGACATCCGAAAATTGTTAAAGAAATCCCAAACAATTAATGTAGATGATTCCTAACCTGTATTTCTTTAGACAAAGTAATTAAATGATCTGTACAAATGGTTTATTTCTATAACATGAGACGTGTAATTTAATACCTTACACCATCATGAGGAGAATGAGCGGACCAATATTTAAGGAAAAGAAAGGATGAAATACAATACATATATGCAAATTACAAATTTACATAACCAATGATTACGCTTGCAAACGCTGACAGTGAATTTCGTGGAGGAGAATGATCTAATATGCTGTAGGACGTACTTGATACCAGTTGTTAGGTCATTCTCTACAGACTGATTTTAACAACGGATTGTTCGGTTCACCTGATCAATTTATAGGCTCACGGCAGATGTGACCGGCCAATCCTACTAGGCGTCTGATTCCACCTCTGGTGTTTCCAGATGTCCATTTTGTTTTTTTCGCAATTTTCTATTCTTTGTAGAATTTATGAGATTGATAACCTTTCGTTATCGTCACTTATCGTCACTTTTCAATCACACACACTGGTTAAAGTTTATTCCATTTAAGAAATTCTATTTTGTAAATAGAATATAAAATATACATGTAATATTGATGGTTCTAAATATACATTCGGGATTCCTATGACATGATTACAGTGTAATAATAGCTCCAACTCAACAGAATTCTTCTTAATATATCTACGTATATAAAAAATAAAAAAAAATAAGAAAAATAATGTTGGTTCTAAATATACTTTCGGTATTTCTATTACATGAACAGGAAGGACAATCTTATAATAGCTTCAACTCAACAGAATTCTTCTTAATAGATCTACGTAGACATGATTGTTTCCATACATGTTGCCGATGGATACAGAATATATATAAATACCTAAAGCGCAAAACTTTCTTACCCAAAAGAAGTTTGATTCCAAGCTGACATTTGCTGTGACACGCACATTTGTGGTAAGTAAACCGAATAGTGTTATCAAACATTCATTAAATGCAACACAAATCTTGCAAGTAATTTGTATGTCTATTTTCACATAATGTAATTGGAGTTGATTAATTAGCATTTAGGAATGTAGAATCTGTTTAGTGTCAAAGAAATTCACCTTCATAATTTGTGCATATGCTAGTAAATTTATTAAGTTGATTAAAATGATATTTGAAAGTGGAAACCGTACGGAATTAACCCGAAAATTTGAACGAAAATTAGCTTCTTGATCAATTTATTGAAAAACTTTAGTAATATGTCCACAATTTATGTTCTTTCTTAGTCTTTGAGAAAAATGCATGTTGTAAAATGGAAGTATAGATTGTATAGTTTTCATTATGGATCATAAGTGAATTTAAGTTCTACAGAAAAGTAAGATAACAACTACTGAAAAGAAAACAAGGTACACTCACAGTGCATTGTCAAAGAACAAACAACGTAGCATTTCTCCTTCTCATCATGCCCGAGATCACAAACTTAATGTGTATATTGCTCTTTGTTGAGATATGTGAATATCACTTTCATCCTCTTGTTATCTATAACAAAATATATGTCGATAAAAAACATTTTTATTTCGTGTGTATTGCTTTTGATATATGTAATATGGCTAATTGCATTCATTTCTAATGGGATTGATATGCTATATCTTCATATTTGTAAAGGTTTAACATTCCTAGAAAAATGATACACAAATCCATTGATATATTGTAGTCATATCTGATATTATCTGAAACGTTTGAAAAAAGCATTAAATATGAAATGATGATGATGAAGTAATGTGCATGAAACGACCATAAGACAACATTTTATACAATAAGATAGCATTTTAAATGCACTCAAAAGTGCGATACATTACGAAAAGTTTTGCTACGTTTAAGACCAATGTTTAAATTAAGTTCGATAATCATTCTCGTCTTGATTAACAAAAACTTATGACAATATTTTGATGATAATTACTTAGAACATGTCTAACAATGGAGGATACGGCAGTTGGAATTGTTCCTATACTACCAGTAACGGCGGAGGATGGGAAACGACCACTAGCACCCATGGAGGAAACCAATCTACAACGTCTACTTTTGGGGTAGGGTTATCGCCTGGATTCAGTTCTAACTGTACCCACGGAAATGGAAGAGGATTCAATCCGACAGTAGGAGTTAGTTCGAATGAAAAAGGGCACCAAGTGACCATCGGCATTCAAAAGAAATTTTAAACTAACATTTCGATGAGAAACATTCCCAGTAACTGAAAAACATATGCAAAGTAAAAATAATGTGACGTATAAGCCAATGATTTCAACATTTTAATAGTTTATGCGAATAAAGTTTTTTGCTATCTGTGTATTGTTGTTAACATGTTTTTTTTCATAAAAAATAGAAATGATTAATAATTAAATGGTCGCTATTTAAAAGCAATAGGTTTGGGTCTTTCGGATGAGATATAAGAACAGAGGTTACTCGCCACGACAGATGCTGTTGCGGTATACAACATTCACTGTCACGATTCTGAGCATTCCTTTTACTTACAACGGGTGACGAGTGTAAAACCATCCAAAGGAGAGAATGCAAATAAACAAACGAAAATAAAAAAAAATCCATAATTCTGAAACTATCGCAAGGAAAAAGCGGCTATTTGAAAATCCGTGAGGTTTCGGGCTGCATATTCTATACGTATCTACCATGTCACGGATTGGTAATCATATATGGCACTTTGGGAGGACGAAGAGATCAGAATGTGAAACAGTTTTAACATGGTGTTTATCTTGATGATCACCAAAAAGATTTTAATGATTTATCGATATTTTAAAAAGTTGAAGTGTTGACCCAATTCATTTATTGGCTAAGGAAGAATTGCGAAGAATACATAGTTTTGACAGTCGGGAATAAACTTTTTAGCCAACGTAAACCTGATTAAGTTGAATGACGTTACATCTAAAAACAATTATTCGTTTATTTAATGAGTGGCAAACTGCCAAAAAAGATATCTGAAAGATTTACTTCTAAACAAACTCTTATTTACAAATAAACAAATCTCTCAAGTATCACAATTTAAGTACTGAGAAAAAAGAAGAAAGCATGGCTTACACTCTCTTAACGTATGGCTTTACAACTCTCTACAGGACCATACCTCACGATGAATTAAAGACTGGACGTTCTGATACACAGTTGCTTCTTCAAAAATGTTAAAGAGAAATATTGATATCTAGTGATCAATCATCCAATAATTTATTTTGTTAAACTCCACTCTGACTCTACGCACAGGTAGTCTGAATTTGATAATAGAAAGATGATAGAGTTCCTCATTGACAACATCTTCGTAGCCTTTCGTGATTAGTTTTTCCCAACAGCCTGTTGGAATTCCCATGAGAACGAATTGGTTCCCTTGTTAGCTGACTTGTTTTTATAATCTCATGAAGAAGAATTCATTCAAAATATTCTATACGAGAGGAAAGAATCTCTTACTGTGACCTTCAATTCGACATTTAGATATATCGACGACGTTTTATCTATAGGAATTACGAGATATTGGTAGTTATCTTGGCCTATTCATTAACGATGATCATTTATATTCATATGTCGATTCGATATATCCCAGTGAACTTGAAATAAACGACACCATAGAGCCTTTGACATATGCGTCGTAATTAGATATTTTTGAATGTAGATGCTGACGGCAAACTAAGAACTTTATGACAAACTGGATTATTTCAATTTCTCCATCATCAACTTCTCTCATCTCTGCAGCAATATTCCATTATCACCTGCATACGGCATCTGTATTTCTCAACTGATTTGATAAACAAATACTTTTTCTGCATTTGATTAGTTTTTAAATCGAGGAAGGCTACCGACAAACAAGTTTGTTACAAGGGTACAGTTTCGTATAATGTCAGCACTTTGCAAATTCTATCGTTACAACGATCGACTTCTTCCAATAAGTAAATTGCTGTCTGACGTCATGCCAATTCTGAGGCCGTTTTTGTCATACTGATTCTGACTGCGTATTGCTCCTTTTTATCTGATCAAATTTAGGGCTCATGACCGCTCGACTAGGGATGCTTAGTTCTCATAGACACTTGATCCCACCTTTGGTTAGTCGGGGAGTCCGGGTTGTCCCATGTCTCCGTTTTGTATTTTATATAGGAATTACGAGATTTAGTACTGTTAGTTATCTTAGCCTTTTCATATACAAGAGCCAGTTTACTTTTGGAAGGTTGGTTGTCTCTTCCCGGGTACATTGTATCTGAGTTTTCTCTTCCACCAATAAAACTGGACGACACAAATGACTGAAAAAATTGTTGAGTGTGGCGGAAAATAACAATCAATCAATCAATAAATAAATAAATAAATCAATCAATACAAGAGCTAAACCTTGGAATGAACATGCCGATGAAATTAAAAGCTGTATATAGTATAAATCACTTTAAAAGTGTGATAAACTACTTGAATTCATCCTCCAGATGAGACCGCAAAAAAGGCGAGACCTCGTGTTATAGCAGGTGTGGCACGATAAAGATCCCTTCCTGCTCAAAGGCCGTCAGCGTCGAGCATAGTCCTAATTTATAAATTCCTTCACCGGCAATGATGACGACCCCATATGAGTGAAAGATTCTCGAGCCGGACGTTAAACAATATGTAACCAATCAATCAATCAATCAATCAATCTTCATAATATTCATGTACTCATGTCACTCATGTTGTATGAAGCAGAAAAAATATTTTCAAAGCATTTATGCACAACGTTTGTATTTGCACGATTCAATAATGATAAATAAAAACAGATTAATTTTTAATTAAACTTGCAACTTTCATATAAATATCGAGAACGTCTGAGGTCTCGTATAGTGGAAGTGAAAATTTTGAATTCGATCATAGAAGCCTTTAATACTTACATAGGGTATTGCTACATGTAATGAATCGCGAACAATTTTGTCCAGCTGTTGTAGTCTTCAACTGTGAAGAAATTAATTAATCTTATGGCCAATGAAATACCCAATTAACAACCTCTATTGCTGTGAAAAGTGTGAAGCAAAGTCAAGTTCAAATTTAATTGACATGTCGAAGTTCATAAGTACAAACCAAACAGAAGTTGGAAATTCCCTTAAAGGTAAAGGACACAGGAAACATTATTTCACGAAGTGTCCACACATCATGATCATTATGCATTGATAAGCTGTGCCGTTTACCTTTTTAAATCGAGGCAGGCTATGAACAAAGAAGTTGATGTTACATGGGTTTGTAGTCTCGTCAGCAATTTGCAAATAGTATGGTCGTTATAACGATCCAGTTTGCCAGTACACCTTTCCATTAGGTCCACTGCAGTCTGACGTATTTCATACGAATTGTTAGCCCGTTCTTGACACACTGATTCTGACTACGGATTGCTTCGTTTACCTGATCGGTATGTAGGGCTCACGAGGGGGTACCGGTCGACAGGGGATGCTTACCCCTACTAGACACCAGATCCCACCTGTGGTATGTCCAAGGACCGTGTTTGCCCATCTTTCTGACTTGTATTTTCTATAGGACATACGAGATGGAATACTGTTAATTATCTTACCCTTTATATGTATCTGGGATGCTGTGATGTGCCCCTAGTGTCCAGTAGTTTCCAACAATTTTGTAGTTTGCCTTTCTATTGAAATTATTTGCAGATCTGGTGTCTGGACATGTCCAAGCCAAGCCTATCTATTTTGTATAAAACACTGATTACACACAGAGAAAAATTGACGTTCTTCTCCAAGTTTTTGTTCCTCTTTTCTGTCGCCAACAGCGCCATCATCACGTATGTTGCTGTTGTCACTGTCTTGTCCCTCTATATGTGCAACACTTGTGCAACATTCCATTCAAGAACTGCTCGTATATGCTGTTCAGACGTCCCAGATTTTATAATAGGGATGATAATTATGTTTTTAGAGAAAACTATT
This sequence comes from Ostrea denselamellosa, assembly GCA_024699665.1. NCBI lineage: Eukaryota > Metazoa > Mollusca > Bivalvia > Ostreida > Ostreidae > Ostrea > Ostrea denselamellosa. The sequence goes on from JAMZEH010000025.1 coordinate 4,099,581, forward strand.
TATTCCCAATTATTAAAAGTAAACAATATTTCAATATTTGACCGTTATTCCTCTGTTTACCTTAAGGTAAATTGCTATTTAGTTTCTGCTGTCGCCATTTATCCTCCTCTCTGAAGAATACGGGAAGTCCTACAAGGTGTGACCTATCAATATGTATTTTGTATTGTTTTACAGTAACACATAAACTGAAAAATACGCATTACTTTACTTTAGTGAAAATCATGTAGAGACAAGACAACATCAAAGGAGAAAATATCCATCTAATGATCGAGATCGATCGATCGAGAGAGAGAAATAATAATAACAATAAAACGAAGCTCTCTTAGACTGGAATGGAAATGTGGATCTTCAACTTTAATAAAACATCTAGAAGATGCTGTTAACCCAGGCGTCAAACTGGCATTCCTGTCAGAAAACCCAGATACACGAGTTCAAGACAAAACCATTTTCCTCATGGATTTCACTACATGAAATGTGAATTCTTAAAAATTCTACAGAACTTATAGTGAATTTGAAATCACAAAACTTTTTTCAAATTAACAATATTGAAACGTATTACTTCACAGCACTTTACACGACCATACATTAAAGACTAGACTTTTTTTACATCATATACAGTTGCTTCGTCAACAAAAATGGTAAAAGGAAATATTCATATCTAGTGATCGGTCATCCCAAAAACTATTTTGTTAAACACCACTCTGACTCCACGCACAAATACTCTGAAGTTGATATTAAAAAGATGCGAGAGATCCTTATTGATAATATCTTCGTAGTCTTTGGTGATCAGGTCTTCCAAATGTCTGTTGGAACTCCCAAGGACACGAATTATGCTCCTTTGTTAGCTGACCTATTTTTATATTCTTATGAAGCAGAATTCGTTCAAAAGCTTCTACATGAGAAGGAAAAATCTCTTGCTGTGGCCTTCAATTCGATATATCGACGAAGTTTTATCTATTAACAATGATCATTTGCATTCATATATTGATTAGATATATCCCCGTGAACTTCATATAAAGAACACCACAGAGTCTTCCACAACTGCTTCGTATTTAGATATCTTACTGAAAATAGATGCTGGCGGCAAACAAAGAACTCAACTTTATGACGAACGGGATGATTTCAATTTCTCCATCGTCAACTTCTTTTTTCTATGTGGTAATATTTATCATCACCTGGATATGGTGTATATATCTCCCAACTGATTTGATACGAAAGAACATGTTCTGCATATAATCAGAAGGCTACTGACAAAAAGTTGATGTTACGGGGTTTGTACAGTCTCGTCTAATGTCGGCATTTTGCAAATTTTATGGCCCTTATTAGGATCTAGTGTGCCAGTACAACTTTCCATAAGGTCAAATGCTGTCTGACGTGTTTCATACCCATTGTTAGACCATTCTAGGCACACTGATTCTGACTACGTTTACTTGATTGGGATGTAGGGCTCGCGGTTGGTGTGGCCTGTCGAAAGGGGATGCTTACTCGCCCTAGGCACGTGATCCCACATTTGGTATGTCCAGGGGTCCGTGTTTGCCCATCTCTCTGATTTGTATTTTCTATACAAATTGAAATTATCGCGTTTGTCATAAAGTTGGGTTCTTAGTTTGCCGCCAACATCTATTTTCAGCAAAATATCTAATAACGAAGCATATGTGGAAGACTCTGTGGTTTTTGTTTTATACCAAGTTCACTGGCAAATATGGAATAGAATAAATGAATGAAAATGATCATTGTTAATAGATAAATTTAAATGTATATATCTAAATGTCGAATTGATGGCCATAGGAAGAATTTTTCTTTTCATGTGGTATTTTTTAAAGAAGTCTGCTTCATAAGAATATAAAACAGATCAGCTAACAAAGGAGCACAATTCGTGTCCATGGGAGTTCCAACAGACATTTGGAAGACCCGATCACCGACGACTTGGAAGATATTGTCAATCAGGAACTCTAGCATCTTTTTAATATCAACTTCAGAGTACTTGTGCGTGGAGCCATAGTGGTGTTTAACAACATAATGCTTAGGAAGACGGATCACTAGATATGAATATTTCCTTTTTGCATTTTAGTCGATGAAGCAACTGTCTATGATGTCCAAAAGTCCATATGTTATTGGTATATGTCTCTGAAAGTATCATAAAAAAAAGATCCAATTTGTGTCCAAAAACTTAAGTGAAATTAGTTTCATCACTTAATAATGGTATGTCAAAGTCCGATAAATTTGTGCCAAGGGTTTCATCATTCATGTCTTTTACTAGTACATAAGTTTTCGATAAAAGTTAATCATATCTCCTAATATTTCATGTAAAGGCTAAGATACTAACAGTATTCAATATCGTAATTCCTATAGAAAATACAAATCAGAGAGATGGGCAAACACGGACCTCTGGTCATACCAGAGGTGGGATCAGATGCATAGGAGGAGTAAGCATCCCTGTCGACCGGTCATACCCGTCATTAGCCCTATATTCCGATCAGGTAAACGGAGCAATCCGTAGTCAGAATCAGTGTGCCAAGAACGGCCTAACAATTGGTATGAAGCATGTCAGACAGCATTTGATCTAATGGAAAGTTGTACTGGCAAACCACGTCGTTATAGCGACCATAAAAGTTGCGAAATGCTGACTTTAGACGAGACTGTACAAACCCCTGTAACATCAACATCTTTGTCAGTAGCCAGCATCGATTTAAAAACTGATCATAAGCAGAACAAGCTCTTACGTATCGAATCAGTTGGGAGATATAAACATGTGATCTTTATTTTGTATTGTTTTAATTTAGTTTTTGAAAACCAGTCGCCGGATAGCTGAAAAATTGCTCAGGCGACTATAAATAAAAAACAAACAAACAAAAAAAGTTTTTGTAATAACAGTTTAGGATTGGTGCCGTATTTTAAGTGTAGGTAATAAGAATAGCTTTTTTCCTCTTTTTTCTAGTTTAGCTTTAATTGTGTGTGCTGCTTTAGAATGCCCATCATAAATGCAATCTAATTATAGAGTTTACTTTCTGTAATTTTAGTCATCAGTTCTATCAATTTCTATTTTTTCTATTTCATGGTCAATTATTATAATCTATTTTTACCCGATGTCTCTTTAGATATTAAAAAAAGTTATCGAAAATTCTTTTACAGAACATTTTATTTGTTTTTATTTATTAATTGTGTTTAATAAATTGTCTATGTTGTTAATGACGTTTTTTGTTACTTGTTATATTTTTCATCTTGTAAGTATTTTAAGTACATTTTAAGGGCATCCCTTATCGTTTCAACTTGTAAAATGATGCCCTATATATGAAAATTGGTGAGATTGCATCTGAATGGAAGAAAGCCAGAATTATCCCTCTTTTTAAATGTGGCAAAATTTCATGGAGAACATTTGTTGACCAGTGACAATTTTAGCAATCGTCACCAACATTCTAGAACGGCAAGTCCTTAGCCCATTTTACGAGTATTTGTTAAAAAAACAAGTTTTAACTGAACATCAATCCGCCTTCAGATCAAAGCATCCATACTAAACGGGACTTTATAACATTATTGATAAATGGTTAAGTAACAGAAACACTGGCAAATTACACGTAACATGTGTTGTTTTTATTGATCCTTTGAAACTGTATATCACAACGTTTTGTTGCACATGTTTTTATCATTTGGTATTTGTCAGAATTCCTTTAAATAATTTGTCTTAGTGGAAGATCGCAATTTGTTAGATTGACTGGACTGGGTTGCTCAAAACTTTGTTTGAAGCTTAACCAGTGGTTAACTCTATTCTCCACTGGTAAACGTTTATCCACTGGTTAAATTATGTTGCTCGAACGTTAACGAGTAGATAAAATGCCTAACCATTGGTTAAATATTGACGGAAGTTAAGCAATCTGCAGCGGTGGGGTAAGTATTTTAACCAGCGATTAAAGTGGATTGACCGAGTTTATAGACATTTTAATTATTATTTCGATGAAACAGTACAATGAAAGGAAAACAGTTTCTAATGAATCAGTCAGGTACATCAGAGACACCATAGAACTCCAACAGTTCTGTCCCACCATGTTTTCATTGCAAGAAATTGTTTGGTTTCCTACAACACTAAGAAAAGTTATAATCATAATATAATGCAATGCATCTCTCTCAAACAACATGAATGAAATTTAAAGATTTAAGAGGATATATAGGTGAGGTAACCGGGAGAGGAGGGTAGCCAAAGAGGAGAGGACATATTGAGCCTTTCACAGGTAGGTTTAGCGCCGCAGTCACCATCCTTAATCATGTCCTTATGTTTATATGTTTATACCCCCCCCCCCCACAAAACATAAGGTTGTGTGGCTATCGCACAGTGATAATATTTTCATACCCGTGCAGCTGTTAAATTATATATCCATTTAATTCATATTACTAAACTATTCAAATCATGCTATTATTTGTTCATTTAGAATGCAAAAATATACTTAAAAACTACACATTTCCGACTTAATGATAATAAAAATAATTTAAGCTATATAGGGTTATCATTCATGTATACACATGTTTCTTTTGTAAATTATTTTTTATTCTTTGTCAATAATCTTTACTATATTTTCATATTAATATTCGAATTTTTATTTTATTTTTATCATATATTTAAAGCAAACAAGAAGAATAAAAACCGACTATTATGTATAGATGATCACAAGTGTAAAATATACAATGCTTTTTTTACAGTGGAAATAATTTAAATTGTTGACTGATTCAGAGCAAACCAGTAAGAAATGATAATACGTGTAAGATTGTAATCAAACCCGTCACCATCCGATGTAAAAAATAAGCTTGTATTTTTAGGAAATAATTAAAATAAACAAACTCTACTCGTTTTGAAATAATGTATGTTTAAGATGACATTGAAATACATGTGTATATAGATATCTGTTTTAAAGATTATCAAAGTGGTAGGGGTGCAATAATACTATTTGTTACCCATGGGGCGATAGTTTCTTTGAAAAATGTTTATTGCATTTATGTTATGTCAATATGAATCACTTATGAAATGTTCAAGGAGATTTAAATTTGTAAACAATTAATTAACTTAATAATTTTCTTACTGATGAATCCCCATGGGGGATCCTGGTTGTTAGAATAGATCCTCAGCATCCCTATCTTGTCGTACGATGCGACTAGATGGGGCAGTCCTTCGGATGAGACCGCAAAAACTGAGGCCCCGTGTCACAGCAGGTGTGGCACGTTAAAGATTCCTCCCTGCTCAAAGGCCCTGAGCGCCGAGCATAGGCCTAAATTTTGCAGTCCTTCACCGATAATAGTGACGTCTCCATGTGAGTGAAAGATTCTCGAGCGGGACGTTAAACAAAACGAAAAAAACATGGTTTCCACTCGGTTCAAACGACACAATTTCAATCAGCTTTGGAACAGATATGGAAACAATGAATGGGAAGTTGAAGTTAAAGGTAGGATATAATTTGCTAGGGATCTTCATGCGTTTGATGCCATTTATCATAGTAATTTTCGATCAGGAAGAAAAGTGCCAGAGGTGTTTTAAACATACAATGAAAGTGCAACGTATTCACGAGGTCGGCCAAATACCAGCCACAAACTTTTCTTACAAGTGACAAAATACTTGGTAGAAAATGACGACGAACAAACAACAATCAAATATCTAGTAGACTATATGAAAGGTCTCTCTGGAGACGAGGCAGATTCCCCTCAACACATGAAAATCAAATTGAAGAAGCTTTTGGTATGTCCATCATAATAACTGAATTAAACGGCAAAGAAAATGTAGTTACATTTCGTCAGACTGCCGCAACCATATTGCATAATTTCTATAAGGAATCAGAAGTTCTAAAGTCCGACGATTGATTGATTGATTATATATTGTTTAACGTCCAGCTCGAGAATCTTTCACTCATATGGAGACGTAAGTCCCACGAAGAGAGTAAAAGGTTTCTGATAGAATCAGCGGCAACACTTATCAAGAATGATATACGAATCATGCCTTTAAATAAAACATTCTATCCAAGCGTTCAGGATATTGTCTCAAAAAAGAGTCATTTACCAGACAGTTTATCATCATTTCTGAAACCCATAACCTCTGAGAATGTCCCATCTACCAAAGTTAATTCAATTGGACAAGCTATCATACAAGCCACAAGACCACGACTAGTGACAGAACCTCTTCAAATTGGACTTGCAGTACAATTGCATCATATGTTTGGATCCAGGTTTCTAATAGATATCTTTTCAACGTTGTTTCTAAAGAGGCTTCACGACATAATCGAATTACAATCACAACGTTTGATCAATCATTGTATTGGAAAGCAGTTATGATGACAAGCAGTGAGGAATGTAGTAACATAGTTGTGCGCCTGGGAGCTTTTCACGCAGAGATGAGTTTTCGTGGCAGCATCGGAAGAATTATGTCAGGTTCTGGGCTCAGAGAAATACTAGAACTCATATATGCCCCAAACGTTGTTAGTCATATGTTAAGCGGGAAGGCAGTTTCTCGTGCAGTTCGAGCAATGATGCTTTTAGACACTGCACTACAATGCATGCTGAACAAACATTTATTTGGTTTGAATCAGTGTGATGAAGTTGAAAGTGACTTTAAGGACGCACATCCCATTTTAGACAAAGCAGATAAGTTATACCGTCGTCTATGCTCGGAAAACATTTCTGTTCAACAGGCTCTTGATGATTCTGTTTTCACTGCATCGGAGAACCACATTAAAGATAACAGGAATGAAATCAAACAATCTCGAACATCAAAATTATGGCTGTTATCTATTGAGATGGTTGCCATTTGGAAACGCTTCTTGATTGTAGAAAGGACAGAGGATTGGCAGCTTAATCTATCGAAATTGCAGGAAATGTTGCCAATTTTGCAGCTGCAGGTCACAACCTGTATGCTAAATCTGTGTATTTGTACCTATCGCAAATGCAGGACCTAGACAAAATCCATCCCGAGGTATATAATCATTTCATGAAGGGAAACCATGTTTTGCGTAGAATCGATCGGTATTGAGGAGAAGCGTGAAATCTACGGGCAGATTGACACGTGGAAGAGGAATGGGGGAAACTCAGAGTGTGCAGTGGCTTTTATCTATGCCAATATTAGCAGAATACAATTACGCGATGCAAACATTTACTGACACAGGATACCAAACAAGTGACCAGCATGTTGATATGTTCAGATCAAGAATTGGAAAAGACAACAAAGATATCAGTTTATTGCGCGACTTCTTGAAAGATAGAGACCCTTTTGTCTTACATGACAAAACTTTGCGTAATATTGAAACTGGAATGATTGCAGACAATGACACAAATGCAGATGCTGCAAAGAGTATAGGAGATAAAATTATATAGTCTATAGCTGGACAAATGACCTAAGAAATTTCATTCAAAAAGAAAACTCAAGTGGTTACTCTTGATATAAAACGAAAATCGTACACTAATTCACACAGTTCTCACAGATTGATCCTCAACTCATGTTTCAGAAGTTGACAGCTGTTGGAACAGAAACACTCAACACAACAGCTGAGTTGTTTTAATACGAACTTTCAAGCTTTCTGTCATCAATATCTGAATCAAGTGGTCTTTTAAATCAGTCAGTAAAAGCTATACCTGATGAAGCTATGTGTAGTACAGGTGACTGTCATGCTGAAGAACTTCCCATAACAAATGTGGTGAGTGTTATCGATGGAGGATTTTTACTGCGTTGAATACCATGGTCCAAAGCTAGACGTTTTCTCGGATTTGCTCAAAATATGTTGATCATGTCAAAAGGCGTTTTCAAAATCCCATCCTTGTTATGGATGGTTACAATGGTACGTCAACTAAAGATATGTCTCACATTAGACGCAGCAAAGGAATTCAAACAAACACTATAGCATTTACATGCCACTAAGAATAAAGAATGAAACATTTCTTTTAAATGAATTGAATAAGCAACGCTTTGTTGACCTTCTTGCACGAAAACTAGAGGAAAGCAATGATGAGCCATACAACGTAAGGGTGATGCATATTTGTTAATATCTCAGACAGCTGTTGATAAGGCAGACGGTTACATAGTGGTTTTATATGAAGAAGAGAATGATTTGCTGGTTCTGCTGTGCCATTATGCAAAAGAAGACAAACAACATTTTTTGCACCTCTGATAAACAAATGTCAATGAAAAACCACAGAGTTTGGGATATATCTAAAGCACAGTGAGTTCTTGGAATTGATGGTTGTCGTCAACTCCTTTTTATCCATGTTTTAACAGGGTATGACACAACTAGTCGTTTGCATGGTATATAAAAACCTGCTGTCTTGAAAAAGATGATGAATGGTGTTTATCTAAAATCGCAAGGAGCTGTATTTCTGCAAGTAAATATTAGTAAAGAAGTTATAATCAAGGCGAGAGAGGAAACATTAGTCAGTTTGTATGGCGGGGCACCTCTAGAGGGCTTAAACATTCTCAGGTGGAAAAAGTTTACGACCAAAACAATGCCAGTTAAGAGGCATGTTGTGGTCCAAGAGCAGTCATTTCCACCAATTTCTAATGCTGCCATGTTTCACTCAATGCGAGTTTACTTACAGAGTCAGTACTGGTAAGGCAAAACAGATGCAGATCTTGATCCTACTGAATGGGGATGGACTCTGAAAACTGAGAAACTCCTACCTATTAAAATGACTTAACAAGCTGCACCCGACTTTCTGTTGAAAATCATCCACTGCAATTGTAAAACTGACTGTGACAATAAGAAATGTAGCTGTCGAAAGAATGGCATAGCATGTTCTGGTGGATGTGGAGAATGTGGAGGAATCGACTGTTCCAATTCAAGAAATACTCCAGAATCTAATGATGAGAGTGAAAACGATACCTAGGTTTGAAAATCTGTAATATTCCTTGTACTTTACAATAAAAAGGATGTTAATGTCATATCTATTAGCATTTTTCCATGTTTATGTTGTAAACTATTTGCATCAATTGTACAAATCTGATCCTGTTATCCACTTACAAAATAGGTTGATACCAATTGATTTGATATGGTTATTAAATATTTCCAGATTCCTGTGATTTAAAACAAATTCACCCCAAAATTTTGCCCTGATGTTCCTTCAATATTTGATGTCAACGTTTTTAATCCAGTTGTACATATTCAATCATTATCAAGATTAAATATTAAGTTATTATTAAGTTATGAACTTTTTTCCAGATCTTTGCGATTTATCAAATTTTTCCAGATTCCCGGCAATTTTTCAATAACTACTTTTTATCCCAAAATTCTTTCAATATTTGTTTTTAAACTTTTAAAGTTTTACAATTAGTTGTACATATTCAGTCCTTTCATTTTACTTTAGCATAAACTGATGCCCACTGATTTAATTTACTCATTACATTTTTCCAGATTTACGCGATGTTTCAATTTAAAACCCAACATTTTACCCCAAAAACTATTTTCCGCAAATTATAGAAATACATATTTTTAATATAGCATTTGTACATATAAACACCTTTGTTGTCGCTGGTAATTAGCTTTGTAGCCCTAAGACAAAAATAGAAAGTATTTCAATAAATTCTGAATTAGATTGATGGTTTGTTTATTGCTTTCCGCCACACTCAACAATTTTTCAGTTATCTTTTGGCGTCCAGGTTTTATTGGTGGAGGAGAGAACCCAGATGCAATGTACCCAGGAAGAGATCACCGACATTCCGAAAGTAAACTGGCAAACTTTCGCACATATATCGGCGCGAGCGAGAATCGAACCCGCGCCGACTAGAAGTGAAAGACCTTGTGATTTTGAGAACGATGCTTTAACAAGTCGGGCACGGAGGCCCCCTTCTGAATTAGATTGATCGATTATATATCGTTTAACGTCTCGCTCGAGAATCTTTTGCTCATATGGAGACGTCACCATTGCCGGTTAAGGGCTACAAAATTTGGGCCTATGCTCGGCGCTTATGGCCTTCTGAATTAGAATATATATATATATATATATATATATATATATATATATATATCACATAAAATGCACATTTACATAAAACTTATATACAACACATATAACCAGTTTGACGGAACAGTGAAAAATATGAGGCTGTCTAACTCGTCACGTGACCATCTTCAATATCTCCTGATTCTACACAAGGTATAGTCTTCTCATCTACAAAGACTAGTGATGCACTATCAGAGTCACGTAAGTGATATATGGGGTTCTCGAAGACTCTCAATAAACCATTATAAAATATATATCGTCGTCTTTGTAGCTTTTGAAAGTCATTACATTATTATTGAAACTTACTTTTGAGAATTTTAATTCATCTGATAATATTGAATTGCTAAAATATTTCGCATCAAGTTTATCGCCTATAATGTTAAATGCAATCTGGATAGAAATAAAAGAAGTCAGTTTAAAATTAACAATTCCATCGTACACAATTTCTTCGTTGAAATAGAGTGAAATTCTAATTCTAACACATTAAAATAAAGAAGACATGGGGAAATCGGTGTAATCCATAGTTTATTTGTGCAAATTTGGTAGACGTACTTGTACAAAACAACTATCTGAAAAATAAGCATAATAAATCCAAGAGAGAAAAGAGACGCTAACAGCGAGTTTAATACTTTACACTTCTTGATAGTGGTAATGAAACTATGAGAAGAGCTGAACATATTGTATGTTGTTGTTCTAGTATCAGAAAATAAGAGACCATGGGCCTTAACGGTCACCTGCATATCATAGCCCATATATAGCTCATACAGGGTGTCTCATATTTCTATACGAGTCTCAATATGGAGTCTTCTGTGCACATGTTTATAATCTTTTAAAAATGCATACTAAAAGTCCTATTCAATTACAAAAGAAAGAAAATGGAAGTTTGAAGCATATAAATCTTTCTGATTATTCTTATACATGTTCATTATGTGGCCATATTTGTCCTGCACAAAGACCTGAACCCCTAACCCAGAAGTCATGAATTTCACAATTTAGGTAGAAAACTTCATGGACATTATAATCATGCATTCATCTTTTCCTCAAATATATATGGGAGTAGAGAAGATTTTCTAACATTCAATAAACTTCAATTGGCATTGTAGTTTTCAAAAAGTTAAATATGTGAAAGGAGGCCCCTCGAAGTTACTTTTTATAATGTTTAACGTGATACTTTTCAGAAGACAATACGATGAAATATATACTGTTGTGTGCTGCAATGGGACTCATTTCTGGTTTGGTAAATAAACTTACATTATTGTTTTGTTTTGAACATATTTTATTGATCAAATCAAAAAGATTGGGAACAAGTTCTAACAACTTAATAGTCCGTCACCTAATACACTGATAATATTACGTAAACGTAGAAGTAAACAAAGCATTGGAAAATATTTGAAAAGAAAACAAAAGATATATTGCAATGTACAGGAGACACTTGGTGCTAATTACAGTTTATGGTAATGCATATCGTCACATTTACTGTACATTGTTGAGCATTAAATTACCATAACCATTTCTCATTTTCTTCAAGTAAGTACCTTACCATTATTTAGCTTAAGTAATGTTTTGGCATTACAGTTTGGGATTTTAAAGAAATACAATTTATACAATTATATAACATGAATTGATTTTTTTTCAGATTGGGCTTCCTAATTATTAAGCACTTCTAAGGACAATGCACTCGTTGGATAATTAGATAATGCCAGTGCAGTGATAACACTCCATGGATAGTGTAATTTCATTATTTGTATATCTCTCATTTGTGACAATTGTAAATATAAATTTAAACCCTTGACAATTTGATAACAAATTTAATTACAAAGCGTGCGATATAAAACAAATATGTAAATGTAATTAACTTAAACGGATTTTTATTACAATGAAAAATTTTGAAAATGAAATGACCTATGTAATTCATTTAAGCTTAATTGCTCAATATAATTTATTCATATTCATACGTTATTCCAATCATGATATAAAACGTTAATTTTTCAAGTCTAAAATATCATTAATAATGGAGTATTATTTCCAGTATCCAATGCCATGTCTGTTTTAATAAATATCACGCCCTCCAGCATCTGTTAGTGGGTAATATTACTTGGCATCAGTCGAATGGTCACCTGCACTAAACTATGCGCTTACGGTTTGTCATTTTCAGTGTAGTGGCATGTGAGAATTGAAATGAAGCGTTTTTAAAATATCCTTTTGAAAAAACAAAATTAATTAAAAAATAGACGTAAACGATAGAAATGGAAAGGAAGAAAGAAGAATATATGTAGATCGCCACATGTCTTCGTAAAAGAATCGTTACGAATTTATCCAACGTTTTTCATTCTAGTCCTTAAAAATCTATTAGAGAAACCAAACGCAAGAATTAAGTTGATATAAATTTATCATCAACAAACACTGACAACATTACAAAATGTGAAATATCAATGTTATTGAATTATTAGCGGATTAGGCGATGACTGCATTAATGAAACGTTAACTCTGATGAACCCTGGGGTCAAATGTTAAATTTATTAACGAACAACCTTGTAATAGTGAGGGATTTTATACAGCAGTGATAATGATAATAATTATCATTTTTGTCATAATTAAGGAAAATGATATACTGTGTATATTAAATTTCTATGTATTTCACGCCATCTAATGGTTCTAGACGATGGAAAAGCATGTTACATAAACGAGATATGTATGCGAAACTACTAGGGTTGTTCGATATGTAATGTGTATTGTACGATATCTCAAAGGCATTCGACTCAAATAGTGAAATGAACATTACATCCCTTCGAAGTATTCTCCGTGGTTTATATACATAATTTCAATCTCTGAATCCATTTCTGAAATCCGTCACGGTATGCTGATTTGGGCAGACCTCTGAGGCACCGACTGGTGGCTGAGCCAAGGGCTTGTCGGGACTTGTAACGACGACCAGAAAAGAACTTTTTAATTTTTGGAAAAAGGGAAGCGTCGGATGGGGCTAGATTTGGAGAGATGTGGCAAGACAGTAGCCTTCTCCGACTTCAAACATTGCTTCAAAAATTGCTCCACAAGATCGGGTCTTCCAACAGTCTGTTGGATTTCCCATGGGCACGATTTATGCTCCGTTGTTAGCTGACTTGTTTTTACATTCTTATGAAGAAGAATTCATTCTAAAGCTTCCACATGGGAAGAAAAATATCGTGATGTGGCCTACAATTTGACATTTAGATATATCAACGAGGTTTTATTTATTAACAATGCTTATTTTCCTTCATATGTGGATTCGATATATCCCAGTGAACTTGAAAGAAAAGACACCACAAACGTTTCCACATCTGCTTCGTACTTAGATATTTTACTAAATATAGATGCTGGCGGCAAACTAACAACTCAACATTATGACAAACGGGATTTTTTCAATTTCTCCATCGTCAACTTCCCTTATGTAAGTTGTAATATTCCATCATCACCTGCATATGGTGTTTATATTTCCCAACTGATTCGATACACAAGACCTTGTTTTGCATATGATAAGTTTTTAAATCGAGGCAGGCTACTGACAAAGAAGTTGATGTTACAGGGATTTGTACAATCTCTCCATAGTCAGCATTTCGCAAATTCTATGGTCGTTATAACGATCAAACTTGCCAGTACAACGTTTCATTAGGTCAAATGCTGTCTGACGTGTTTCATACCAATTATTGGCTGTTCTTGGCAGACTGATTCTGACTGCGGATTACTGCATTTACCTGATCGGGATGTAGGGCTGAAGGGGTGTGTGTGATCGTTCGACGGAGGATGCTTACTTCTATGCACATGATCCCACCTCTGGTATGTCCTGTGGTCCGTGTTTGCTCATCTCTCTGATTTGCATTTTTATAGTAATTTAGAGATTGAATACTGTTAGTTATCTTCACCTTTACATGTATGCGATGGAGCATTATCATGAATTAGATGAAAATGCCTAAATCTTGACACAGGGCATCGTTTATGCTAATATTTCTTGAGCTTTTTTAGTATAACATCTCGGTAATAATGACCTGTAACACTTTTGCCCTTCTGCACCGGAATTTATACAGCTACACCATCACATTAGAAGAATATGCAGTAAAGAATCTTCTTTGTGCTTATGGCAACTGTAGGCCTTCTACTTTGTGTAGTTAGCCAGATTTTGCTGCATCTTTGACGGACTCTGTGTCAGTCAGGAATTCCTTTTTCAACCTATGATCTGTCTCATAAGATGCCTTATCAGACCATAAACTTCCTCCAATTCAGTAAAGATCTACACTACCAAATGACCGAGTTTTTTGCGAACTTTTATATAAGCTCTGATTTCTTCAATATTCTCAACACGTTTCCCATGCATTGTTCCAACAGTGATCAACGACTGAATCTAATGCAATGACTATAAGTTTAAAATTATGTGGAGTTGATTTGTTTGTTTGTTTATAGCCGCCTGAGCAATTTTTCAGCTATCCGGCGATGTGGAGTTGAAGGCTCGTGTTTATACCGTTGAAAAGGTATTGAATAGAACTATTCCGGAGTATCACCATCCAGGAAATAGTGCAAAAGCCTTATCGCGCTGTGGTACAATACACATTACATATCGAACAGTCCCCTTGTACATGCAGCGTTTGTCCGATAAACAGATTTGATTTAAATAATTCAACCTCTCTTTGTTTAGGTTTAATGACACAATAAATGTAAACATTGAAAGAAATGTACCCAACCGTACTTCTCAAACTGATATAATTTTTTTTATTTCTGTTTTACCCAGAGAGGACAGAATGCTGCTTTTACAGCCTTTTATCTAAAGACACAACAGTAGGCGGTCACGCTGTGGTAAAGTATGATCACGTGTTGACGAATGGGGGGGGGGGGGGCTATCAACCAAGAACTGGTGTTTTTACTGCCCCTGTAATGGTCTCTATGGCATCTCCTGCAGTTTGTTGAGTTTTAAAAGCAATTCTGCCCTCGTCAATATAGCAAAAACGGGAAAAAGATATCGGTGTTGTTTTCCAATGCCGCATGCTGGTCATACTCTACAGCTATTGTTAAACAAGGGCGAGAGCATCTGGATGCAGAACAGAAGCAGGCATCAAACAAAATATATGACCACGGCTCTTATAATGTCTTTTCTGGTTTTCTAATTAACGAACTATAAATCTATTTGAGCAATGTGCATCTTTATGAGATAAAAGCTGCATCAATTCATGTATTCATTCATTGTATATTTTGATTGAAAAAGAAGAGGTTGATGATTAAGACAACGCATAAGGGCACGATGTACATGTTCTGGAAAATGATTTTGCTACGGGTCTCATAACATCTTGACAGCAACAATATACCGAGATTATTCTAGAATGTGCCGTCACAGCCACAATACATGGTTTTATTACTCTAAATATGGAACAACCTTTAATGAATAGTAGTATCTAAAACGAACAAAGACAATCCATAAATTGTGTTTGTATGGTAGTATTTTAGAGCATTTTGATAAAGATGGTGGTAAAACAAAACTCGAGGGCATTTCTCTGATTCGGAATACCGAGGATTAGACCGTCTGAAATGGTAAAATATGTAGATAGGCCTATCAGGAAGCAATGTATTTATGATATGAAGTATTTTTTTTCCTAAATTTTGTGTTTAATCATGTTTCTTGATTCATAGATGTAACAATTGAAATCATAACTCATTAGAAAATTCATATTTGTGGCATTATACATGATACACAAATTTAAAATGTCCATAATTAGTGACCGAACTGAACATTTTTGTTCAAAATAGCAGTATGAAACAGTATTTTACCTGACTAGAATATTGTAATGTTGTATACCTTTTCTCTCGATCGGTCGTGGATTTAATCCTCAGCAGAGGTATAACTGACTCGGTCACATTTGGCACCCAACGTGGGGCGCAGTTGATCTCTGGTACGTGAAAGTGATTGCTCCCAGAACTTCACCTCAAAGGTATTGACACTCCATGAAGTCGGGACCTCTCTTTCTCCCTCTTCCCCCTCTCTGTCCCTCTCTGGAGACATGTGGTAGTGTATGATAAATGGTCTTCCTACTAGGTCTGGTTAGTGGGTGAACCCTTTAGCTCGATTGGTAGAGCACTGTACTGTCGTGTTACAGATCCCAGGTTCGATTCTTAGCAGCGACAGACACAGTATATGTTACAGTAAAATATTTCATCAAGTTTAATATCGCTACATAAAATCTCTCGATAAATTTACTTCACAGATGTGGGCAATTTCAAGGTCATAATATATTATAAACATTACTGTAGCGTATACTAATTATAAAAATGGGATACTTATTATAAGAGAAAATTTTAAAACAAATCATTTGAAAAACATTTGACATATACAGCTTGAACACTTGATAACTCTAGTAAAAACAACATATTTTTCACATTTTCGCGATACAGATAGAGGCATATACGCCGTAACGTACTATAATATTGTGATGTCAACTAGCGCGAAGTGCGAAGTGTGAATTTTTCTCGGGACGCCTTAACTGCACTGTGTTCAGGCAAACATACCCACCTTAGATAAACATGTTGAGATTGAATTAACATTCAACCAGTTGACATTTACACCTTTTTACCTTCCAAAGTATATGAAATCCATGTGACGGAATTTTGCTAGAGAGCCATTCACTACTGGATATTGTCATTTCCGGGTCCTGCAATGGTGTGATGGTTTTCTAATCATTTTTAAAACTTTGATGATTTGCAACCAAATTCTTATTGAAAGCTCGACACATATTTTGTGCATTCAATTAAACTAAATCATAATAGCCATGCTATTTACCCAAATCAAGGACTTGTTTTGTTACTATATTTTAATCGTGGTTAAATAGGTTTCTGGTCAATTTAAATACCTGACCGTGTGTGAAATGTCTTTTTTCCATTGGGAATACTTTTAGATATAACAAACAGGTTATGCAAGTATAAGATGTTCTTGGAAGAATATGAGGCCAGATGATGCATATATTTATCATAGTATTGACAAACTCCAGTACTGCTTTCTTGATAAACATTTGCTGTCTTCTGAGAGGAACACCAATAACATTGCCACCACAATGTAAAACCAAAAATTCTGGATGTTAATGAATTAACAATATACTGTTTATAGTCTGTTACAACGGAGGCCAGAAACTCCTCTCCACATAACCTGTAAATCCCCAAAGATGATGACATAACCTGTAATTCTCCAGAGAAGATGATATAACCTGTAATTCTCCAGAGAAGATGATATGTTTAAATGAGATCTTTTGGAATATTCCTTTGCCCTCTTTATAATTGATTAACCCATACACTAAACTGTACCTGTAAACACTGACAGTAAAGACATGTGCAACATGACTATAACATAGCCATTTTAGATCTTAGATATGACTTGTAAGCATCTGATATCCATCTGTCTCTAATACTCTGAATCTCAGACGCATGTAACCCTGACATAAATAAATGTGTTACAGCCCTATACAAAATGAATGCGTTTTAAATGTGGTTGTATAGATGTCTAAAAACTATAATGCTTTATGGAACATGCTTGAAAACTGGAAAACAGTGATGGGTTGTTTGTTCTGATGACAAAACCAAGGTCCTTTCTCTTTACTTCTATATTGTAAGTAGTTTTTAAACACATAAACAAAACTGTATTTTCACTAGACTATGGGACACTAATAACTAACCTGTACCCACACCGATCAGTTTATGAAAATCTAACATGTATTTAGAGACTATGCTCCAGGAACTGGAGATCCTTGAAAGTTAACTTCTATTTCAATCTACCTCAACATCTCAAAAATGATAATGTAAATACAGCTGATTCCTAATAGCTTAAATAGTAGACATGCTGCATTGACTCAACAATCAAATGTTACATAGACAAAACCAAAGAAATACATCTTTTTAAGCCCCAAATTTAAACCAATTTGACAAATATCACTAAATCTGAGGCAACTCAGTTAGATGAAATAGCATCGAAAAATTCTGATTAATACATATAATATGAGAGACTTGGAGAAATATTTTTGATATGCTTTAAGAAATTTTAAAACTATGTTTTAATTAGCATATGAAATTACATATAAGAATATACGGTATGAAATTCATATACAGATGTCAATTATAAATTACTTTAATAATTTCAGCCCCCCTCTGTATCTTTTTCTTTACAGCAAGTATTAATAGGTATAGTGATACCCAATTTGTACATGAATAATTGAAGATAAAGATCAGTGATCAACCACACAACTCCTATAAATAAATGCAATATTAAGAGCAGGGCAATCAAGTGCACCTGTAAATACCAGAGGTGGGATCACATGCCTAGGATAGGTAAGTATCCCATGTGGACCGGTCATACCCGCTGACAGCCCTGTATCTTTATCAGGTAAAACGAATAAACTTTAGTGAAAATCAGTGAGTAAAGAACGGGCAAACAATTGATATGGAACACGTCAGACAGCATTTGACCTAATAATAAGCTGTATATGCAAAAGAGATCCTTATAACGGCCATAAAATTTGAGAAGTGCTGACTTTAAACAAGACTGTTGAATACAATTTGTAAACGTCAACCGTCAAAAAGGTCAGATTCTGAATTGTAAATTTATTGATATTACATAAAGTCAACAGCATCAAAATGTACGATTTGTAAAAAAAAAAGAATTATAAAACAAATACCTTACGATAAACCATAGACTGAGCTTTCGACATGAAAGACAATCGCTTCTGCAACTCAGATATATTCATATCTTGTGATCAGGCACCCCCAAAACATTGAAAATCATTATGAATCTACCTTGAAATTGATATGAAATAGAAGATGTGGTACCTCATTGACAATATTTAGGTAGTCTTGGGAGACCACATTTTACAACAGCCTGTTGATATTCCCATGCACACAATTTGTATTCTCATATGGTGAACCATTTGAGGAGCATAAACAATTATGTAGATGGTAACGGAAAATTGCTATATAAATATATAAAGTTGGCATTGAAGAAGCTGGAGTCATCCCATAAGCCATAACGTTATATTGTTAGTTTACATTTAATGCCTATGTTCAGTAAAACATCCAAATAAGATGAGGTGTGGAAGACTCTAGGTGTCTTACATTTCTAGTTTACTTGGGTATAACAATTGATACATAATGAAAATGAATATCGTTAATGTAGCAATCCATTATCAGACAATTTCATAAGCTTGTAAACATGTTACGCAGATTTATCAAGAGATTTATCTTTTTACAGAATATGTGAATAACTCTATTTTCGGAGTGAATATGACCGTTGTGAAAAACGTTAAAGATGCAATATCTATTGCATCATCCATCCAGTCACTGAATTCATCGTTTTATAACTTTGGTAAGTTTTGTGTGTATATTGTTTTATGCTTCATTCGAAAACTATTTACTTATGTAGAATTTGTTTGGCTTCTACAATGCATAGCATGTCTTCTTTTTTCATAACCCTTTTGTCGATATCTATTACATCACAGCATAGTGATTACGTTTCCATAATTTCCATAATTTACATGTACAATTTTGTCATGTGAATGGTAATAGTTTATGATTTTACCTAGTCTGATAATGTGTAATATTTCTACATGTTTGCTTTATATACTTTTACTTTCCATTCGAAAGTTTGTTTTCATTGACAGAGAGAGATCACCATATATAAGTAAATTGTCAAAAACTTTGACGTTAAGACCGCGCAACAGTGAGGATTCTTTATCGTTCGAAGGCCTACCATGACAAGTAACCTCCGTTTGTGAGGTCATATCAGTCAGACCTATGAGTTTCGCTCGTAATACTTGGGGTTTGGTGAAGGAGCAGTTATTCCCTTTGGTATAAGTCTTGAGTTTGACGTAGCCTCGGGGTAGAGAATCGAACTATGCTCTATCGTTTTTGAAGAGGCGCCCTAACCAAAAAGCTACCATGACGGGTAAAGGAAATGCTAATTCAATCATTTTCCTTTGCATTGCAACTGTGGTGTATATTTTATGCATTTAAGTTTTTCACTAAGTACTGATGGACTTCCAGTTTCAGAATATGGAGGAGAAATTGGCTTTACAGCTTTCCTCCATGGTGACGTTGCTATTCACTCAGGACAAACTGTCAAATGCACATCGGTGAAGAACAATTATGGATCGCTTTATGATAGCAACACTGGAATTTTCAAAACAGACAGACCTGGGCTTTTCATGTTTTTCTTTAGTGTTGAGTGCAAAAATGGTATTGTCGGTGCTGACCTTGTTCGAGATGGAAATGTAATCAGTGAGATTTACTGCCAATCAGATAGTCAATATATACAATCTGGTGCTGTGGCCGTGACAAGTCTTTCGTCGGTTTCAGCGGTATGGATAAAAATAAAGGATAACCCAACCTCTCAGATTCATGGAAAAACTACATTTGTTGGAGTAAAAGTTAAATAGAACGTTGCGAAAATATGATGTTTGAGTAGTATGCCTAGGAATCATTTTGTCGTACACATTATACTCATCACCAAAGATAACTAAAATGGAGGAATGGTAGAAGACATAAAAGACTCTGTTATAGGCTATCCATACCGTACATTATTTTTATTTTGAAAATAATAAGCTGATATATATATATATATATATATATATATATATATATATATATATAAACATATTTATGTCTTTATCCCGTGGATATCGCTCAAAGGATTTTTTTCGTTATCCATAATATGTAATCCTACACCGCGTGACGTAATGTGAATACACAAGGCACAGCTTTTGAAAATACCTTGTACAAAATTAATCGAAAATCAGATCATGCAGATAACCTATCATAAATAAATTCAGTCCATTAAATATACAGCAGCATCATCACAGAAGTATTGTTATTATTTATTATTTATTTATTGCTTTCCGGCACACTCAACAATTTTTCAGTTATCTGGTGGCGTCCAGTTTTTGTTGGTGGAGGAGAGAACCCAGATACAATATACCTGGAAAGAGACCACCGACCTTCCGCAAGTAAACTGGCAAACTTTCTCACGTAACGCCGCGGCCGAGATTAGAACACGTGCCGACAGAGGTGAGAGGCTTTGTGATTTTGAGCCCGTCACAGAAATATTTCCGGTATTCTCTCCAATACCACGCACCAAATGAACCCGGAATACGCATCATTCCATTTGACACAAAATGATTCAATCACTAATATTGCTGTAAGAAACACGACCACATCGAACACTGAAAGTTCCACGACAGTCAATGTCACAGGAGGTATACAAAATTTCCTGAATGGCAATGTAGATGGTGGGAAATTTATCTTCAGCATCCACACATGAGGAAACATATCCAAAAAAGACCGCGCGTCATCTATGATACCGATTCTGATGACTGACATTTTTCTTAAATAATCATATAATTTCAATGTAAAATTTCGAATTAAATTTTGCTCCAACAAAAGAGACTATATATATATATATATATATATATATATATATATATATATATATATATTACAAGCTTTCCTGATTCGTTTGAGTTTTTAAATAAAAAATGTTTATTGCAATTATATTTGCAGAAACTACTCGATATGTCATGTGTAGTGTTTGTATATATACGGATGTAAAGGTGAAGATACTTAACAGTATTCAATATCGTAATTCCTGTAACAAACACAAATCAGAGAGACGGGTAAACGGACCCCTGGGCATACCAGAGGTGGGATCAGGTGCTAAGATGATAAAAAATATAGAATTGCAGACATTGCCATATCATAATGAAGATAATTACCTTATTGTGGAAGGATAAATATTTAATTATAATGATAATTCATTATGTTTGTTTTTTAACTTCACATTTGATACTGTTGATTTTGGAAATGTTTTATGGTTTAAAATTGAAAGTTTTTTTAGAACTTTTTTAGAATGCACATTTGACTTACATCTTTTCTGGCATAGGTTGGGCAGAATGCGTTTGAAGTTTAATATTATTGCGAGGAGCAAATAATATGGCGTACAGTACTTCTTATATAACCTCTTGCTATATGAGAAAAGTTAAGTCAACTGTTTCGATACCCTAAAAATGATCACATGTAGAACAGGATCTTGCATATTGAATCAGTTGAGAGATATAAACACCATATGTATGTTATTTGATTTTTTTAACGTCGCGCTCGAGAATTTTTCACTCATATAGAGACTTCACCAGTGCTGGTGAAGGGCTTTAAAATTAAGGTCTATGCTCAGCGTTTACGGCCTTTAAGCAGGAAGGGGTCTTTATCGTGTCACACCTGCTGTGACATGGGAGTCTTAACTCTTGTACTAATCCCTATCACACCGTGAACAAATGCAGGTGAGAATGGAATATCGCTACATGCGTAAGGGAAGTTGACGATGGAGAAATTGAAATTATCCCGTTTATCAAAATGTTGAATTGTTAATGCCTCGTCAGCATCCATTTTCAAGAAAATATCTAGTACGAAGCAGATTTGGGAGACTCTGTGGCATAAAAATAATCATTAATAGATGAGACGTAGTCGATATACCTAAACGTCGAATTGAAGGCCACGGCAAGAGGTTTTTTTTCTTATCATGTAGAGGCTTTTCAATGAACTACGAAATTATTAAGCTAAACCAATTAATAACAAGCGACAACAATAGACTTGAACTTTCTTTAGAACGTAAAACCATAGCCACAATACAATAAAACTACAATAAAAGGACGGGTAAGTTTCTTTTTCTTGTGGTATTAAGTATGTTATTAAGTCATTAAGTTATTATTAAGTCAATATTAAGTCACACTCTATCTGCGCTTTTAAGAAATCTCTCAAAGCACATCTTTTCAGATTGGCATATCAATATTTTACGTGTAACTTTGTTTTCTTTTCTTTGATATATCATGTTTTATGCATGTTGTAAAGCGCTTAGAGTAATAGTTGTAATGTTATATAATGCGTTATATAAATACTTTGTAATAATAGATAATAATAATAATAATGTAAGAGCATTTCTCTCAAATCAATTCCAAAACAAAAATCCTGGACATTTCAGCAATTTCAGCAAGGTTAAGGGAGTGTCATGTTTAAGTAAAAAGAAGATTTATCACGCCAGTTCAATATGCAAATTACGGAACAACATTTAATGACTCTTAGTATCAAAAACGAACAAAGACAATCCATAAATTGTGTTTCTGTGGTGGTACGTTAGCATAAAGATGTGGTTGGTAAAATAAAGTCAAGGACATTTCGGTTTTTCGAAATACCCGTCTAAGAATATCGACCATTAAACCGTCTGAAATAGTAAGACACATGCAAATAATACTATTAGGAAGCAATATATTTGTTTTGTAAATTTTATCTTACATCACCTTTCTCGATTTATAGATATAACAAAAGAAATACTCTCTCGTCAGGTATACAATTTCATATTTGTTCAGATAGAAGTATAAAACATTATTTTACTTGACTGAGAATGCTGAAATGTTGTAATGTTAGATACCCCTTTTTCGGTAGAACCTGTCAGAGGTCTTGGGTTCAATCCTCAGCAGTGGCATATATCTAACTATGATATATGGAGCGTAGGTGATTTCTACCATGTGAAAATGATAGCTCCCAGAACTTTTCATCACAGACACTGGCACTCCAGAAGTGTCAGGATGTTTCTCTGGAGGGAGACAATGTAGTAAGATATATGGTCTTCCTACTAGGTCTAGTTAGTGGGTGAACCCTTGAGCTCGATTTGTAGAGAACTGGACTGTCGTGGCAGAGGTCCCAGGTTCAATTTGTAGCAGCGACAGTACCTGTTACAGCAACATATTTCATCAAGTGAATATAGCGTTAAATCCATCTTATACTTACATAAACTGTTTGATATACAAGAATAGTTGGTGAGTTCATAAATAGTTGGTGATTTCATAATATACTCTTTCCATTACGCTCATGAATGAAGCTAATCAATGATGTTTCCATTTTATACATTGTATTTATCGTACGAAAAGCACTTAATACAATACATAATATATAATAGTAATTTGTTTTTACATAATCATTAAAAACTGAAGGAAGAACCCTAAATTCACGTAGCCAGTTCATCGTGTTTTTGAAAAAAAATGAAAGAGAATCGAAACTGCGTCG
Organism: Ostrea denselamellosa; assembly: GCA_024699665.1. Taxonomy (NCBI): domain Eukaryota; kingdom Metazoa; phylum Mollusca; class Bivalvia; order Ostreida; family Ostreidae; genus Ostrea; species Ostrea denselamellosa. The sequence continues at coordinate 4,123,644 of JAMZEH010000025.1, forward strand.
GGATGCTTATTCCTCCTAGGCATCTGATCCCACCCCTGATATGTTCAGGGGTCCCTGTTTGCCCATCTCTGATTTGTATTTTCTATAAGAATTACGAGATTAAGTATTGTTTGTTATCTTCGCCTCATCATGAATATTTCACATGGAAATCTTTGGAGTGTGTCCATTGAAAAACAAAACAACGTATCTGACATGTAGGAAAAGAGTTCCAATTCATTTGCAACATTACCTTAATACAAAACTTTGACTCTCTCACTGATTAACTATGTTGATTTGAGATGAATATCCACCAACATATAATTGTTATTCCAAGCTCTGTAAAAACTACGACGTATAATTTCTGTTAAATGTGAATTCGAGTAAAAAAAGAACAGCCCCGGATGGACGTGAATGTAGTTTTAAAGGTCGAATTAGAAACTAGACAAAGCATCTTTAATTTGAAATTCCAGGTTATCTTTTTGGAACCAACATCGTGTGTGTGTGTGTGTGTGTGTGTGTGTGTGTGTGTGTGTGTGTGTGTGTGTAAATGTTGTCAAAAGGGGACTCTTGTGTCTTTACAATCATTCCATCCGGGGAGATCTGTCCAGCTGGAGACATTCCGGTTGGCAACGCCTCTTACAAATGCTAAATTCGAGACCAACATCCTAAAATTACCAGCCTAATTCGAAAAATGAACATTGAACCCGATGACGAAACGTCCCCGGTTTGGTAAGATAAATCACCCGTGTGAGTGCGAGTGTGAACTTTTTCGCATGCTCGGTAAACCGTATATAGGCTTTACACACTGTCACCATTTGTATAGTGAAAAATCATATCACTTGATTTTAAAGACACAATATATCATGAGTTGTTAACATTGGAATTATGATTTAATGGGGACAAAATGTGATTTTTAACTGAAATAATGTCATAAAACCCCGCAATGAAATCTTGGAGATATAGTGGAATCAGGTTGTCCTTCCGTCCTTCAGTCGAAGCAATGGTTTCCGGGCTCTAAAGTGTTACCCTTGTCACCTAGAGTCATCCTACCATATCTACCACACACACACACACACACACACACACACATATATATATATAGATTCACCATGGGACGAAGATGATCCCTCTCGATTTTGGGGCAGAAAGGTCAAAGGTCAAGTGTGCTGTACATTGAAATAGCAAAATGGTATACGGGCTCTGAAGTGTTATCCTTTTCACCTAGAGTCACTATATCACACATATGGACTACCCACGGGACGAAGATGATTCCTTTCGATTTTGGAGTTAAAAGGTCAAAAGTCAACTGTACTGGACATTGAAATTGCAAAATGGTTTTAGGGCTCTCACATGTTATCCTTTTCACCTAGAGTTACCATATCACAAATATCGTCTATGCATGTGACGAAAATGATCCCTACGGATTTGGGGATCAAAACGTTAAAGGAACACCCTTTCAGTTTGGCAGATTAGGGGTGAGTGGGGGTATTCATAGTGCTCACAGTACCTCTTGTTTGTAACGTTATTGTGTGAGTTTTAATTTAAACCATTTTGAACCAGTTTTTAGATGTAAAATTATTGTTTGATATTGTGAGTATGAATTAGGAACCTTTTTGGTTTTCTAAACCTCAGTTTTGATTTTCTTGGCAATACATGCATATGATTATTTTTGGTATCAGAAATTTTGTCTCGATGAGAAAAACAAAATGGTACCAGAAACAAAGCTCTAGATGGGGAAATACAGTTTTTAGGCTAGAAAATCATTTATTGAGTTCTCGATTATTTGAAATTATTTTTCAGCTCCGATTGTCTTAGTTTTAGTAGTATATCATTAAATTTGAAATCATAAATTTTGTTGAAATGAGAAAAACAAAATAACAAGGCTCTAGCTAGTTACGTTTTTAGACCCGAAAATAACTTTTTGTTTACATTTTTGTCATTGAAAATCAATGTTTTGGTCCAAATATCTTAATTTATCAAACTAAATGACACCAATAACAAAGTTCTGGACAATTTCATTTTTTTACCCCCAAAAGCAACTTTATTGACTTGCTTGTAAATGAGTAAATCCTAAATAACATTTTAGGGGGGTTGAAATCTTTATCATACATATTACACGGAATTTGACAATATATCTTTTCTTGTCTCTACAAGACAAAGAAATTGCTATAAGTATGTTTTGCTTGTTTTACTTTTTGTAAGGTATTGTGACGACCTAGTACCGGGGTCAATCTCCTCCAGAGGAAGTTGTCAAAGTCAAGGCAGTTGTACGGAAAATAAGTAAATGTGACCGAGACTGAGAAAATGGGCCCAGATGCGGCGTAACGTCATAAAGAGAAATCGGTGAATGAAGTCGCGTCAATGGGTCGCCTATAGGGCATTTGCTTCTTATCATCCCCCAAAATATTAAATATTAAATATCAATTGTTATGAAATAATATCCTGTTTTACTACATATAATTCGAAATTCAATATAAATTTGCCGCGCAAAGGGAGACCGATAACTCAACTTGGCATATAGGCAGACGTGTTTACATTTCCGGGTGAAATGAAAGTAGATTACGATGAGTTAAGCGTCGACAGCAACTTCAATAAGTATCCCATCGGAAATTGTACTATAACAAGATCATGACTTTATAGAGGATATAGAACGAGTGGATGATCTATATTTCTCGAAGATTGCTGCCCCCTCAGATCGAAGTCGACAGGATCGCGAATTTGTGATTTGTCTAGATCTAGTGATGACGACACAGACATTGACCAAAGTGATGTTGAATTAAATTATGAATCAGATTATGAAGAAGATAACAGCAATGAATGTGACGTGTATGTGTCAAATGATGTGAGTGATACAGACGAGAAGGAGTACATAATTCGTTCAAAGTTTCAGAATGACAACTGTGGATGTAAAGAATTCTATGGAATGTCGTGTAGCACCAAGATAGACTATGATGCAGCCTGTGAATTTCGTGACCACTGCCTTCAGTGTACTCACGAAGAACTTAAGAACTTGACATAGTTATCAAAGCTGAATTATTTGCTCATAGGCGATCTGGCAATGTAACTCAATCAAAGAAACATAAAGAAAAACACCGTGAGCGACCATTCCAGGAGTATTTCTTCAATGCTACAGGGTATGCCGTACGACATTCTGCTTTGTGCATAGTATTGAGAAGAAAAAGCTCCACAGGATTGCCAGATCCTAAGATACAGATGGCTTCCTACCAAGAATGCATGGTAATAAAGGCAAGTCTCCACACCACAGTCTCACAATGACCGACCGGGTGCGAATCAAAACATTTCTCAAGAAATATGCAACTGACCACGCTTTGCCACTCCTCGGACGACTACCCAACTACGAATCAGAAAAAGTACTTCTTCTTCCGTCTGACACAACAGCAGCTGCTATTCATGCCTTGTATGAGCACCTGGCACAGGAAATGAACTTCAGAAACACACATCTTCGGACTTTCCAAAGAACTTGGCATGATTTAATTCCTTACATCACCATTATGAAGCCATCCACAGATCTGTGTCAATACTGTCAGGATTTTTCTTATCATTTGTCGAATGTGTCGAACATGAATGATGAAGAGAAAGAGGAAATTCTCTCGGCATATACCCTCCATGTATCCAAAGCAAAACATCAGAGAGATTATTACATATTCATAGTGCGAAAATCTCAATTCAGAGGAATGACAAATTCTTACTTATGATAATTACAAGTTTTTTATACATTAAAGAATTACATTTACTTTTATATAGGAATTCATGTTGGTATTGAATACTCCATGATGGTAGCAGGGCACACAAAATTTGATCCTGACTGGCATTTCGGATTATGGACAATCAAATGGCGTTCCTCAACAGCAGAAACGATGGTGGATGTTGCTGAAACTGTCCGTCAGTCCTCGTGCAATGGGCACATTCCACAACCTGTGTCAGACCAACATAAGAGTCGGTACTATTCCGAGACTGGAAATCCTACCTCCAGCAATTTTTCACACCTTTGAAAAATATCAGAGGTTATCACCACTTCAGGGTCAACAAGGATATTCCATGCATTGTGGAGTGTAGAGAACTGTGTAATTCTGCTCCTTTATCTGTTAACCTCTTGAAGGACAACCTCTTAAAGGACCAAAATGTATTGCCTTCATGTGATGATAATCTCCCACAAGAAATTCCACCCCCTGGACTTGAGTTTCGCAAGCAGTGGTACCTCTATGACGAGATTCGCGAGTTCTGCAGATCATCATCATCCAAAGACATTACATGTCCCACACCAGTGGTTCCCAAGAATGAGTTGAGCATTGATTCTCCTCTCACCACCACCAAACCGGTATCAACACTGGGCAAGAGGAAGAGTTTACTAGTGCAGTGAAATACATGTACACATTTTATGATTGTGTTTTTATGGCATGTTCAATAGAACATACATGTATTTTTATTATCAGATTAACTTATTGCAAAAATGTGAAAGAAAATGTATTAAGTATTGGATATTATTAAAAATCATTTTTCATTTAATATCTAATTGTACGTCTAGATTTTATTTAATCTACCAATTGTTACTATTTCATAAAGCATGCAAGTGCTTACTTTCATTAAATTAGCATTTGTTGAGTGCAATAGAAAACTATTTGTTGTGTATACATGTATATAATTGTAAAGATGTTGATGTATATGTTGATTCAACTTTCCATATTAATATTTGTATCTTCCTGATCTCATGTTCTGGATTATTGTATAACTTAATAAATTGTACATGTATTGTTATTCTAAAAAAGAATCTCTCTCTCTCTCTCTCTCTCTCTCTCTCTCTCTCTCTCTCTCTCTCTCTCTCTCTGTGTTTAACATCAAAGAGATATGTGGATTTTTTCTCTGAAAAGATTAAAGATAAAAAAAAAAAATATATAGAACACTACAATAACAGAATGATAGAGATGTTATCTCCAACATCCAAAACATAGCACGAGGTCAAAAACATAGATTGACGTCATACACTAATGGAGTAGATGTTGAAATATTGCCATATCTTCTTTATTTGTTGAATAAATTTTATAGAAATTTCAGAATACCTTTGTCAAACCATACTTAATAAAATAATGCAAAAAAAAAAAAAAAAAAAAAAAAAATTCAGAATTTTTCCTCATCTGTGCCAATTTCCCCAGTCATGGTCACAAATAATAAATGTACCCCAACACAAAATATTCGAATAATTTATTCTAACTTATCAAATTATAACAAATTGCACATATTTACTAATGAGAGCACAACCTTCGATCAATGAACAAAACATACAATGAAATCTTGTGATGACCCTGAGAGTAACCCTGGGTATTTCCCTAAAATATCAGTATTATGAAGGTAACCCTGAGAATGACCCCGAGTCCCTTATAAATTACTAATATAACTTAAACTTACACTACTATGACTTACAGAATTATCCTGAGAATAATCCTGGATAACTCTGCCCTATATTTTATTTGTGCTCTAATTACTTATTCAATTAGTCCAGAGAATCACCCTGGATTCATCTCTATCTGTTAATATGACAAGGAATTTATGTGACCCAGAGAATTACCCTGGATTCGCTCCCTTACTCAAATTTCGTATTTGTTAATGAATAAGAAAGTTTGTGTGACCCTGAGAAATCCCCTGGATACACACCCTAGCTAATATAACTTAGTTCATAATTTACTTAATTTATGAGATCCGGAGAATCACCTTGCATCCACACCTTATCTAATGATTTTATAATGATTATGATCCCCAAACAAAGTTTGGAAACATATTGGTTTTATTCGGTTTCTTATTATTATCATCATTATGTTCCCCAATAGAAGTTTGGGAACATATTGGTTTTACTGTGTTTCTTCTTCTTATTTTTTTTTCTTTCTTGGGATTTTTCATCCATGAGTGTTCTCAGAAACTATTCATGGGATCAATATGAAATCAATATAGGATGATAGTATACCATATGTGGATGTGCAGAACGAATGTCATTTTGTCTGAAAATGCCTGCATGTGCATGCATGTACATTGGATGTTTTGTTTACAATTTTTTGAATTGCAGTCACTTTTTTATTTTTTCAATGAGATCGATTGATAATTATAGTTTAGGTATATTTTGATTCTCTTTATCGATGTCCATGGTCAAAATTACAATCCTGCACTTGTGCTTTGTTTTGATTGGATAATACAAAAATGTATATTTCTCTGTTGTTATTCATGGGAATAAGATTATATTCACAGTATAGATAAATCTCTACAAATTGACGATATAAAATTTGCAAACTCCCATGCGCATTCATGTGCATCGTCTTTTGAAATTTCAGTTTTTTGAATTACCATAACTTTCCTCGTTTTTGTTAAAATCTTTGGAAACTAAAGTCATGAATGTATGTTGGTATTCTGAATGCAAATATATAGTATAATGACTTTTCCACACGTGCACGTTCGCTAAATTGTAATTGGCCGATATTCAAATCGCCTTAACTTTCTTATGAATAATGCAAACGACATCAAATTCATCATGTAAATATATCTATCAAATGCATATCAAATGAAATCAACATCAATGTTGAATCTTACTCACGTGCACATATCTGCACGTGCATTGATTTTCCGTCGTTTTATTAACATTAAATTGACCATAACTTTGATTAAAAGGTAAATTGATTTGCGATTTTACTTGCTGGCTTATGATTCAAATACCTATTGAATGTTTTAAAGAAAAATTCCATCATCGAATTCACGTGCGCGTCAGTGCTCGTGCAATTTCATTTTTGACGTCTAAATTCAAGTATCGGTGCATAGCATTTTTAGATTTAAATGAATGGCTATGAAATTGATGTTGCAGATATGTATTGGGACTCTTTCTGAATAGTAGTGTAAAAATCACTTTGCCGCACGTGCATGCAGGTGCGTGCACTAAATTCTGATTGGCCAATATTGAAATCGCCATAACTTTCTTACAAATGATGTAAACTACATGAAATTGATATTGTAAGTATATCTATCAAATACCCATCGAATGACATCAACATCAATGCGGTGTCGTATAATAATACCATATTTATATAGCAACCTTTTCATATATTTATATGCTCAAAGGTGTTTTACAGTACATAAAACAATTATTATAAAGCAATGAAATAAAATGATATAAACATCAGATACAATACATATGCTAAATGAGTATAAAATATTAGTTTCAGGGCATATTATAGTAAAGATGATGAGAGAATGTTGATGAGATTTCTTTGGTGGATGAATTAAAACTATATATAAAAAACCCATCTCAACTTGATGGAGGCTAGTTACTGAGAACCTGATGGAAAAAATGTGTTTTCAATGACCTCTTGAAGACGCACAGTGATTTACAATCCCTCACATGTTCTGGAAGGGCATTCCACAGTTTCGGAGCTGTCGACATGAAGCACCGATCCCCGTACGTAACAGTTCGACTTTTAGGAACTACTAGAGAGACTGATCATTGTATAAACCTAAGATTTCGGGTAGGTCTATATACCTCTAGTAATCATTTGCACTCATCATGTAAGGCCTTGTTAGTATAAGTAAGTATCTTAAACTGTGCCCTATTCTTCACAGGCAACCAGTGTAGTTCTCGTAGTATTGGATTGATGTGGTCGTAACGAGAGGTCCTGGATATGAGAACTGCGGCAGTGTTCTGAACTTGTTGGAGCTTGCTCAGAACTGTCTTTGGTATACCAACCAGGAGAGCGTTACAGTAATCTAACCTTGAAGTAACTCGGAAGTTCACAAATGACTTAGCTGCTTCTGTTGGTAAATATTTTCTGATGTGGCCTATTTGCCGCAACTGTGCATAGCAAGATCTACTAATAGAGTACACTTGTAGCTCCATATACATCTTGGAGTCAAACATGACACCAAGATTTCGAACGCAAGTTGAAGGATTAATGTTTGAGTAATTAATATGCTGACTGATGTTCTTCATGAAGGTCATTTACTGTTAAATGATCTTCAGTACGGGAGTTCACTAACTATTCAAGAACTTTTGAAACAAAAGGCAAATTGGACACAGGTCTGTAGTTCTTAAGAGTATTTGGATCCAGATTTGTTTTCTTTTCAATAGAGGTCTTACATGTGCCTTTTTGAATTCTGCAGTTACACCTGCTGTTGTAAGCGATAGGTTGATAATTTTTGTACGAATTGGAAAAAGGTCTTGCAAACAAGATTTTAAAAGCCATGTTGGTATTGTTTCTAGTTCGCAAGAATTATTGGCTGAGTTTTTGGTTATTCTCGTTACCTCATATGTCGCTCACGAATATGGTATATTCAACGATATTGAGAAGATTTGTACACACTACTAGAACCTAAATTGTAGGATGATTGGATATGCAGATATACATCCGCATGCGCGTGTATGCACGTGCATTGTTTCAGGTGTTTGTAACTTTTATTCACTATTTGTTTCTCATCTGTCATTGAAATATTTTGAAATTGATGTTGCAGTCGTATATTTATACTTTTAAAATATTGACATCTTTAAGTTATTCATCAACACGTGCATGCACTTGCAATGAATTTTGATTGGTGTGTTATTAAATGTTGATAACTAATTTGTTTAACTATGAAATGGAGTGAACGTTATAAAATAGTTATAAGTTTCTTATAGTCCAAATCACTTGTCCTGAAACAACTGACACCACTTTCTACTTGGGGAAACGTTTGGGGAACATTCATAACGGTCCCCGTTACAATGAGTACTAGTTTATTCTGCCGTTCGATAATAGATATTATTACTTTATAAATAAGAAAACACAAGGCTACTACTGAGTGGAACCCTGAGAATTACCCGAGATTACAACCATTTCACATTTTCTACTTAAATTACCTGATAAAATATTGCCCTAAAAATTTTGAATGAAAAGAAATAATTTATCGTCAACATTCTAATGGTTAATTAGTAGTTAAATTAACGGCATACGAGCGCATCTCGCTCTGGCCAAAAATAAAAATGATGCTAACCTTTCGAAAACGAAATCAAGGATGGAGCCTCTGTCGGTAGAATGGCTTATATTTATAGAGAATTGTCACGCAGGGTCAACTGCATAAGCAATACCCCTCGCTGGTATGACTTGGTTGCCAACCAACCGCCTGTGTCATGTTTAATAAAATGTCTATTTTATTAAGAAAACTATGTAAAAATTGATACCTCGACGGAATACCTTAAACATATATAAAATTGTTTCCGTCAAAAGTTTTATGAATTTAATTTCATAATTAAAAGATCGAGATAAAATAAAATATATACCTTTTCAGACGATTAAATTTTGCTGGAGAATATAGGTGGCACTCTTCACTTCCTACTTGTAAATATGCCATGGCGCGAGCAGATGAAACATTTGACAATAAAAGGGCTCAAAACAATACTTAAAACACATTGAATGGATAAAATAGTGAAGTATTCATAAGAATACATAACACAGAACGGAAATCTCGGGTAAATAACTATTTTGTAATATATTATTTGTTTACATTGCCGATAGTCTACTCAACTGATCGAGCGAAGTGAAATAACAAAATAGGGAACATGTCAAACCACAATATAACCTTAAAACAGTTTATCACAATAGTGGTTGACTCTACATTTTTATTGATTTTATACCAAACTTTTCTCTCAATGAAACAAATAAAATAACAACAAAGCTTTAGGTAGGACAATAAATGTATTAATCCTGGAAAATAAATTTAGTGGTTCGCTTTAAAATGACTAAGTCCAAAATCACATTTTCAGGGAAAACACAGAGTCTTCCACATCTGCTTCATACTTAGATAGTTTATTGAAAATAGATCTTGGCGGCAAACTATCAATTCAGCTTTATGAATTACGTGATGATTTCAATATTGTCATCGTCAACTTCCTTAATGTGGCAATATTCCAGCATCACCTACATATGGTGTTTATATTTCCCAACTGATTCGATGCGCAATATCTTGTTCTGTATATGATCAGTTTTAAAATCGATCGATTTTAAAATCGAGGCAAGCTACTGTCAAACAAGTTGATGTTACAGGGATTTGCACAGCCTCGTCTAAAGTAAGCATTTCGAAAACTTATGATCGTTATAACGATCTATTTTGCCAGTACAAACTTCCATTAGGTCAAATATCATCTGACGTATTTCATACTAATTGTTAGGCTGTTCGTGGCACAATAATTCTGACTGCGGATTACTCTGTTTACCTGATGAAGATATAGGGCTCACGGCGGGTGTGGCCGGTCCACATGGTACGCATACTCATCCTAGGCACCTGATCCCACCTCTGCTATGTTCAGGCGTCTGTGTTTACCCATATCTCTGATTTGTATATTCTATAGGTATTACGAGATTGAATACTGTTTGTTAGCTTGCCACTTTTTATCATACATGTTACAAGAAATCTTATTATTTACTATTCCCTGTCTTGACAAGACAAAGAAATTGCTATCACCATCTTTCAAATATATGAGAAGTCTAAATTTCGGAGTAAATTTAGTTCATTCTTATTTACAAGCCTATAAAATGGATTGCATTCTAGCAATGAAATTTTCATAGATTAAGCTATGTTAATGTGCTTCATACCATTTTCGTTGTCTCCATGAAAACAGAAAATAGTGCATTTGGAATTTTCCAGGATGAAAAACAAGTTTTGTTTTGAAAAATCTCACTCATATTAAGACCATAGCAGATGTGGGTGAAGTACAACAAATGTAGACCTATGTTTAGCACTGAGGGTCGTCGCACTGAGGATTCTTTAATGTTCTTACGGTTGTCGCAACACGAGATCTCCTTTTCTAAGGTCGTATCGGAGAGACCCATGATTTTCACTTTCAAATTTCAAGCGTTTGGCAAAGAAGTAAACCTACATATGTTAACTATGAGAGGGCTCGAACTCACGACCTACCCGTTACAAATAGAGCGCTCTAACCACTGAGCTACCACGACCGGTAAATCAGTGTGTAAACAACGACCTAATAGTTGGTATGAAATACGTAAGACAGTATTTAACTCAACAGGTTGCATTAGCAAAGTAGCTAGTTATAACGATATGGAGACGTTACCATTATCGGTAAAGGCCTGTAAAATTTAGGCCTAATAGTTAGTAGTTTCGGTCTTTGAGCTTGCTTCTTTACCGTGCCACACCTGCTGTGACACGGGATCTCAGTTTTTCTGTGTTATCCGAAGTACTGCGTCTTTTAGCCGCTTATTACGAGAAGCAAGGGGGTACTGTGGACCTCTTCTAACCCAGATCCCCACGGGATCCAACATTTTGGTATTCAAACGAAGACAGCTATGATGGAATGATTTAGGACAAACATATTGTGTATGTCCCCTCCCATTTCACTTGTGTCTATTCATTGCTAATTGACAATTAGATTGATCACCATGGCATCTGTTAATGAACGTGCATGAATGCCATGACCAACATCGTGTCAATGGGCATATGAGGAGTCACCTTGAATATCAACAACAATTCATTAAGTTGTTGTTGATTTGACCACAACATGAACGTGTGACAGATGCCGGTGACTTTGCTAACGTTGAGAAAAATTTCATCCGAATCACATCATTCCCATATGTAATATTTTATATATTTTCTACCTAATAGAAATGAAGCGCCTAATGTTCCACTCCAGTGATCAGCACTTTACTCAGTGCGTGACTTGAGAATTTTGCACCAGTTGTTGATATACGTTGGTACATGTTTATGATACATGGGTATTCTATAACAATAAGTAATAGTTTGATAATGCAGTTTGTAAACTTAATCTCCAATTTGCTTCTAATTATTCTTTCTAACTCATACTGATGACACATATTGATATCAATTTAGATATAGATAACATCTATGGAAGTTTCGAACCATATGGCGATACAGGATGGTTTATTAGACATGGGTATTCTGATCTATAACAGGATGCATTATATCCAAATTTTAATGTTATAATTCTACATATCTGGTGTTCGCATATTAAAATTTTTTGGTAGCTTAATGTTTGATCTTTACAACTGTAATTAGTACTGATGTTGCATAAATAAAATGAAATATCCTTAAATTTCGCTGTAATTTCGCACCAGATGTGGATACGGAATAGTATATAATCCGTGATTATTCTGATCTATTCTAAACCTTGCTGTGCAGTATCGTGAAACTCTGGTGGTAGGTTCTATTAGAATTAAATCATATGATAAGTAAGAACAATGTCCCTAGTACAATATTGTGCTTGACGAAAAATTATTTCTTCGAAATGTTTTAATGATGTTGGATTCTGAACATGAACGTCATATGTTCCCTAGCGAATATTAAAACCTAAGAGAAAAAAAAAAGGGGGGGGGGGGGGGGTCATTATACTTATTTATTGACCAGCACTATTCAACAGAAAACGTCTGAGTGACATTGTCTGCTGATTAATGCAAATAACTGATGTTATTGTGCTGTCATTAGTGATAAGTGCTGATAATTATTGCACTGATAATTTCTTTATGTACTGAAAAAATGTGATATTTTCTGTGATTGATTGATTGTTTTCCGCCCCACTGAACAATTTTTCATTTATCTGGTGGCGTCCAGTTTTTATTGGTAGAGGAGAGAACCCAGATACAATGTACCCGGGAAGGGACCACTGACCTTCCGAATATCTACTGATAAGGGCAAGAAAAACTACTCTCGGTACTGATTAGTATTGTCGGTACTGAGTACTATTGTGGGTACTGAGTAGTACCGATGAATATTTTGGTTACTGTTCCCGATCTAGTAGGTGTGAAAATTGGCCGAGGGCAATAAAAACATGATATATGTGATGTTGAAAAAAACTTATCTTTTTCAAAAACAATTCCTAATTTTATATAAATTGTTTTTCAGCTTATTGAGATTATTACAACCATACCAAACATTTTTTTTCAAGAGGGAACTTGTGGTGTGTGTGTGTGTGTGTGTGTGTTTTATTGTATATTTTCAAATTATTCTACTTCTTTAATTTCTTAATTGGAAACGTCTTCAAATAATCTTTAAAACGTAAACGAATTGAGAGATTCATGTACTTCTGTTTTTGAATTTGAACTGATATTCAGCAAATGAAAAGGACTATTCTAAATATTGTATTGAAAACAATCAGCAAATCTCAAAGTGATTTTTTTCTCTCTTCTACAATTGTGGTGGTTTAAGTGCAGTACTATTTCCGCCATTTTTAGAAGGAGTTTAAATTTAAAGTAATCCAATATTCAATGATGTACCTTTTTAGAAGGAGTTTAAATTTAAAGTAATCCAATATTCAATGATGTACCTTTTGAAAAGTATGTACATGTGTATTTTGCGTTAGCGCATTTTTACAAATTCTGCAAAAAGTTAAGTTATATCATAAGTCCGATAATTAAAAGAAGAAAAAATTTGCATTGAATAAAGAAAACAGAACGAGAACAAACTGCATGCAATAATGAACAGTTAACAATGATCAATAGCATAATTCCCATAAAGAAAACAAAATTAAGAAGATGGCATACACGGGCCTCTAAACATTTATTTCGATGTTGACAAATTTCGTCTAGTCTTAACGTTCAAGACGTATATGTTTTAGTCACCAGGACAAACAAATAGCGATGAAAATACCCAACAATGTAGCGATAAAAACGAGTATAAATCGCCAATTGAGAGTGATTGTTTACACGGATCGCTTTATGAATATTATTTGGTAGGGTTGTTCCTTTAAATATCTGGAATTGGCGTTGAAGTTAGAGTTGTAGTGAAAATAGCGTCCGTTACTCTTGATACAGTGCTTGTAAAAGGTAGCATCCCTCATCTGGTATGTCCAGGGGTCCGTGTTTGCCAATGTTTCTGATTTGTAGTTTCTATAGAAATTATGAGATTGAATTCCGTTCGTTATCTTAGCCATTGCATGCATTAATATCATAAATTAAGATTGCTGACAAATTTTGGCGATTAGTGAAGGTCCAAACCTTGTAAAACCTTTATTCCAAGATCGAAAACATTTCATTTTCATGCTTTTACAAGATGATATATTTTCTGTTTAAACTGAGAATCGCTGTTTTGTTCTAATATCAAACGAACAAAAACTATAACGTTGTGCTTTTCAGAAGACGAGACGATGAAATATATACTGTTTTGTGCTGTATTGGGACTCATTTCTGGTGTCGTAAGTAAAACTACAATGATCTGATTCTGCAAATGAAGAAATAAACAAATTGATGGACAAGATCTTGAAAAGAAAAAAATACATGTTGCATTTGTAATGTACCGTACAGGCTTGGTGATAATTATATTTTGAGAGAATGTATTTCATTACAATTACTTTAACAATTATTGACATTAAATTACAGTTACCATTCCTCATTTTCTGAAAGTAATGTATTACATTACCGCTACCTTGCCTAAATAATATATTGCCATTACATTTTAGCATTAAAAAAACCAATTACCATTTAGTTATCGAATTTTCATTGATGGGATATAAATAAATCGACATATCCAGAAAAAGTTTCTCAAGGACATACGCGACGTTTCTGACATTTTCTCTAAGATATATTATTTTTCATATAAATATGATCAGTTCTTGTACAATAGGTTTAGACGTCGTGAGGTAGTAATATTATCAACTCTCTACCAGGGTACTTCAGTGGTTAGTTCACCTAATTTGTAATATAAGGGTTTGGTGTTGGATACCCTCCGAAGCTTTTTCACTGCTTTACTACGGTGATGTCCATTTAAACATAAGAGTTCAACTTACAGTTTTCCTTGCAACAAACAAATGCTAACTCTGAAACAGACATGGTAACATTCCTCATTTTTTCTAAAAACGAGATATAATGCGAGTGAATTGTACGCAAAATTTCATATTCTTCAGAAACGTCGCGTACGTCCTTAATTGTTAACTGCATTAAGAACCACAGTGTTAAGCACTTCTCAAAACAATGCACTGTTTCGATAGTTATATAATGCCAGGGTGTCTTTGGCGTAGTGTAATTTTTATTATCCATATACGCCTCATTGGAGACAGTTGTAAAAGTAAATTGATACTCTTGTCAATTTGATAACAAAATTAATAAAGAAAAAAGCAAATAATATGAAACGAATATAATAGAAATGGAATGAATACAACAGGATATATGTAGATCCCCACACGTGTAAACATGTCGTCGTAAAAGAATTATTACGAAGGAATGAAACTAACCTTCTTTTTATGATTGTCTTTATATCTTTATCATCAGAAAAATCAAACACAAGACTGTAGTATATAGAAATTTATTATCAGCAACACTGACAAAATTACAACATATGAACTATGAAAGTTACTGAAACAATAGCGACAGAATATGGCTTCATTAATGAAATGAGAACAGGAAAAGAAAAAGTGAAGATAACGAACAGTGATCAATTGCATGAAGCTTATAAGAAATACAAAATTAAGAGTTGGGGAAATACGAAAACAGATATACCAGAGGTAGTATCAGATGCCTAGAGGAGTAAGCATCTCCTATCGACCGGTCAAACCCTATATGTTGATCAGGTAAACGGAGGAATTAGAAGTCAAAATCAGTATGTAACGAACGGCCTGGCAATTGATATGAAACACCCCAGACAATGTATTGACAAACTAGATCATTATAACGACCATAGAATATGTACAATGCTGACTTCCAACGAGACTGTGGAGACCCCTATAACAGCAACTTGGTTGTCAGTAAACTGTCTCGAGTTAAAAACTGATGACACGCAGTAGAATCTTTTGCGTATTGAATCAGATAGGAGACATAAATACCGCATGCAAGTGATAATGGAATACTGCTACATAGATATGTGATGATGGATAAGCTGAAATCATCCCGTTTTTCTTAAAGTTGAGTTGTTAGATTGGCGTTAACATCTATGTTCAATAAAATATCTAAATATGAAGCAGATGTGGGAGACTTGAAGTAATTTTTCTTCAAAGGACTGCCCCGTGGGATCTGGGTTGTTAGAATAGATCCTCAGTACCCCTTGCTTGTCGTAAAAGGCTACTAAATGGGGCGGTCCTTCGGATATCGCAAAAACCGAGGCCCCATGTCACAGCAGGTGTGGCACGAAAAAGATCCTCCCTGCTCAAAGGTCATCAGCGCCGAGCATAGGCCTAAATTTTGCAGCCCTTCACCGGCAATGGTGACGTATCCATCTGAATGAAAAATTCTCGAGCGGGACGTTAAACAATATTTAATCGATCAATCAATCCTCATAAGACTACAAAAACAGGTCCGCTGTCCATGGTAATATCCCCAGAATGTTGGAAGACCTGATCACCAAAAATACGAAGATATTGTCGATGAACACCATTATCGTTTTAACATCAACTTTAGAGTACATTTGCGTAGCATCAGAGTTGTCTTTAAGAAAGCAAGTTCTTTGAATGACTGTTTGCTAGACATGAATATTTCCTTTTTCCATTTTTGTTGAAAAGACAACTATCTATGATATCTAAAAGTATAGTCTTTAATTTATCTTGAGGAATGGTCATGTCAAGAGTTGAAATGTCACACGTTTGGTATTTTTGAAATGAGAAAAGTTGACAAAAGGTGTGTGATTTTACTAAAAGTCCTTTAAAATATTTTAAAATCCACATTGGATTTACAGTGGGATCATATCTTCAATTTATTAAATAATAAACATTTAATAGTGATTTAAACTATACAGCAGCGATATAAGTAATGATAATATACATCGATTAATTATTTTGTCATTATTGTACAAAACGATAAATATTATAAATTCATTTTCTATTTATTTCACCTCGGCAGTTATCACGCCATCATGCGTGACATAAACAAAGGCGATAACTAGCAAACAATATGTATGAAGGATTACATACAGCTTTTGTCCGACCAACAGATTTGATTTAAATTATTCTACTTTTTTGTTTCGGTATAATGACATAACAGCATTATAATATGAATACTGTGTGTTTTTAAAGAAAATTTTGAAAAGTGCCCCCCCCCCCCCCCCCCCCCCCCCCAATTAGCTATTGTCCACTATGGTTGCGAACATCAACATTTGATTTAAAAAATCTACCGAAATGTAATTTGTACATCATTATGATTTTTTATTTTGGCACAGAGAAGTCTAATGACACAATGGATATAAATATTAAAAGAAATCTACTCAAACGTACTTCGTAAACTAATAAAACGTTTTATTTCTATTTTACCACAGAGAGGACGGAATGTTGCTTTTACAGCCCTTTTATCTAAAGACACAACACTAGTCGGCCACGGTGTGATAAAGTATGATCGCGTGTTGACGAATTGGGGCGGAGCCTATCAAAAATCAACTGGTATTTTCACCGCACCCTATGACGGTATCTACAGCATCTCCTGTAGCTTGATGAGTGCTACATCCAATACAGTCCACGCCACTATAGCAAAGAATGGCGAAAAGATGTCCATTATCTATTCTAATGACAAAACCTATCCGCATTCTAGCCAAACTCTACAGCTGGTGTTAAACAAGGGCGATAGAATCTGGATACAGAACAGTAACACGCATCAAGCACAATTACACGATCACGGCTCTTATAATGTCTTTTCTGCTTTTCTAATTAGCGAACTATAAATCTATTTCAGCAGTATGAATCTTTATTAAAAAGAACTGCATCCATTCATGTGTTGATTTTTTTGTATCCTTTGATTAAACATCAAGAAGTCTATTATATGAACCTAGAAAGGCTCACCTGATGATTAAGAAAATGCAGAAAAGCACGATGTACTTTTTCTGGAAACTGGTTGTTCCTCGGATTTCATAACAAGATGAGAAAGTACATTACAGATAGCAACAATATACCGTATACAGTTTTAGAACTTCGAATATTCATTTAAAATCGTTATCTTCTGTAAAGTTTCTACTAGCGAATTTTGCTTACTAGAGCAATAAAGATATCTTAATGACTTCACAATTAACTCTTCTTCCTGATTCATTCTGAAGGGATGTACGTATTTAATGCATATCGTGAGTGTTGTCCGATCTAAGGAAAAAAACCCATAATGAAAATAATATTAAAGAATATAATTCGCTCAGTATCTTCTACGGCCTAATATACTTTATAACAAGATGAGAAAGTACATTACAGATAGCAACAATATACCGTATACAGTTTTAGAACTTCGAATATTCATTTAAAATCGTTATCTTCTGTAAAGTTTCTACTAGTGAATTTTGCTTACTAGAGCAATAAAGATATCTTAATGACTTCACAATTAACTCTTCTTCCTGATTCATTCTGAAGGGATGTACGCATTTAATGCATATCGTGAGTGTTGTCCGATCTAAGGAAAAAAACCCATAATGAAAATAATATTAAAAGAATATAATTCGCTCAGTATCTTCTACGGCCTAATATACTTTATACGCTTGCATCAAGATGGTTTCGTGTTCTATCTCTGGAATAAGAAGAAGAAAGTGATTTGTTCAATGTTATTTGGAAAATACACCAGGCGCTGATATAGTCCAGACAGATGTTCCCGCTGTAACTGCGCAGCGCGCACCGTGTGTAAAGGACAGGCACTTGTTTCTATAAATAAGTTATAATATCAGTACAAGGTACTTAATTAAAAATGACTATAATAAGAATATTTACAAAATAAATTGTAAATATGACTTTATCAATTTAAAATCAGTGTCATTAAAAAATGTTAGGTTTGTGGACTAACCGAGATTTAACTCCAAAAGGTAAAGTCGAAGTTATCAAAACTTTAGCTCCCCCAATGCTTATATACTTATTGTAGATAACATTTACGTAGTGTTTGGAAAGCAAGTCTTCCAACAATCCGTTAGCATTCCCATGGGCACTAATTGTGCTCCCTTATTGGCAGACTTATTTTTATATTCTTATGAAGCGGAATTTGTTCAGAAACTGTTGCAGGATAAAAACAAAAAACTTGCCGTGTCCTTCAACCATACACACACACACACACACACACACACACACACACACACACACACATATATATATATATATATATATATATATATGTCGATGACGTCTTATCAATCAACAATCATAATTTTCATAATTATGTCCATTTGATATATCCCGATGAACTCGATATAAAGGACACTACAGAATCTGACGTGTCTGCTTCATATTTGGATATTTTACTTAATATTGACTCTAATGGCAGACTGACAACTACATTATATGACAAGAGTGATGACTTCAACTTTGCAATCATCAACTCTCTAAATCTATGTAGTAATATACCACTTTCGCCTGCTAATGGTGTGTATATCTCCCAGATGATTCGATACGCGAGAGCATGCCATGCGTATGAGAATTTTTTAAAGCGAGGTCAACTACTGACAAAAAAGTTGACGTTGCAAGGTTATAAGGAATCTCGTTTGAAGTCATCATTTCGCAAGTTTTACGGTCGCTATAATGACCTTGTTTACGATTGCATAGTGTCCCTGGGACATGTGCTGAATGATTTGTTTCATACCCTTTGTTACACTGTCATTTTTTATCCTAACTTTGACTACGGGTAATCCCGTATACCTATTTTCGACTAAGGGCTCACGACGGGTGTGACCGGTCAGCAGAGGATACTTACTCCTCCATGGCACCTGATCCTACCTTCCCTTTGTCGGAGGTCCGTGTTGCCCTACACTCGAACTTGTATATGTCTTGGGGATTTATGATTACGATTTACACATTGTTTACTGCGTCATTCGACATTTTCAGCATTTCGTTTTGAACATATTTTTTATTGATTAAATCAAAAGGATTGGGAACAAGTTCTTGCAACTTACTAGTCCCTCTCCTAAATAGTACTATAATTTCATGCAAGATTGTATAAGTATGTATTTAACATATGAGATGTACAACAATTAGTATGATTAATTGAATAAATTAATTAAATAAATTCATGAAGAGCAGAAAAAAATATTTATATTTATCTGAAAAGGTAAATTAATATCACCACACAAAAATAAATTTGTATCAATATTGACCAAATCAAGCACGTAGAAGAGAACGGTATAGTAAATACATTTGCATCGCATATTCCATTGAAGCTCAAAAGCATGACATTCTCAAGGGGGTATCATTCTGTGCCATTTCAAGTATAGTATCTTGTGGTATATCACAGTCCGTGCAAAAGCGCGGTCTGTCCTGATATGGGTTTTTTAAATATACATGCGTCTCTGTGGGATTAATGTAAATTTTTTTCATGATTTCTTCCAAAAATTACTGTAAAGTAAGTATAAAATTAGGGGTTGAAGTTATTGTTAATTTTTTTAGTCTTTGATTTGTATAAAAAAGTATATGAAATTTAATAAACATTATAGTTGTCAATTTGTACTGCGTTGGTTCAGTTTATATCATTTCTATCACTATTTGCTCATGAAATACAAAATAAGTGTACATAGTTTTGTGGAATCGAGACTATTTTTGCGAATTCACACAAAACGGTCTTCAGGTGATAAGGGGAGTCAAGTGTAGACAAGTAAAAACTCCGTACTTATCTGCTTTGCAAAGTCGTTTCGATTGCATAAACTTCGCCTACCATGGTTACGTCATAGCAACAACGGAGACTCGGACAAAAAAGTAAATAATAGCTCGACCGGGATGATCTCGAAAGCGTTTACAGTCATCTCAGGTAAAGTCTTGAACGTAACCCACTCAGGCAGTTCGGAAAAACAAATTTCGGTATGGTTTTCAGTTTACAATACTGAAGGTAATATCGAAAACCATACCGGAATTTGTTTTTTTTAAACTACCTGCTTGGGTTACGTTGTAGACTTTACCTGGGGTGACTGCAAACGCTTTCGACATAAATCAGGTCGAAATTTAATAATACTAACGTGATGTTAGATTACTTTAAAAGCGTTACAGTTTGACCTTGTGTGAAGATAAATCCTATATCCGTCACTGGCAAACATTTTATCCTCATTTCTACTATGCTTCCATGCACTTGTTCGTCCTATCGGTAGTACAAACCAAGAGCTTCCACAATACAACTCCCTTTTATTTCATCCATGGTATTTTCAAAGTCCAAACCAACTCCATGGAAGAAGAATTTGATTATGTACACAAATCAATCAAGCACAAACACCAATATTATTCATTAGCAATTCCATTTATTTTAACAATTATGAACAGTAACATAATCATTACAATGACAACAATCATTAAGGTTTGAAACGTCAAACTGAAAGACAGTACAAAATTTTATAATAATCCATTAAAGAATTTAGGCTCAATATGTTATGCCTGTGTAGTTTTTTTATACACAATGATATACATAAAATTAATATGCTTTTCTAACTGTATTCAATATATATATTTTCAACTATCATTAGACCATAATTTAGGGTCAATTCATTTACTGTTTACTCTTTAAATTCTTTAAAATCATTGCGGAAATGACAAAATAATTAAGTTCAGCATATCCCTGTAGCGTCATTTGCTACTGGAGTTTAACTGCTAAATTTAATGCAAATGTATGCATTAATATCAATGACAATAGCATACAATCCATGACCAGCATTACACAGCACGATCCGCAAACACTGCATTCTTCGTAGCATGAGGTTTAAAACTTTGCAAGCTACGTAAAGACCCTTTTCCACTCACAGTAACATTTCTTTCTCTTTTAAGCTATAATATTCTGAAGTACACTCCCTCTGCTCCCCCCCCCCCAAACATTGATAAAGATAGCGGTTTGTTTTTTATGAATGAATTCTTTATTTTCGCTATTTTTCCTGTGACAATATGGTTTACCTGTTGAATATGATATAAAATTAAATAAAATTCTCTCAATGTACTACTTATTGATATACTGATCAGATGTCAGTGTCATTTGCATTTTGATTGATTGATTGATTGATTGACTGATTGTTTTGTTTTCCGCCACACTCTACACGTTTTTTCCAGTTATCTGGTTGCGTCCAGTTTTTATTGGTGGAAGGAAGAACCCAGATACAATGTACCTGGGAAGAGGCCACCGACCTTCCGAAAGTAAACTGGCAACTTTCTCACATATTTGGATTTTGAAATATGAATATTAGAGAGTTTTTATGAATAGAAGGAAAAATGACATTAAATTAATTCATTTTCATCCTTAAACATACCTGGACGGTTTACTACAAATATTATGAGGAAATATTGTATCATATCATATATTAGGATATTAATTGAATAATATGGAATACAGTACCATACAATATAAATTTAAATTGCATCATATGGTACAATATCATAATATCATATTGTGTCAAAAAGGATATAAATTCCGTATCATATTGTATAATATGATATTGAATCATAGATATAATACAATATTACATAATACATCTAATAATATTATATAGTATCATATGATATAATTCATTATCATATCATAAGATTGTTATTGAATTAAAGATATGATAGAATATATTATATGATGTAAATACAATATCATATAAAACATTATTGTATAATGATTTTATATTGTTTTCACCTACAGGTGGTAACGTCTCAATATGAGTCAAATAATCTTGACGGGACGTAAAAGAAAGAAACAATCAATAAATCAATCAATCATTTCATATAATACATTTTTTTTTTTATAATTTCACATAATATGCTACTGAGTTATATAATACATGTATAATACCAATGTGATATGAATTTTAAATAGTCATATGTAAGATTTCATATTTCATAAAATAATATTTTTATTACATTTTTCTTGTATCTTGTATATCAAATATAGAGTATGATTGTCATATAATATGATGATAGTGGCCTCACATACATCCCCTGAGAAATGATCAAGAATAATTCATGAACTCTGAAGAAAAATTCATGAATAATATTCTTGAATCAGGTCATGAATAATTCATGAAGGCGATATGAACTTAAAATTGGACACCTTGATATAATTCAAGAATTTGTTTTTATAGTTCATGAATTATTCTTGATCATAAGTGATATATTCTTGAATATTCGTGAACTTTTTTTTTTTTTTTTATAAATAAATTCAATTCATGACTTTAATAGTGTAATATTTAAGCAAAACACGAGATTTCGTGGCATTGAGTTAGAAATGACTCGGTATTTTCTTTGTTGAAATTGAATTAAAATCAATTAAAAAGTCGATGTTTTTAAAATAAAATCAAAATATTAAGCCAGAGTTTAATTTGTTACAATCTACAAATCAAACATAATTATGTGACGCACAAAGATCCATCCCTTCGTCAATGATATATATATATATATATATATATATATATATATATATATATATATGTGTGTGTGTGTGTGTGTGTAATATGATGACTACAGACCTTCGTAATGAGCGATTTGCCTGTAAAACGCAATGCTTTGGATGCAGTAGGGAAATGCAAAAAAAAAAACAAAAAACAAACAAAAACAAAAAAACAACAAACAAACAAAAAAAAAAAAAAAAAAAACAAAAAAACAAACAAAAAAAACCCAAAAAACCAAACCCCAAAAAACTAATAAAAAATTAAATGTGTGGAAGACAGACAATACTTTTGAAAAACATCACCTTCACAAGTCAAGGGTTATTGATTCCTTACTTCACACTAACCCTTGATGAAGGTCACTATCAAGACGTTGGGCTCCTCATTATGAAGATGGTAAAACACATCGGTCAACATCTCAAACATATCATTAAAAAAGATTCATAAACCTGATAGTAAACTAAATTTTAGTGGTAAATTTTAGCATGTGACAAGACATTGTGTACATGTACAAATGCTTAAATGTTTGCATACGAGGTGCAGTATATACTCTGCAAAAAAAGAAACGCATAATGGATTTTTTAAGATTTTAGTAGATGTATTTTGGATTATGATTTTACAATAAAAAATGTAGATATTCACTAGAATTTTTTCAATTGAAAAAAATTACAGTCCAAACCTTACATATTGGTGAAAAAAAAGTCAGATCATCACAGTTAGGAGCACTTCTTGTCACGTTTAAGTTAGTACCGTGTATGACCACCTCGAGCTGCCAACACAGTTCTGCATCTCCTTGGCATAGAGTCAATCAATGTTCTTACGTTATTGCGTGGAATTGTTCGCCATTCCTGTTGTAACATTTGACGGAGCTGATCGAGGGTCTGAGGCGGAGGTTGGCGCAGGTGCACACGTTTATCCAGTTGGTCCCATAAGTGTTCAATCGGATTCAAATCCGGTGATTTGGAAGGCCATGGTAGCACATTAATGTTGTTCTGCTGAAAGTGGTCAATTGTTAAGCGGGCTGTGTGAGGCCTAGCATTGTCATGTTGGAATAACTCCCTCTGTCGGTCAATTACGCGCATAAGGTGAGGTTGGAGAATTTCGTCTCTATACCTTTGAGCCGTTAAATTGCCCGGGACATGTACCAGTTCAGTTTTACGGTCATTAGAGATCGCCGCCCACATCATGACGCTACCTCCACCGAAGCTATCCACTTCTTGGACACACGAGGAAGAGAAACGTTCATTCCTGCGCCGGTATACACGGATTCTTCCATCACGTTTCTGTAGCAGAAAACGGGACTCATCGCTGAACCAGATTCTACGCAAGTTGCGGAATGTCCAGCCCCTCAATCTGTTGCACCATCGGACTCTTTCTCGTCTGTGTAACGGTGTCAAAACTGCTCCAAAATACGGTCTTCTGGGTCTAATGCCATATTGTCGAAGTCGGTTGCGGACTGTCTGCGAGCTGATTCTTCTCAATCCAGGTATTCCGACTGCAGTAGCTGTTGCAGCAACGGTTCGATTCCGTAGATGAAAGACCCGGATGTAGCGATCTTGTCCAGGAGTCGTAATGCGAGGTCGCCCACTCCTCGGTCGGTCATTAGTAGAGCCAGTCTGCTGGAATCTCTTCCACAGCCGAGAAATTGTGCTCTGATTTACGTTTTCAGTTCGTGCAATCTCACTTTGGGATACTCCGGCCTGGAGACGGCCAATGACGATATTTCGAGTAGCAGGGTCCAACCTTGGCATGGCAGCATTTTAACGTTATGATGAATTCAAGCTTCAAACTTCATCCTTTTATACGCTTTAATGTAGTGGTTGAATTAAGCACAAAGTTCTCGTGAAAAACGTAAGCCAAATTCCATGGCGATAGAGGTGATGTGCAATTTTAGAGAGTCGCCGAGCTAATTTGGCAGAGAGCCAAATCAAATGAACAGACCTTTAAAGTTTCATACTTACCTGTAAAAAATCAATTACTCAATTGACCATTTCAGTTTACCTGGTAAAATATTTGCATTTTTAAAATTTCAGAAGGGCTATGCGTTTCTTTTTTTGCAGAGTGTATTTAGGTCCATGAATTTTACTAGTCTGTTTCAGAATAATTCAACATTCGTATATTATTAATTGTCTATAATTTTACGTTTCTGTAGCAATTTTCGCGAGAGATTTCTCGCTTTTAATTAGATGAACAAAGTGGAAACCTACAGTATTTTTGATGGCTATGTCTCCGATTGAAACATTTGACGCTGAGTTTCTAGATGCGGGTTTCACTTTTTTTTTTTTTTTTTTTTTTTTTTAAAAAGGAAACCTTGAAAAGTGCGGCAACTGACGATAATTACATTTTGAAGTTTAACCGGTCGCGGTAGCTCAGTTGTTAGAGCGTTCGCTTCGTAACCGAGAGGTCGTGAGTTTGAGCCCGGCTCGTGCCATGGCCGCGTCATACCTAAGACGCAAAATAGGTAGTGATTGCTCCTTCGCCAAACGCTCGGCATTTAACAGTGAGAATCACGGGTCTTTCGGATATGACCTTAAAAACGGAGGTCCCGTGTCACGATGGGCGTTGGCACGTTAAAGAACCCTCACTGCTACGGCCCTGAGCGCTAAGCATAGGTCTAAATTTGTGGTACTTCACCTACAACGGGTGTCGTCTCAATGTAGTAAGGCGTAGTTTTTAAACTAATGCATCAAGTAATGTCACAGCACAGTAAGTGCATTTTATGCATATACTTTCATATCTCTTGATCTCTCACCTCTAAATAAAATATGTTCAATATATTGGAAAGTGTTTCTTAGACTAAATTATCTCATTTGATCATCATGTACATACTCATCAGCATCATTTACATTGTCAACAGAATTCATTATCATATGTAATACACTGTTCAATGTATTGTGTTATACATAATGTATTATTACTTTCTTGTTTCTTTTTACTGCATTGTTAAAAAGGTCTGTTTAAGCCTAAGACATATATACCTGGTCACTTTCAGACATGTGATTAAGGTCAGGTGGTTCTCTAAACCAATAGTTTTACTTATTCTATTTTCCCGCTTCCAAGTCCCTGTTTCTTTGTTCATGCCAAAGTTAGACTTCAGACAGCACTCGTTCAGAGCGGAAGCATTGTAATTTCTATTAAGCTCAATCAAACATAGACATTGGAAGGAATCATATTTACTAACATACTGAATTGAAAGAGCTAGAGTTATTGGTTCTAGTTACCTTCTGAGAGGAACCTTGTTCCACAAACAATGTCCCTAAACTGTGTCAAATGAAAAACACATCCCAAGTAGCCACAGTTGTCATTTCTGATAGTGATCAACATAATAATCTAAGGCTATCACATAAGTGAAAAATTCTCGATGGGACGTCAAACAGACATTTTGCAGTTTTGATTGCATTTATATTGAGCTAATCGAGTATTCTTCCGGTATTTTTATTACTTTGATGGCGATTGGAATTTTATGTATTTGTGTGTTGATTGATTGATTAAATATTGTTTAACGTCCCCATCGAGAATCTTTCACTCATATGGAGACGTCACCATTGCCAGTTAAGGGCTGTAAATTTAGGCCTATGCTCGGCGCCTATGGCCTTTGAGCAGGGAGGGATCTTTTACATGCCCACCTGCTGTGACACGGGGCCTCGGTTTTTGCGGTCTCATCCGAAGGACCGCCCCATTTAGTCGCCTTTTACGACAAGCAAGTGGTACAGAGGATCTATTCTAACAACCAGAATCCCCACGGAGATATGTGTTGACGTCATGCGCAAAGCATTAGAATGGTGAAGTGATGCTTCATTTCATTGTGTTAGGGTCGTTATAGCGACGATAACATTTACATCATTTACCTATGATCAGCTTGTAGAATAATAATCTAAGTATTGAATTCTAACGCAAATTCTGCAAACCCATGAAATTAAATTAGGATCGGGGGCTCAAAATTGTGTCGGTCGGGTTACCTGAAACACTTTTTTTTATGGGAACGGGGGCTAATGGATACTGATACTGAAAAAAATCCTTTATTTCACAATTATGTGGCTTCGCGGAATTTTCCTTGTGAGGGTGAACGATTGTAGAATTCAATGAGGTATTGAGGATCGTGTCAATTGAAAATTTTGGTTACTATCCCGACCAACCAGTTTCGATATCATGTGATTAAAATGGCTGCGGTGAAAAATTGTTCCCTGAGTAATATTGACTAACTGGTGATTAAATGTTTAACTTCACAACTCACCTTCACCAGTTTGATAGTTGAACGAGAGTAGTGTTTTCGTGTATATTATTGCACACTCTCTATTACGTACGGGCATACTTGTGCAAATTACCATTTGAAATGAGGGTCCTAAATAAGTGAGGTAAAAAAACGAATTGCTCAGTCATTCCAAAATTTTTGTGAGAATTCGGATTTGTCAAATTTCAAAAAATCAAGCATGAAGAAACCTACAAAAATGTACTTTTTCTTGTAGCTTATATACCATAGGAAAGGACTATTGATGATTTTTCCAAGCGCTAGATGAATTTTCGTATTTATGACGATTCATATTTCAGTTGGAATTTGCGAGTAACGGATGTTAAAATACCGACCACAAGGACAATAACCGAAATTATGATTTGATAATTAATTCAGTATTGATGAAAAGTACGATTTTAATAACTCAAGAATAAGTAGATTCAAATTAGATATTCATTTTATTCAAATAAAAAAGTAGAAAGACTAAATTCATGAAGAGTATATGATGTCTGCATACGTTATTCCTTAGCTCATTAGTTCGCCTTATATTTTTGGTAAATTCTTAAATTAAAGCTGTACAGCTGGTTTCATTAATGTTTTTGTGCAAAGATACATATGTAATGACATAAGTACAATCATCACTTATGGGTTTTTAATAATAATAATAAATTTATTTTGTAAAGCGTAAAGTCCATACTGCTCTAAATGCTATTTAAACAACAATAAAATAAGTGAAATGAGGTATATAAAAACAGATCGTAGTAGGTCCCAGATTAGTTGTAGCATGTGAACAGATGAGTCTTTAATTTAGATTTGAAGGTACAGAGACTGGTGGCAGTTCTGATATCATACGGAAGAGCGTTCCACAGTTTAGGGCCAGCAACACTAAAGGCTCGAGTTTGAATCACCGTTGAGGTGGTAAATGGCACTCGTAGTAGGCTCTGGTCACTGGACCGCAGTATTCTGGAGGGAGCATAAGGTGTTATGAGTTCTTGCAGATAGGATGGGGCTGTGTTGTGTACTGTTTTGTACACCAACACCAATGTCTTAAAGATGACTCTTTGCTGAACTGGAAGCCAATGGAGAGAGTGTAGTACAGGTGTAATTCTGTCATATTTGCTGGTGCCTGAGATGATTCTGGCAGCAGCATTTTGGATAGATTGAAGCCGCTGGATCTGCGTTGATGGTAAGCCGCAAAAGAGAGAGTTACAGTAGTCCAGCTATGTTGTTATAAAGGCATGGACAACATATTCTAACGATTCCCTGTCTAGATATCTTCTCAGCTGGCTCAGGTTCTTAATGTGGATGAAGGCACCTCTGCACATTGATGATATATGTGCCTCCATGGTTAAGTGTTGGTCAATTGTTACACCAACTCCCTTGGCCTTAGCAACAGGAGTGATAGAATCGTTTCCTACTTGCAGTGATGGTATGTGCAGCTTAGATGCCATTTGTTTTGAGGATATTACTAGCACCTCGGTCTTGTCTGTGTTGATCTTGAGGTGATGTTGAGCCATCCAGGTTTGAACTGACCTCAAGCAAGACTCCATCTGACTGACTGCAAGAGCAACCTGTTGAACGTTAAAGCTGATATACAATTCATTGTCGTCAGCATACATGTGGTACAAGACATTGTTCTTTCTGAGAAGGGTCCCCAGGGATGATGTGTAGATGTTGAATAGGACAGGCCCAAGGACCGATCCCTGGGGGACACCGCAGCCCAACTCAGTGGCACCAGATTTTGCCCCCTTCACTTTGACAATCTGGGTCCGATTGGTAAGATAGGACGCGAACCACATGAGCACAGTGTCCTTAATTCCAAGGTCCTTGAGTATTTGTAGCAAACGTGAATGATCCACAGTATCAAAGGCAGCCGATAGGTCCAACTGCACTAGCAAGACAGCTTTCTGCTCTCCAATGGCACAAACCACATCATTGTGAACTCGCAGAAGTGCCGTCTCAGTACTATGTCCCTGACGGTAAGCACTTTGGAATGGCTCGAGTAGATCATTCTCACTGAGGTAGATATGTATCTGTGCTGCTACAACCTTCTCAATTAACTTGGATACATATGCAAGGTTGGACACTGGCCGGTAGTTCTTTGGTACATCAGGGTCTAGTGAAGCCTTTTTCAGAAGTGGTGTCACAATAGCTCCTTTGAAAGATGTTGGGAAGGAACCACTCTCAAGTGACTTATTTATGATGGACGTGATGATGGGAGCGAGAGTTGTGACCTCTTGCTTCAAAAGAGATGTGGGCAGAGGGTCAAGTTCACAGCTCTTGTTGGCAGATGACATTATCAACTTCGTTACTTGATCTACAGTAACATGTTGGAAATGACCAAGTTCGGTTTCGTCTCCGAGTGCTGGTAGTTCTACAAGTGGATGGTGGTAGTCGCATGTAATGGAGCTGCGAATACGTGTAATTTTTTGTGCAAAAAGGTCACTAAACATGACAGCCAGATCTGATGGTAATTTGTCAGCAGGCAATGGAGTGACTGAGTTTCTACCAAGCAGCTTGTTGACCACCCTGAAAAGCTGCTTACTGTCACCTTTGTTATCATGCACCAAGGTCCTGTAATGCTGGAGCTTAGCCGTATCTATGAGCATGTTCACCTCTTGCCTGCGCTGAATGTAAATCTCTCTGTGTACCGCGAGTCCTGATTTGCGCCACATTCTCTCAGCTTGTCTGCGTTTCTGCTTCGCCTCTCTGATAGAGCTGTTGTACCACTCAGATTCTGGCCTGATGGTGATAATGCGAGTTCTGAGTGGTGCAAGCTTGGCCATAATGGATGAGAGTTCACTGCTATAGAGATCTGTGAGTGACATCTCAGTTGCAGCCGATGTGCAAAGAGAAGAGCTGATGAATATATTTAGATATTTTGAGGCTTTGAAAACGAATTTGTCATTGATGGCTGAAGGTAACGGAAGTTAATATGAATTCGTTGGTGAAAAAAACTCCTTTCAGAGTACTGGATGGGGTTCTAGAATGAGAAAGTAGATAATAATTGTATTGTTTTGTATCAAGGTAATGCTCTGTCTACGAATAGGTTGCAAATAGGTAAATAATTGTGTATTTATAAACGGTATCTGATATTTTCATTGTCTGTATCACATTTGGCATCAAAAATACTTTTCAAGATTTTCGTACTGTATATCTTGTGGATTTAATTGTTGTTTATTGCCTAACTCTTCGTAAAAAGGACACAGTAAGCACAGATGACAATATCCCCTTATATTTGTTTTCATCTTTTAATCAAACATGATGTAACGGATGTTAAACAATAACACAATTTTTTTTATGTAATAGCATATCTACTCGTTGATTGACTGAGTAGAAAGGAGAACGAAGTATAACTAACTACACACTACAAGTGTAACAACACACTAACTGTAAATTGAAAAACAGCATCGGCGACAGTCTCGAAACAGTTTAGGCATCATAGATATTTTTCCAAATGTCAAACATTGCTTTAATTGTTCCTTCATCCTGTATTTTAAACGTGCGTTTGTTTTTTCCGCATGGAATTGGCTCAGGGATTACTGCGAGAACATTGGCATCTGGAATCCATATTTCATCTCGAACTTGCGGCCATTTGTAGACACCCTCAGTCTTCGAAGTTTCTACCATGAAATTGATTTGTACGTCATTTTCGACTGTATCGACATCTGATATTTTCCCAATATACCATTTGCTCTGATAAACAGCAGCAACAAAGTCGCCAGAATTTCCAGGAACTTTTACCCATTGAAGAGAGGAATCTGAAGATTGATTTTCTTCCATGTTGTCATTGTCCACAGCTACCTCATTGTTACTTCCCTTCTTCACTCTGAATGACGACCAGCCTGAACATGGAGATCGTAAGGGGTCCACGGTACAATCTTTGCAATGACAAGTCATATTCCTTGTTATTATCTCTTGTCTAGAAAGAGGGACAACTGAATGAAGCTGCATTGTTCCAGGTACAGGGATGGATCCGACTAGCAGAGAATCAACAGTGTCTTGCCTTGCTTTATAGTCTTCACTGGAGACATAAAAATACTGAACGGTTGTACCCCTTTCTTGCGATGCCCATTGATAGAATTCATCGGCATTTTGAATTTGAGCCTTCCCTTGTTTGACGGACATGTCCGCCTTACGTTTAACGGAGGCCCCAAGACCATCACAGGGCCCTTTGCCATGACCCGCCTCCAGGTAATCCCAAGTCGCACTTACGCCTCCAAACTCCTCGCTGTGAGAACATATAAGGTTGAAGATTGTCTTATTTTTGTACTGAGATGTTGGGGAATCAGTAAGATAGTGAATTGTACGTAACTCTGGATATGTCGCTTTAACTAAGGGAACAAGCTTTTTCCGCATGGCATGGACCGAAGTGGCATTATGAGACATAACCTCAGATACCCCAACAACGCTCAAATGTGATTTCTGGCATGATGCAGAAAAGTAGACCACTTGGGTGTGCAGTGTCACCATAGCGGCATTCCAATAAGCAGATTGGACTTCATCCATCGTGTTACAGATATAGTTTTCGGCAAAGTCCATCCAGATAACCACTGATCCCTCTGGTAAATTTTCTCTCAATCTCCTCATTTCCGCATACTGATTTCTTACCCTTTGGACATGGCTTTTGAACTCTGTTACGTCCTTCAAGAACTCCAAGGCAAATTCGTTTTTCTTCTTTTCGATAGGTATTTGTTTGCATCGCATCTTATCACCATCTTTGACTTTCTTCCATTGTACGTACCTAATAGTTTCACAGGGGACATCCAGAACCATATCCTTTATGCTCTCTACGTTGTCAATCTGGGACACAAATAAATCAGGATTGGCGCTGACATTGGCTCCTTGATTATGTAGTGCCTTCAGCTGTAGGGCCGTGTTCTGATGTTTTACACACAGACATTTCGTCCTATTGCAGAAACTTGCGCTGAGTATACTAGGCGGCCGAAGACTGCAGAAGGTGGCCCTGCTTATTTTTACATCAGGATACTCCACTCGAAATTTCTCGTAGAGATTATGCAGATAATCGCTGAGAACCCGTTTTTGTTCCTTTACGTTTCCTTCCTTGACAACATCTTTTTTCCCTGGTAAGATAATGGAATTATCTTCTCGCTGTAGGAAAGACAGCACAGTGCTCCCAAACCTACCTTTGATGGTTTTTCTCACTTCTACAGGCTCTCGCACTACTGTTCTTCTGTGCTTTTTTGCATAATTACTCAGCTGACTTGCCAATCGGTATTTCTTTACAATCTTCACGGAGACAGTTCTGTGGTTCAGTGCCCTCTGCTTTTTCCTTTTTTCTTCATTTGATTTGATTTCATCAATTAGGACGTTTGCCATCAGCAATCGTCTGCTGATAAGTTTTCTTTGTCTGACATTGAAACGGCCCTTTTCTAAAAGTCGTTTGGTTAATGACCTAGGGGTACTAGGCAACTTCTGGGGAGTTGAAGGTAAACCTGAATTTGTCTCAAACTTTGCTCTTTCTACCCTTTTCTGTAGTCTTTTGCTTTTTCTTTTTAATTGAACATTTTCATCCTCGAGTGATTTGATCCGCCTATATGCACCTTTCAATGCTGTCTTGTACCTACGTCTCACCCCTATTCCTAAATTTTTACCACTGAAGAGCAGCTTAATCAGCAATTTGCCAACCGATGGCGTACATCTTGTCACATGTTCTTCATCACTTTTCTTTGATTTCTTGTTTGAATAATGTTTTTGTACTCGTTTTAGTGTAGCTGTTCTCCTTTCCTTAAGTTGTTTTGGTGTCAACTCGCTCGTTTTTTTTATAGTATTGTCTCTTTCTTATTCTCTCTCTCCTCAAATAAGCCCCTCCTTCCTTTGCCTTCTTTCTTTCTCTATATTCTCGTTGAATCTCTGCACGGCTTTTTGCCATCTGGAATTAGGAATAAAGAAAGTGAAATGATAAGAAGTTGCTTATGAAAATAAACTTTATTTGCTGTATATATATGCACATATATATTTCACGGTTTTTTAAAGACCCATGGATTTGTGGTTGATCTCTATTCTTCTGCTTTTATAATGCTTAGTACAAAACAAAAACGCTTAACATCCGTTACCGAATTGCATAGTTTCTTAATCATCTATAGCTTTAATATTTTATCAAGGTTCTGATAATTCATTGATGATATCTCATCTCAAATTGATATTGAAACTTTAAAAATTTTGGAGAAGTCCCGATTTTTAATGTAAAAGCTGAGTTTTGTTCAAGTAATATGGAATATTAGAAAAACAAATCAATAATGATGATCATGATCTTTATAGTTCTTCCATTTAACCATTCAATGATAAACTGTTGTTTGAATGAATAAAAAAAAAAGCCTGACGACGTATATTTCAAGACAAAATTTAATTATTTGTAATTACTGAAGTTCATTCCCAATATGTTAACATCCGTTACCACTGAACCTCGTATGATGAACGGCCCAATGTTTATTCAAGGGTTAAATGATAGCTACAACAGTTGTCTGTATTGAAAGAAGATTCACAACAATTCGAAACAAATAACATATTAACAGTATAGGAAGCATGCGTTTATGTCAAATCAATCGATCTATCAATATGATACGTGAAAAATCAAATATAACAAACTAAACTTACCTTAGAATCATATAATATTTACAATTTTTTGCTCAATAATTAAAATCTTCCAACCAAAACAACTTCCGTTGACGCCACGTGGTGTACCAGTTCACAATACCCCCATACTATTTAAGTCCGGGTAGAAAAAACACAGGTTTAAAATGTAACGCTTGTTAACAGTCACGGAAGTTAATGAATTATGACTTTTATTCACTATAAATTGTAGATTATCGTAAAAGTTTAGAAATTGTTACGCCTATTTTATAAAGTGTTGATAGGTAATTGGGATTATAATTATGAATGCGCATCAGAGACAAGAAATACACACGGAATTTACGTAACGTGTGTTAATCTCTTACGAGCGACATCGTGAATATCTGCATATATCATGTTTATTTGCTATGTATGGGTCTTCAGACAAGTTGAATGTAATTGAATAATTTTTTAGATTATCTCGTCATCATTTTCAGCTATTTTCATATGCAAGATAATATATATTTTATCTTTATATAGAGTGGATTACACCGGTAACGCTAGTTAATGATAATTTGGCGACAAAACGAACAACTAACCAATAGCGATCCAATGTAAATGTCTAATAAATTGAATACAATTTTTTATTTACAGTACTTAGATGTAGCGTATGGTGACTCTAAGTTCAGAATTCTCGTTTTGAAACCTTTGAAAAGCGCACACAAATGAAAGACACATTAGTAGCGACATGAGATTTTTTAAAGTAAAGCATACATCACTTCCTTGAAATACTTTCTTCCACATAATATGCTACTTGACAAATATTTCTGCATGTTTATATGACTCTCTTAAAATGATTTCGTGGTATAAACGTGGTATCATATCAATATTCATTTAACATAGCTCACATATTGATAGGCGACATTAAATTTTCGCAATTGTCACATAAATTTTGGAATGACTGTGCTACCGTAAGGAAGATGGCGGACTTTTCGGAAGGCGAGACTTGAGCCCTGTAATCTTTGGTTACCTAAGTTTATTGTTTGTTATAGAGTTATGGCATCATCTGTGAAACCAGATTCGAGAAATATTGTTAGAAAGAAAAGAAAAGAACAAAGTGAATCTTCTTCACCCACTGCAGGGAGTTCTCTTGTGGTAATATATTTTCATTAAAATTATCTCTGAGGGAACCCTGTTGTGGTCATTGAACTGGTAGTTGTAAATAACGTGATTCCAGGGGTAGGTTTTTGTTATTAGGGTGGGGCCAAAATAGTCATTGATTAAATGTGTTCACAATTGAACATTTTTAACTTCTTCGTGTTCTTTTTATAACTAAAATTCTAATCCTTTGCAGATTTGGTATGAAGCATTTTTGGGTCAAATGGGGCATAAATTCAAAATTTCAGGACTCCTGTCCCATTCCAGGCCTTATGAGTGGGACAAAAACTGCAAAATAAAAAAAACAAATTCATCTCTACAACAGCACATGTGCAAGAAAATCTAAACAGGCACAGGTCCAGCACAATTTCTATATTTAAGGTACTTGAAATAGTTTGATGTAGCTATTTCAATTTTTTTATCAAATAGATTTGTAAAAGCATAAAAATCCTCCTTGTATTCCAGAAAACACATTGTAAACAAAAAATATTTATTAAACTATGTCCCGAAGGAAGATTGACAAATGTTTAGGATTATTATTTTGTTAAGCAACAGTTATCCCACCTGCAGCACAGAGTAAAAGTTAGAGGATCAACAGAATATGGTCCTTCGGATGAGAGCGAAAAAACCGAGGTCCTGTGTCACACCATGTGTGGCACGTAAAAGATCCTTCCCTGCTCAAAGGCCATAAGCACCGAGCATAGGCCTAAATTTTTCAGCCCTTCACCGGAAATGGTGACGTCTCCATATGAGTGAAATATTCTCAAGCGGGACGTGAAACAATATTTAATCAATATATATATATATATATATATATATATATATATATATATATATATATATTGTTTTAGATATAAAACATAAACGGTACAAATTTTGATGCACCAGATGCACATTTCGACAAATAATGTCTATTCAGTGGTGCTCAAGTCAAAAATATTGGAGATCCGAAATAAGAACAAACTTTGAAGAGCTGAAAGAACCAAAACTACCAAATAGTGGAGCCAAACCCTGCAAATTATCAGAGGTATTCACGAGAGAGATAATCCTTAATTTTGAAATGAATTTCTTGATTTTATGACAGCAAATTTTTATCCGTAATTCATGCTAGTACTGAAGTACTTAGCAACTGGGCTGGTGACTACCTTCGGGGATTAACAGTCCACCAACAGAGGCATCGACCCAGTGGTTGTAGTAGAAAACATAAACGGTACAAATTTTCAAGTACCAGATGCGCATCCCGCTTGAGAATTTGGTATATATAGTGGATATGTGTAAAACATTTACACATTATCTTCTTTAATGCTATTGATAGCAAATTGAAACTAAATAGATATTTAGAAGTAGTAACTTGTAGTCTTACCAAATTTGTAAATTTCATGATCCTATGGGGTAAGGATGTGACGGTTCCAAGGTGGAGCCAAAATTATAGTGATTATTGTCTCTATCATTTAAAAGAGTTCTTGAAGTTTGCTGATTTGGTATGAAAATGAATTACATAATTTGGAAAAGCAGAAAAGGATGTACTACAGTTGTGAATTTCACAATCGTATCGTAGAGTTTTGCCTCTAATAGTCATTTTGTGTGTGTGTTTATATATATATATATATGTTACGTAAAGACTTCATCAGTATATTAAGCACTTTTGAGGGCATTCAAGTTTTAAGAATATATCAAATGTTTTATGTATACTTTCGCTAAATATTGGAATTCAGCTTAGATATATTCCAGATAGGAATTTTGTAGCCCTTGGGACTAGTGATACTTTTAACTAATACTCACATGACCTATGAGGCCTGTAGGACTCTTGTTTAGCTCACCAGAGCTGAAAGCTCAAGTGATCTTTTTTTATCTCATTTTGTCTGTCTGTAAACTTTCACATTGACAATTTCTTTTATGGATAGCCTTACTTGCAGGGGGGAATCACAAAATGATATAAATGTAATTTGGATGCCACTGTCTAGAGTGTAATACTACAAATTATGAAGAGGTATAAATTTTGATATTTTTATTTCAGTAACAAAATACACATCTTTACACAGTAAGACTACCACTGGCCTGCAAGTCTGAACTGAACACATTTCTGTCACTGGATTTGCATTAAAAATGGGCGAGTGATGATTGTAAACACCAATTTCAACCAAATAATTCTGGTTAAAACAGGTGAAATAATGTATGCCATATTGTACAGCCTCATACATATGTACATGAAATAATTTAAGAGTATTTTTAGAAGGTGGACAAAATTAGTTGAAATTTGGAACATACAACTTTAAATAATCTTCTCAATGTTTTCTTTTACATGGAGATGTTTTCAAGCATGTAATTAAGGAAAGTTAATAACTTTAAAAACTAATTCATCTTCTATATGTAACTGAGCAGTGATGACAACAGTTTAGATGGTGCAACTGGTTTATTCATTTATTAATTGAAGGCATTGACCTACACTAAAAGACAAAATTATAAGTTCAAAATACACAAATGGAAAAATATACAATTGCGTTAGTTTACCCACAATTAACATTTTATATACTTTTAATTATAACCTTGTAAGTTTCTGTATTTAATTTAAATTACGTTATAGAACTTACCATAAAAGACTAAAACTTTGAATGCAAAAATATAATAAAGTATAAAACTTGCAATCAAATAATTTTCTTAATTGACAATGAAATTTATAATTAAATATAAAAGCAACATACCAAAAGATGCATTCAATATCACCTGGATTTAAATGTGAACTGCTCTCATTTTAGATGGGTAAAACGCTACATTAAATACTCACACTGATACTTTACTATTGGATAAAACATATACAGA
Source organism: Ostrea denselamellosa (assembly GCA_024699665.1). Classification (NCBI taxonomy): domain Eukaryota; kingdom Metazoa; phylum Mollusca; class Bivalvia; order Ostreida; family Ostreidae; genus Ostrea; species Ostrea denselamellosa. Next base: position 4,161,661 of record JAMZEH010000025.1, read on the forward strand.
AAAGCCAATCAAATGAAAGAACCAATGAAATTACCGGAAAAACTTTACTCAGCCGACTCAATCCAGTTGCGCAAAGAAACAGCTTAGAAAAAATTATAATCAAAGTATTGCAAGTATTGACTGCCTATAATTTATAGTAATGTAAATTTAAAATTGTATTTTACTAAACAAATATCAAAAATAAGACTGAAAATAGAAAAAATCGAATAAATACATATAGAAATTAGATTTGTACTATCACATATAAAGTCATTTTGTACCAAAAATAATAGATGAACATTGGACCATATAGCCTGCTCAAGAACAACTGGTCCACTTAAATTCATATTTACATGGAAGCTTTCTGACATAGTGCAGATTAAAGTTTGTTAAAATCATAGCCTTCCCTCCAGGGTAGAGTGGGACCCCAATAGGGGATCAAAGTTTTACATGCGAAAATACAGGAAAAAATCTTCAAATATGGGCCTAGGTGACTCAGGTGAGCAATGTGTTTCTTTCCCTTTTTGACATCAAAAATTTGAATACTCTTTTTCCAATATTCCAAAATATTAGGTATTTTTGTCCATCTCTGTTTGTCCAACACTTTTGCACAATTTTCTAATTTTAATGAGTTCTGATGAATTTATAATAGGAGTTGAGAAGTAAATATGTATATTTAAGTAAAATGTAGCAAAAACTAATACATTTTTGTATACATGTTAAAGTTAATGGCAGATGTAAATATGTCTGTCCTGTGTGTCCAATGTATGATGACAAGGGGTTATTTATATCTTAATACAGAAAAAACCCATTTCCCCACAAATATGTTTTATTCACTGGTACATTCAGAGAGCTTAGATACTCAATATCTCCCATGCCAAAGTCGGACAACAGAATTTACAGTTTTGATATTCAAATACATGGAAAGTGATCTTCGCAATAGTAAGCACAGTTACCTTTGTCAATGTTTTGAGTGTTTTATCATAAAATTTTGAACAGTCATTTTTATCATCTTTTTATTGGCTTGCTTTTTTTTCAGGAATAAACGGGAAATAATCTGAAAAATAAATATGTACATCATTTTATATTGTGATTTTCATTATTAATTCAATTATGGTTGGTTGTATATTGTTTTATATTCCACCCAACTGCAAAAAACCTCCACAAATTCCCTCCTTCCCTTCCTCCTGGGTCTGAAACCCTCCAGGTGGCAATTCCATACAAATAACTTTGTAAGGATGACCTTGCAGAAAAATACATTATCTTATGTATTTTTTTCTCTAATGCTTGCTGACCAGGCAGTTTGATTTGTATATACTATATATATATCTGACGTCTCCATATGAGTGAAAAATTCTCAAGTGGGACGTTAAACAATATATAATCAATCAGTCAGTCAATCTAACATTTGTGTTAATGTTTAAAGGTTGAAGAAAGTGACACAACATGCATTCACTTGATAGAAGACTCTTGTAAAAGGAAGTCACTTTTAAGGTCATCATCAAAAATGTGGATAACCACAAGCAGTACGGAGGAAGATGATGACACTGACAGAAGTTATTCGGAAGGAAGCTTATCAGATGGGAATGAAGGAAAATTTCCAGCCAGTAAATGGCAATACGAAGATTTAAAGAGCATCAACATTTTCTACAATGAAAATCCTGAGCCTCTTGAGGAATTAGTACAGAATGTTAAAAGTGACATTTTGAAAAATTATCCAAAACGTCCAGACTTTGGAAAAACTGTTAGAGAGTTTAGCAGGCTTACCAAGGAGAATCTGCGGATTTCTTGTGACGTTGATTACATTTGCAAGATTTGCAATTGCGAGATTCAGGATAAGATCCAACTAGAGGAGGACTATTTTAGAGATATAACATCTGATGTAGAAAAGGTCAAACAAGTGGCCCGAGATTTGGATCACACTAATATGTAAGGGGTAAATTGGTAATTATGCTAAAAAGATGTTTTAAATGCATACAAAATATTATTCGGACAAAAAATCTGGGAAATACTCATAATTTTCTGGACAGTGGAAACTACTGCTAATTCCCAGGAATTTCTGGTATTTCTAAGGAAATACTGGGAAATGGGTATATATATCATCATATATTACATATAAGTAATGGTGAGATTACAGGGGACAGAATGCTAAATCTTTGATCTTTTCAAGATACATGAGGGATGTTTCAAAAATAGTGACACTTGGCTGTTTTCACTCACATTTATTAATCTTTGATCCTTTTATTCATCCCTGCCCTTCAAACTACTCGCCCTTGGCCTGGATACACCTTTTTAGACAATCAATCCACTTTTGGATACATTTTTCGTACTCCTCAATAGGGACACCCACCATATACATGTACTGATAAATTGCAGACCCAAGGGCATTTCGTTATTTGTATCTTTTGTCAGATAGGTTGAATTTATGTTTGGGGAAAAGAAAGAAGCCGAAAGTGGCTAAATCTGGAGAAAACAGGGGGTGTGGAAGAACAGTAACCTTTTCCGCCTCCAAATACTCGGTCACAATGCGTGCTTTGTGTGCAGGCGCATTGTCGTGCAAAAGTCAGAGATAGTTCATACCCATTTTGGGGTGACGACTTTCATAATATTTCTTCAGTTTTTTAATAATAATATTTTTGTAGAAGTTACCTTTGACTGTTTTGCCTTTTGGCACAGGAATTTGCATGACAGGGTCTTTATTGTCGAAGAAAATAACATATACACATGTAAAACCTTCTTCACAGTTTGTAATCTTTTAGTAATACTAGGACGTTTTCCATTTTCTGATGCCCAGATTCTGTTAGAACTTTTACGTTTTGGCTCAAAATAGTATAGCCATCACCAGTAACTAAATTATAAAAAGTCTTTTTGGTATATTTTGGATACAATTTTATTAATTTCTTTGCATTTTCAACACGGATTCTCTTTTGGTCATCGCTAAGCAAATGGAATATGCACTTGGCATTTATCTTTCTAAGTTTTAGATTTTTTTTTCAAAATACCATGAACACGTGCTAACAACAAGTTTGTCATCTGAGCCAATTGTCTTACGGTGTATCTTGTGTCTTTCTGTAAGATTTGGTGGATTTTTACAATGTTATTATTGGTTGTAACTGTTGCATGGTGACCTTGGCAAGCAGCATCTTTGAGGTGTTCATAACCTGTTTTAAATTTAGCAACCCACCTACAAACAGACCTATGAGACATTTGACCATTCCCATAGATATCGCAGACCTCACATTGAATATTTATGGGTTTAATGCTAAGTAAGGACCTACCTTTTATATACGCCTTAATTTCAAGTGCATAGTTTGCACTTTTCCCAGTCAATTTTGAGGATAGTGAAATGAATATGCTATGAAGCAGTGTACACTGTAGCTAAGTCGGTGAAATTGTGAACATGAATTTTCTTTCGCTACGGTTCAGTGATCAATCTGATGTGTCACTGTGGTTTTAGTAAGATATTCACATGATTTTTACGTGAAGAAGGTGAAATTAAATTATTTTTGGAACATCCCTCATAGTTTAAAAAGATGCTCAGAATAATATTTTAAATCATATACAACCTTTGAATTTTAGCCAAATGGCCCTAATAAGGCGATAAAGGGTCGGCCTCTAAACAATTCTTCTTCAGATATTTCAAAAACGATAAAGAATTTCTAAGCAGTTGTTGAATGGAATGTGATCAAAATCAGAAGGGCTCTCATTTGATACCAAGAAAAAGGAGCTGGCTCTTCAATAAGGGACACAAGGGGTTTAAACTCTTTAATCTATAATTATTGAATGTTTAATATTTGTTGAACATCACAAAAAGAAATTTTTTTAACTCTGTGACTTGTATATATACGTTATGAAATTTTGATCATATGCTGCAAAATGTTCATAATTAAGGGTCTAAAGGGGCCAGAAGGCCAAATCTTTTGATCGTTTATATCAAAGAGGAGAAATATTTTGAAAAGCTATATTGAACAAAAATGCTCAGAATGATGTTTTAGACAATATGCAATCATAAAATTTTAATTAAAGAGTCCCAATAAGGAATGTAAGGACTGACCCCTAAAATGTTCCTTTCTGTGAATCTCAGAAGATGGTCAAGAGTTCATGAATGTTTGTAGAATAAAAAAAAATGATTAAAATAATGACACCTGATTTATATCGAGAAAATGGGGCTGGCTCTTCAAAGAAAGGGCCCAGTGTGGTATCAGTTTTTATTCCCCTACTGGCTTTGCCGAAGGGGACTATTAGATTCACCCTCGGTCTGTCCATCTGTTTGTATGTAATTCTAAATAGGTTTTCCTGACTTTTCTCTACAATGGATGAAGATATTCAACTGATATGACGTTGTCTTGAATAGTTGCAGATCAGGTTTTAGTTTCATTATGCTTGACCTACATTTGACAGAATTATGCCCCTTGATGTATGCTTAAGGTTTTCCAGACTTTTCTCCACATTGGATGAAGATATACAACCTGAAATTTTATATATGACTTTGTTTTGGATAATTACAGATCAAGTATGAGTTTTGTTATGTTTAGCCTACTTTCCACTTAATTATACCCCTTGATGAATTTCAAGAATTAGTTTTCGGGACTTTTTTTCACAGTAGATGAAGATGTCAATTGGGATTTGCTATGTGGCTTTGTTTTGGATAGTTATAGATCATTTTTGAGTTTCGTTAAGCTTGACATACTACTGACTGAATTATATACCAATAGGAGACATTGTATTGCCTGCAATACACTCAGAATGATTGTTAATCTTTAGCTCTTTAATGATCAATATTTTTGTAATGCATTACATAAGCAAAACTGTTAATCTTAATATGAAATAACTATACATTATAGAATTTTGATTGCATGTGACATAATTAAGGGTTTAAAGGGGACAGATGAGTCTTAATATCAAAATTGAGAAATATTTTGGTGAGCAGAGCAATATTGAACAAAAGATATTCAAAATATTCCAAACTATATATATGCAACCTAAGACTTAAAATAGAAAAGGCCCAGTAAGGACTAAAAGGACCAGTCCTTTAACATTAAAATATCTCAGAAACAATAAAAAAAGTATCTGAATGGCTGTTATTTGGTATGAATAATATGGGTTTGTCCCTTTAAATAAGGGGCCAAGATCGATATGTACTTAGAAGGCTTTATTGTGCTGAAGATGCAGATATTGAATTCTTTTGGTAAATTCTTTTGAAAACATCAAACTTAAAAACAAATTAAGAATATCTATTTTTATTTTTGTAACTTTTTTACTAGTATCTGTAACAGTCAAGATCACATCCCAGCCTATCAAAAATCAGACGGAAGACCTACTCATTGCTAGCAACGAGATTATGTCTAGTTCCTTTTCTTTTTAAAATGCTTAAGCATAAGCTAAGTGCTTTTTTATCGCAACATTTGTACTTTTGTTTTGGTGATTCCAAATAACCTCCACCTATTGCTGACTTGGATTTCTGGGAGTGCTAGATTCATTTTTTAGGGATGAACAGTCTTTGAATCAACAACTCCCATTGGTTTATTCAGTATTCAAAACAAATGGGATTCTACAATATTTAATGCATAGAGCATCTATAAAATACTGCCTAAAGTCACAGTGACAGAAACTGGTTGATCTCATTTGTTATTTAATGTGTTTCATGATGCATTGTAAAAATTGTTTAAGGAGGAAAACAGTTCATTCCTAATATGAAAGTTTATCTCAGGCCAACTTTTTTTTATTATTTGTTTTACAGGATTTAAAATTGGAGGGGGGGGGGTCGAGAAAAAAAATATATATAGAAGTTATAAATTGAAGCAGTTGGTCCAAAATTTAAAAAATGAAAATAAAATCAAGAAATGGAGGGAAATTTTTTTTATTTTTCCCCTCCAATCTTCAAGCTTGTGGATCTCTTTAGTCAAGGCATTATCACTGTCCTACAACTGTTAGTTAGTGGCTTGTTTATATAAGATGTCATCATTTAATTGATATAATTACATATAGATCAATTTTATTGTGGAGCAATTTCATCGGAATTTCCTCAGCCATAGGTCCTGTTAAATTCTCAATCTGTCTTTTCCTTGTGCTTATAAAAACAAAAACAGTATTGAAAAATCTGTAAAGTGTGTTATTGAAATATTTAGTTCAAATTTACAAGAAAGCTTTGTAACAGATAGCAAATTCAAGTTTGTCAAAATCATGGCTCTAGGGTGGGAGCTGCAAGTAGGGAATTAAAGTTTTACGTGAAATATATCGGAAGATTTTCTTCTCAAAAACCAATGAGCCAAAAAAGTTAAAATTTACAGGACAACTTTCTGACAAAGTGTAGATTCAAGTTTTTAAAGTCATAACTACCTCCGGGGGTATGGCAGGGTCACAATGAGGAATCAGAGTTTTAAATATGAATATGTAGGGAAAAATCTTCAAGAATCTTTTTCTCAGGAACCACTGGGCAGAAATGTTCAGATTTACATGGCAGCTAGCTTCATAACATAGTATGAATTACAGTGTTGTAAAATCAGTCTCAGGACCTCAATAGGGGATCAGATTTTTTTCTCTCAAGAACCACAGGGCCAAAAAAGTTCAAATTTACCTGAAAGCTTCCTGACATGATACAGATTGATTGATTGATTATTGCTTTCTGCCACACTCAACAATTTTTCAGTTATCTGGTGGCGTCCAGTCTTTGTAGGTGTAGGAGAGAACCCAGATACAATGTACCTGGGAAGAGACCACCGACCTTCCGAAAGTAAACTGGCAAACTTGCTCACATAACGCCGCGGCCGAGATTCAAACAATTAAAATTTACTTGGCCGTATTTTGACATAGTGCAGATTTAAGTTTGTGAAAATCTTGGCCTCCAGGATTATTAAGGGATCAAAGTTTCTGATTCATATAGGGAAAATCTTTAACTATGGGCCAAGGTGTGGTTCTTGGGCCTCTTTCTTGTTTTATTTTGTGTATATTTTTTGTTTTTCTGTAAAGGCTTGACAAAACATGGATTCTAGCTGTTGAGAGTTTTTTGTACACAACAATGTCATTCATCAAAAGGACCCTGTAACCAACTGAAGATGATGAAAACATTAAAGAAGCAAAGGAGATCATCAAAAGGAAAGTGAGGAAAAGGAAGCGTGCAGGAATACGTACCAGTACTGACAGAAAGGAACCTGGTGGAAATTTTTACCAACATTTTTGTTCAATGTTTGGAGGGCTTTTCTTTCTGGAACCAAAGTACGTATAAATTTGTGAATGTGCACATTGACGATATAATCATGTCATTTAATTTTAGGCCACCGGTGTCCCTTATGTCATTAAAGCTGTTCACAAGATATGGAAGATTGATGGATTGTTTATTGTTTTACGCTACACTCAACAATTTTTCAGCTATCTGGTGGCATCCAGTTTTTATTAGTGGAGGAGAGAACCCAGATACAATGTACCCGGGAAGAGACCACCAACCTTCCGAAAGTAAACTGGCAAACTTTCTCACATATATCAGCACGAGCGAGAGATATGGAAGATACATGCTTCATTTTTGTATATGTGTATAATCAAAACTACCATTTCTCTTAAGCAATTAGCTCTTCTATGTATTCATTTTACTTCCTGTGGATAAAACGCCCTATATGATTTAACTTATTTCGGATTACCTGCAACGCAGTTAGCAGTCATCAAATTTGAAATGAAATCACCATTTCACCCTGGATGGCAGTGTGTGTGCTGTTCCTGATGGCTACAATATCAGTGCGACCTGCCAGAGAGATTCCACCCCAAATCATCACAGAGCCACCCCCAAACAGATTTTGTTCAGCCACCCAATGCCTGGCTGTATCTCTGTCTGGTATCTCCCCACACATGCTTATGACCTTCATGGAGGTCCAGGCAGAATCAGGACTCATCTGTGAACAGTACCAGCTCCCAACATTGTCTATCCCAATTCACATAATGATGTACGAATTTCAAGCGTGCTTTTCAATGGCTTGGGGGAAGTCTGGGACACACTACTGGCCTGTAAGCAATGAGATTATTAACATGAAGTCTGTTTCTCAAAGTCTGGGATGTAATGTGCAGGCCTGTGGCACATTAAACTGATGAGTCAATCTTGGAGCAGGTTGAAAATGCTGTATCTGGGCCAATGTTATGATGTACCGGTCTCCCCGTTGCATTGTGGCATGGAGTCTGCCACTCCTAGGCCTCTCATTGACTGTACCAGTCCCCTGAAATTATGTCCAGAGTCTAGAGATGACACTCTGGGACACATCAAACCAGATAGCGACATCTCACTGGGTTTGTCCAGCCTGAAGCATTCCTTATTGTTTGGTTGCGCTCATTTGCCTGTTAATGAAGTCTTTGTGATGGCATACCTTAACTTAAAATCACATTCAATCGCTGTTCACTTCATCCATAATGTAGTGATGTCTGTTGACTGATTGTCTGTCTTACACAACTACCCAAATTTTACCACAGTTTTAACTAGTGGCTCCTGGGCATGTGCAAATTGTGAAGAAGCATATAGTGAATAAGATTGAAGTTGCAAATTGTTTTCTCAATCCATGTACATATGTGGTATTTCACTAAAAAATTTCTCCCCAGAACTTTATCAAACCCAAATGCCCACAATTGCTTTTTTTTTTTTTGGTCCAGTATATATGAAACTATTTTAAGGTGGCACCACACCCATATATTATTTGATGGATCTATAATATCATTTTAGCTCACCTAATCTGAAAGTTAAAGTGAGCTTTTCTGATCTCCTGTTTTCAGTTGTCTGTCTGTGATCCTTTCATATTTTTTACTTCTCCAGAACCACTTGGCCAATTTCAACCAAACTTGGCACAAATCACCCTTAGGTCAAGGGCATTTAAGTTTCTTCAAATGAAGGACAAAATCCTTCTCCCAGGGGAGATAATAGGAAAACAGAATTACATAGATTTACAAATTTTTAAAATCCCCAGAACCAGAAGATGAAAAGGCAGATACTTTTTTTTAAACTTTGACTTGAAAACGCTAAAGGGTTATGCCCCCTTTAAAGGGAAGATAATCATAAAAATGCAAAATTAGGGTGGGGTCATTTAAAAATCTTGGGCTAGAAAAGTTTTAGTTTACATGGAAGCTTTCTGACATAGTGCAGATTCATTTGTTTTTTAAATCATGGCCCCCGGGGGTAGGGTGGGGCCACAATAGGGGATCAAAGTTTTATATGTAAAAGTATAGGTAAAAATATTTAAAAATCTTCTAGAACCACTTAGCCAGAAAAGTTCAAATATACATGACAGCTTTCTGACATAGTGAAGATTCAAGTTTGTTAAAATCATGGAAACCAGGGGTAGGGTGGAGCCACAATAGGTTATCGAAGTTTTACATACAGATATATAGGGAAAATCTTTAATATGGGCCAAGGTGACTCAGATGAGTGATGTGGCCCATAGGTCACTTCTATATGAATTGAAATAAAAGTAATTTTTATTATGGTATGTAGGCATTTTACAAAGTTATGGCAAATTTGTCTTGCTGAGATACAATGGAAAAATATTGATAAGTAGAGATTTGTGCCAAAACTTTTGATGGTGCAGTAGCAGATCAAACCTAGGCCATCCTTAAAAAATATTTGTTTGGAATTGCCACCAAAATGGTGTACATATTTATTTTTTTGTATTTTTTTCTTTTATTTCTTAAAAAAAAAATGAAAAGAAAGGTGGTAAAAGTGATTGTTAACTTTTGTAATCAATATTTCGCTTGCTATTGGAAGAGCCCTTTCCATATATTTTGAATATTGAGACTATATATTCTCATGTAGGTAATGCCTAGTTGAGGTGAGCTCTGTAATCTTAAATTATTGAATTTTTTTTTTTATTTCAGACATGTGGACAAAAGATCATTTGTTGTTAATGATAAAGTAGTGAGTAGTAAACCAGATTAATTGTACACTTTAAGAAGAATGCCACTAGCAGGACATACCATACAGGACCATACGCTGCTGTTTGTAGTGGAGGTATTTAATGTTTTAGTTTCTTAAATTCACTCAGGTGACACATTGTTATCAGTAGTTGTCAATTGTTATTTAAGTAAAGTTTCATCATTTTAACATGAAACTTCTTATCTATTATATTATCTTTGTAGCAATGTTTATAGGTGAAGGAGAATATAAATTATGAAATTTATACCCCCCTCTTCTTAGAATTTAGAAAAAAACTAATTATATCCCTGCAAACAAAGTATAGGGAAGTTTGATAAGTTATGAATTGCATTTTTTAATTTGGAAGTGGCTTGTGAGTTCCATTATTTTATATTAAACCAAAATTTCAGCTTTGTAAAGAAATTAATATTTTTGCAAAATTATTAAAAGCTATTTAAACTAAGAAATTCAAAGTTTTTGACAAGATTCCAGTATTTTGACAATTCTAAAATTTGTAATATTAAATTCATTTCAATTTTGATGATGTTTTATGAATTAGCACATCAAAGAAAATCATATTCTGGTGGGAACAATTATCTGAGTCATGGAGTTACAATGTAGGATAATGTTAGGGATATTTTTATAAGACAAGACTCAAATTAGAAATGTTTTATCTGCAGAAAGGCTTTGGATGGCCATTTTCATTAATCGAGGTAAATAGTGTTAATATCATTATGTGTGGTACAAAGGTCAGTCAAAAATTACATAGACAGAGTCACTCTCTGCCAAGGAAGTCAAGACCAACACATTATTTTATGCAAATCGTTTAATTTATCAATGTGCGAAGTTTCATTCCATTTGAATAAATGGTATTTAATGTGTTCCATTTCCTTGTATTGTTTCCAATATAAATTAAGGTCTTCCGTTTCCAAAGGTGGCCTTGTACTGATTCTGATAGAAATTCTTCATTATTAATAGGGTCTTTTGTTTATAAATGAAGACCCTCTCATTTTTCTATAGTTTCTTTTCCTTTTTAAGGTCTTCTGTTTCCAATGGAAGACCTTGTATTAAGGTATTCTGTCTCCCACTGAAAAAACCTTGTTTTGTTTGTTTTCTTTTTAGCTCACCTGAGAAGAAAGCACAAATGAGCTTTATGATCATCTGTTGTCTGTCGTCCATCTGTCTATCTGTCCATCATCAGCAAAAGTGAAAGAAACATCAAATTTTAATTTCATGCTTTTAAAACCAAACTTGCATAATTAGGTCTCTTTAGTAGTTTCAGAAAATGTGAGACTTACCAGAAGTTAAATAGCAACTTCAAGTTTTTAAAGAAAAACTTTGTAGAATTGGTCTTTTTTTTCTCCTTTGATCTCATTTTTCCCTATTTGGTGTTTAGCTCAATTTCAAAGTAACTATTGACATTATTTTTATGAAAACATTTAAACTGATACACATAAGTGGTAGCTACTCTACTGTGGCATTATTTTCTGTCCTTCACTTTCCCTGTGACCTTGACATCACTATTCCCTATTGGGTGTTTAGATCAGTTTCATAGCAACTCTTGATAATTTTTTTTATGAAAACTCATACACTGATACATATTAGTGGTAGCTATTCAAATGTGGCACCGTGTCACAGTAGATCAGTGGTTAGAGTGTTTACTTCGCAACCAGGAGGTCATGAGTTCGACCCCTGCTCATACCATGGCTGCTTCAAACCTAAGATGTTAGAATAGGTAGCAATTGCATCTTCATCAAACACTCGGCATTTGAAGTGAGAATTATGGGTCTTTCGGTTACAACCAACCTCGTGGGGATCCTGGTTGTTAGAATAGATCCTCAGTACCCCTTGCTTGTCGTAAGAGATTCCTACGAATGAGACAGCAAAAACCGAGATACCGTGTCAGAGCAGGTATGGCATGTAAAAGATCTCTCCCTGCTCAAAGGCCATAAATGCCAAGCATAGGCCTAAATTTACAGCCCTTCACTGGCAATGGTGACGTCTCCATATGAGTGAAAAATTCTTGAGCGGGATGTTAAACAATATATGATCAATCAATTGGTTGCAACCTTAAAAATGGAAATTCCGTGTTACAGCAGGTGTTGGCAAGGAAAAGAGCCCTCACTGCCGTAAGCTTAGGTCTGAATTTGTGGTACTACACCTACAAATGATGAAGTCTCAATATGAGTGAAAAATTCTCAACAAGAAACTAAACAAACAGATGATCAATCAATCAAATGTGGCCTTGTTTTCTGACCATGACTTTCCCTGAGACTTTGACCTCACTACTTCAAAGCAGTTAATGAAGGGGGATTTTTTTTTGCCCCAAACTGAATATGACCTTTAGTGGTATCCATGTTTATAAATGAAGATATGCATTTTATGTGAGAATTTTATTTTTCTTTTGTTAGAAGTAATTTTGAATAATGATATTAACCTTTCTATTTGTAGCTAATTAACCAATGCAAAATTGCTTTTCATCTTCACTTCAATCTGCCCTAGAAATAATGCATTGGATTGATAATAGTAAGGGAGATTGTTTGAAAGGTTTTCTTTTTTATTTGTCTGTAACATGACTTGAAAGCAAGTTCCTCATCTACACATTTGATGTTTTATCAAAGAAAGATGGTAAATATTGAATTTTGTTTGAGATCTTTTATTATACAATACTTATAAACTTACTAAATTTGCGTTTCCTTGCAGTTCTGATGTTTGTATGACATTTGCTAATCATCCTATAGGGGCAATACATGGCAGCATTGGTGAGCACTTACGATATCACACTGGTAATTGTCCAGTCAAAATGATCATAGTCAATTGTAGTTCAGTATTTTTAAAAGAATCATTTTTTTGCATGATTTTTCTCATTTCCCCCTTCTTCTTTACTCTTATGATTTTGTACCCCTTTGTTTAAATTTGTGTAATTTGTAGAAATAATCAATTGTTTACAGTGGAACTATTTGATGTTGGTAGCTGAAGCTACTTCCTGAGGAGCACTTGGGTCGTTTACACACATGTGAAAAACACATGGATTTGAGGGTAATCTTGTTTGTGGGTAAAAGTATTTAGAAAATGCTGTGTAGTGTGTCTTTTTTCTGGTGTCAGCAGATGAGAGAGGTAACAGAGAACATTTCCGAGTGTGTTATTTGGCATCAATTTTGTAAACTGAGTTTTAATGATTTTTTTCCCTCTATAGTAATATATAGTGAAAATAATTACCAGTGTGATTCCTTTATACCCACTGCATGAATGCAGAAACACTTTATGAGTCTCACCATATGAAAGAGTTCAAGTAAGGGAAATAACTAAAGGACAACTCAGAACTTGCAAATTCATACGACATTACACTTGAAAATTAAGAAAACGTTGAGATTGTTGAATTGGGTCTTATGAATTCAGCAAACATTCAGGCATTCAGAAAGAATTCAGACTTCTGAACCACATCTTACATTTAATGGTTGAAATTCAGAAAATATTGGACAAAATTCAGAAAGTTCAGGTGTTATTCAGAACAGAAGGAAATGGTGTGAGACAGGATTCAGACAGCTTTTTTGACACAAGACATAATTCAGACACTATTCAGCCATACTAAGAATTACTCTCCTTAAATTCAGAAATACAAGTTTGTAGGGGTAAATTTGTATATTATGTTTTATGATCAAAGGAATAGAAGCTTCCATGCCCTCTTAAATCTACTGAACTTTATCGAATTAAACTTTTCATAAACACCTCGCTTTTCCAAAGGATAGCATGTCATGACGTAACTATCAACGACACGTCACATTGTGTTCAAAACTCAAGACTTTGCACTCTAAATTTGTGCTTTTTATCTGAGCCTGAAATGGAACTTTAAAGTTTTCAGTCCATTATTTTCAATGAGCCATATTTTCATTTGATATCTTGTTGAGTTTTAGATTGATTCATATGATAATCACGTCGGGGTCACCATAATTAATGAGGGGAGGGGGCAATATTTACATAGAAATGAATCCTTTGGAAGAAAATGGAGACTATAACTTGTAAAATTAATATAAAGTCAAAATGTTCATGTTTAGTCAGATGCATGGTTAGAGAGGCTAGTGGAGGGGGTGGGGGGGGGGGGGGGGTGTCCAATTTGAATAGGAGTAGAAGAAAAAATTACTCTCAAAAGAGATGGAGGTTATTTTTAGTGAAATTAACTCAAGAGAATCAAATAGAGTTAGTGATGTATTCAGAATTAAGCTTACAGGAGTTTTGACACATTGCAAACTATCAGTTAACAGCTTATCAGCAGTAAAAAATTCAATGAAGAATAACTATGTGGATTATCCTATTTTCTGCAGATGTGTGATATTCTAAAAAAATAAATAATAATAATTATATAACCTTCAATGTTTCCTCTGTCTGATTTGCAGAAGTGTTGTGGTATAAGCAAACCTGATTTTTGATTTTGTGTGAATAAAAGGTTTATGAGATTCATTTTTCTTGTGGCATAGGATTTGATACTTTTTCACGTAGGATTTGAGACTTTTTCACGTTATTTTTACATTTTTGTTTTTAAATTTGCAGTTAATATTTGTCTATCTGAAAATGCCAAAAAAACATCTTATCAGCATACGATTGAAAGAACCAATCGAAACTGAAGGAAAGATTCTCTATACCAGACCTTTTGACATGCTGAAAGCAGACGATAGAACAGAGGTTTCTGAATTTTTGTACTGGCTTGGTTGTGTCCAAAACCATGACAGACTATTGAAGATGGATGTATGATCAGGTGCTCAGTTCAATGAAGAAGTAAGTATAGTTTCATTATGAAACTTTCTGCTTGTTGAGTTATTATGTTTCCACTATGAAATGGTAGGGGCATATAGTGTTGTCAGTTTTTTTCTGACATTCTGCCAATGAAAATTTCTTTCTAAATCTTGTCTGAAACCTGAACTGAAATTTTGCTGAGTTCTAACTGAAATGCTTATAATTCTAAATTCTGAAATCTGCTTGAATTGGAACATTCCAGACAGTTTTCAGTGAAGTTTGGAAAAATTTTCAGCAATAATGCAGCAATATTTCGGTAGTTTTTCAGACAAAAATCGTCAATGCATCAATAATATTTCAGCAAAATTTAAGCAATAATTCAGTGCTGTATCAGGAATTTTACAGCACATTTATTCACAGCTAAATTACAGCATCTTATAGGAAACAATTCAGCAAAATTACAAAACCTTTTCAACAATAATTAAAATTTAACCAAAAATCATAAAAGAATAAAATGAATATTCACACTAGGATCTATTAATTCATTTTTTAAGCTCACATGAGCCATAGGCCCAAAGTAAGCTTTTCTGATCAAAACTTTCTGTTGTGGGTCATTGGTATTGTTGTCATTGTCAGTGTAAACTTTTCACATTTTCATCTTCTCAGGAAATAATCAAATTTCAATCAAACTTGGCAAAAAACATCCTTGGGTAAAGGGGATTCAAATTTGTTCAAAAAAGGGCAATACCCTTCTCCAAGGGGAGATAATAGCAAATAGTGAAAAATATATTGATAAATTTTGAAAATCTTCTCCAGAACCAGCATGCCAATGTCAATCAAACTTGGTGAAGGGGATTCAAGTTTGTTCAAATTAAGGATCATGCCCCTTCAAAGTGGAGATAATCACAAAAAGGCAAAAAATAGGGTGGTGGGGGTCATTTAAAAATCTTCTCAAGAACCACTGGGTTAGTAAAGTTAAAATTTATGTGAAAGTTTTCTGACATAATTCAGATTCAAGTTTGTTAAATTCATGGCCCCCAGTGATAGGATGGGGCCACATTAGGAGATCAAAGTCTAATGTGTGAAAACATAGGAAAAATCTTTACAAATCATCTCTAGAACCACAAGGACAATTTCAATCAAACTTGCCACAAATCATCCTTGGGTGATGGGGATTCAAATTTGTTCAAATGAAGGGCCATGCCCCTACAAAGGGAAGATAATCACAAAAATACAAAAAATAGTATGGGTTATTTAAGAATCTTCTTCTCAAAGGACATTTGGCCAGTATAGTTAAAATTTACTTAGAAGCATCTTGACATTATGCAGATTCAAATTTGTAAAAGTTATGTAGCCCATGGGTAGGGTGGGGCCACAATAGGGGATCAAAGCTTTATATATGAAAAGGATAGGAAAAAATCTTTAAAAACTTTTTTCTGTAGAATTACAGAGCCAGTTTCAATCAAACTTGGTACAAATCGTCCTTGGGTAAAGGGAAATCAAGTTTGTTCAAATAAAGGGTCATAACCTCTTCAAAGGGGAGATAATCACAAAAGTGCAAAAATTGGATTTGGTCATTTAAAAATATTCTCAAGAACCATTTGGCCAGTAGAGTTCAAATTTACATGGAAGCTTTCTTACATAGTGCAGATTCAAGTTTGTAAAATTCATGCCCCCCAGGGGTAGTGTAGGGACACAATAGGGGATCAGAGTTTTACAGTGAAAATATAAATGTAAATTTCAGGATTTCTGCACCCCAGAGGCCTTGGAGGTGAGGCAAAAACTGCCAAGAACTGAAAAATTTTCAGAAATTTTGTACTCTACAAATGCAAATGTGTAAAGAAAAAATTAAAATAAAAAAATGAATGTATAGTGATATAGAACAGGAGGGCCTCTACCAAAATTATCAATTTCATGATTTCGGCTCTGACCCCAGGCAGGGTCAAATTTGATATATAGTGTTTGTGTATAAAACATTCTTTTTTTAAAATCTCTTTTAATGCCATTGATACTAAATTGAAACTGAATAGATATTTAGAAGGAAGTAGGTAGCCCTTTACCAAAATTGTAAATTTGCTGATTCCAGGGATAGGGATTTTAGTATCAGAGTGGGACCTAAATTATCATTGATTAAATGTATTAGCAAATGAACATAATTAACTTCTTTTTTGGTAACTACCATTCTATTTTTTTTTCCAATTTGGTATGAAGCATCTTTGGGACAAGGGAGACTTAAATTATAGATTTAAAAGCTGCCAATAATTGACAAATTTTTAAAAATCTTTATGAAAAAACTAAATGCTTAGTGATGTTAGGCTGGAAGGCCTATACAAAAATTGTAAATTTCATGATGCTAGGTAGAGGTTCTGATCCCAGGGTGGGGGGAGGGGGAAACTTAGTATTAAGAAGATATTCTAAAGCTTTACATATAAACACTATATATTTAGTGCACATGTGTAAAACATTTAAATATCTTCTTTAATGCCCCGTGGTGATCCAGGTTAGAATAGATTCTCAGTACCCCTTGCCTGTCGTAAGAGGCGACTGAATGGAGTGGTCCTTCAGATGAGACCTCAAAAACTGAGGCCCCGTGTCACAGCAGGTGTTACACGATAAAGATCCCTACCTGATCAAAGGCCATAAGCGCGGAGCATAGGCCTAAATTTTGCAGCCCTTTACCAGCAATGATAATGTCTCCATATAAGAGAGAGAGAGAGAGAGAGAGACGTTAAACAATATACAATCAATCAATCTTCTTTAGTGCTATTGATAGTAAATAAATTGACATAGATATTTAGTAGAAGTAGGTCATCCTTTACCAAAATTGTCTATTTCATGATACTGTTACCCAGGGGGTAACAGTTTTGACTCCAGGGTGGGACCAAAATTATAACAGTGATTATTGTTATATTAAATAATTTTGTAAGTTTTTTGATATGGCATCAAAACTAAGTGCATATTTAGGAAAAAAACTGGACGCCACCAGATAACTGAAAAATTGTTGAGTGTGGCGGAAAACAACAAACAATCAATCATATTTAGGAAAAGCAGGAAGGGATGTACCAAAATTGTTAATTACGATATAACGTCTTTAAAGCAGTATAGGAATGTCTGCATATGAGTGAATAATTTTTGAGAGGGACGTTAAACAATATACAATCAATCAATGATCAGTATAGGCACTCTCAGGGATATTTAAGTTTTAAGAACACATCTTATTTTATACTACTGTTAAATATTAGAATTTTGCTTAGATATGCAGAACAGGATGTTTTTCCTTCTAAATTTCAGGCCCTTGGGACTAGTGGTAATTTTAGCTAATACTCAGGTGACCAATAAGGCCTGTGAACCTCTTGTTCTAGGTCCCATTGAGTTCAAGATAATGAGGTTTGACTGTATATCAAATTCTTTTGTAGAAATTTTCTGAAATGAATAAAGAGGCAAGCTGCTTCAGGCAAGTTTAATCTTACTACAACCCCAGGGGTTAGAATGAGTTACTTTTATTTTGATAGGGACCGGGGATGTCTAATTTTACAAAGAAACAAATCAACAAAAATTCTTGTAAAAAAAACGGCAGCTATAATTTGTGGAATTACTTGAAAGGCAAGCTAGTTTTATGACGAAGTTTATTGAATAAACTTAAGGAGAAGAAAAACGCATATAAATGATATACATTTAGACAAAGTTAGCTACTTTGGTCAAACTTGAACGTTGTTGCTCAGGTTTCAGCCCATGGGCCTCTTGTTAGCATTTTTATTTAATGCATTTCTTCTTTTTTTTCATTATTTTAGGGATTTAAAGACAAGATTCTGAAGGTGTGTGTAAGACTGGAATAATCCAGATGTCCCCCAAACATCTGACGATTTTACAGGACCTTGATTGGAATAATCCAGATGTCTCCAATATCTGAAGATTTTACAGGACCTTGACTGGAATAATCCAGATGTCTCCAATATCTGAAGATTTTACAGGACCTTAATGGAATAATTCAGATGTCTCCAATATCTGAAGATTTTACAGGACCTTGACTGGAATAATCCAGATGTCTCCAATATCTGAAGATTTTACAGGATCTTGATGGAATAATTCAGATGTCTCCAATATATGAAGATTTTACATGACCTTGACTGGAATAATCCATATGACTCCCAATATCTGAAGATTTTACATGACCTTGACTAGAATAATCCAGACGTCTCCCAATATCTGAAGATTCTACAGGATCTTGACTATAATCAATTGGATATTGTTGTGTTATCTGCATAAATAAGCCCTTATGTTTTGTAAACTGCACAAATTATTAATTGTAGATGTTGTCTGACCAGTCTTGTTGACATATAAATCATACATATAAAAGATTACGCATTCACAAAAATGTTTGGAGTTTTCACTCTTTTAATCCCATGTCAAGTCACACCTGGTAACAATTGTGTAAAGTTTCAAAATCAGTCTCGAAATTTGCATTTGACAGGTGTTTGTGGGATTCTCTCCCATCTACAAAATTGACGTTATTCTATTGCTAGTTATTTTCATTACTTTTATTGCTATTATTTAGTTACAGATACCCCGCGTGAATCCGGGTTAGAATAGATCCTCAGTACCCCTTGCTTTTCGTAAGAGGCGACTAAATGGGGCGGTCCTTCAGATGAGGCCGCATAAATCAAGGCTCAAAATCATAAGGCCTCTCACCTCTAGTCGGCGCGGGTTCGATTCTCGCTCGCGCCGATATATTTAAGAAAGTTTGCGAGTTTTCTTTCGGAAGGTCGGTGGTCGCTTCCCGGATACATTGCATCTGGGTCCTCTCCTCTACCTACAAAAAAACTGGACGCCACCAGATAACAGA
Organism: Ostrea denselamellosa; assembly: GCA_024699665.1. Classification (NCBI taxonomy): domain Eukaryota; kingdom Metazoa; phylum Mollusca; class Bivalvia; order Ostreida; family Ostreidae; genus Ostrea; species Ostrea denselamellosa. The sequence continues at coordinate 4,181,094 of JAMZEH010000025.1, forward strand.
AAAATTGTTGATTGTGGTGGAAAGCAAATAATAATAATCCAAAGGACATTGTTTACGAAAAAGGCAAAGACAACGAACAGTATTCAATCTTGTAATCCCTACAGAAAATTCAAATCAAGGACATTGAAATTGTGGTAAACACAGTAAAATGGTTAATATGCTGGACAAAATATGAATCATGGACTATTTCATTGATTAAAACTAAACCTTCGTACGTACATGGCAGAATATATGAAACACAAACACTGACATCATTTTTCATCAATATTTGATCGGAAATCTCAATTTCATTTCTTGATTTATTTTTTTAGCCTTAGTGCACAAAACATATGACAGAATGACGTGAAGAAATATGGCATGAAAGACAACTTAAACTTTACAGAACATGTCTAAAATTGATTCGGAGTTTCGTCAAAACTCTGTGTGACCTCCGTTTGATCTCGAAACAGCCTGGCATCGGCTCATTATGAGATTGAAATTGTTCTGTTGTAGGAGATTGTTCCATTCCTCTCTCAGCACGTTTTCAAGGTCATCCAAAATCTGTGGTTGGTTTGCACGCTGTGAAAGTTGATGCTGAAGTTGATCCCACACATGCTCGAAGGGATTCAGGTCCAGTGAGACAGCAGGCCCCTCCATACGCTCGATAGTTTCCCTCTGCAGATACTCCTGCACCACATGAGCACGATAGGGATGGCCGTTATCGTTCATTAGAATGAAATTTGGCCCGATTGCAGCTGTAAACAACCTGACGACTGTGTGAAGAATTTCATCCCTGTATTGGAGAACACTCAGTGCGCCGTTCGTGATGGCTACCATGCCAGTGCAACTTGCCAGAGAGATCCCACCCCAAATCATCACAGAGGCACCCCCAAACAGATTATGTTTAGATACCAATGCCTGGCTGTATCTCTGTCTGACCTCTCTCCAGACACGCCTACGACCATCATGTAGGTCCAGAGAGAATCGGGTCTCGTCTGTGAACAGTAACGGCTCCCAACGTCGCTATCCAAAAGTCGTCTATCCCAATTCACATGTTGATGTGCGAATTTTAAGCGTGCTTGTCGATGACGTGGGAGAAGCCTGGGACGCACTACTGGCCTGTAAGCCCTGAGATAAGTAGCATGAAGTCTGTTTTTCAAAGTCTGGGACGTAATGTACAGGCATGTGGCAACATTAAACTGACGAGTCAGTCTTGGAGCAGGTTAAAAACGCTGTCTCCGGGCCAACGTTACGATGTACCGGTCTTGGCGTTGCGTTGCGACACGGGCTTTACCACTCTTAGGCCTCTCATTGAATGTACCAGTCTCCTAAAATCATGTCCAGAGTGTAGAGATGACACTTTAGGACACACCAACCGGATAACAACATCTCGCTGGGTTTGTCAAGCCTGAAGCATTCCGATTACTTGATTGCACTTATTTGCCTGTAAATGGCTGTATATCTTATGTCACATTCAATCGCTGCTTACTTTACCAATAAAGTAATGATTCTGCTGACTGATTGTCTGCCTTGCACAACTACCCAAAATGTACTACATTTTTAACGTGCGGCTCATGACCACGTGCAAATTGTGAAGAAGCGTGCAGTGAACAGGATTCAAGTCAATTTTATTTTCAGTCCATGTATATGTGGTTTTCTACCCAAAACTTTATCAAATCAAATTGCCCACGATCCTTAACTTTTTTGTTTGTCCAGTATATTTGCGTAAGTCAGTAAAAAGTAATTTTTGTGTGAGCATGGTAGATACTGATTGTGCCAAATAGTAGGAAGCTCTTTGTGAAAATATAATCAATACAATGACGTGTACTAGGTATGGTGTACAATATGATCTGTTGTTCACAGTAGCAGTAGGTGATTAATACATATAACAACAATTGATCTGAAAAATTAGAATGAGCATGATGAATGCGAACAAGGAAAAGACGCTGGCAAGATTATGCAGGTTGCATTAATATCGAATCTAACATCATTTACAAGTTTCCCATGCCGTAGTGGGACTCGGTGGCGGTTGTCGTAAATACCGTTACAGTCTTGTTTTCGAAAATGAAATAAAAAAATTAAAACGAAGAAAACTTCCAAAATTCACGCTGAAATTGCATTCCATTGCTAATGAAAAGAAAATGACCAACATTGATCCATCTCAAAAATTCCATAAAGTTGTAGGGCAAACATGGAGCCTAGACACACCAGAGTGGGATCAGGTGCCTAGGAGTAAACATTACCTGTGATCGGTTACACCCACTGTAATTTACATATCTTGATTAGGTAAACGGGGTTACTCGTAGTCAAAATTGGTGTGACAAGAACGGCTTAACAATTGGTATAAAACACGTCGGACAGCATTTGACAGGTTGTAATGGCAAACAAAATCATCATAACGACCATAAAATTTACAAAATCCTTGCTTTAAATAGACTTGAATCCCTCGTATCTCTAACATTATCGTTGGTAGATTCCTTTGATTTAAAAATTGATCTTGCTTAGAATATGTTCTCGCGTGTAGAATGAGATATGAATATCCTTTGCATGGGATATTGGGAAGTTGACGATAGAGAAGCTGAAGACATCTCGTTTGTCATAAAGTTTAGTTGACAGTTTGATTTTAGCATACATTTACATTAATATATCAAGATATGAAGCAGATATGGAATAGACTCTGTGTTGTCTGGGTTTTTTTTACCCCCTCTGGTATATATTAAATCAACACATGAATAAAAATTAATATTGTTCATAGATAAAATGCCGTCGATGTATTTATGTGTTGAGTTAAAGGCCACAAGAAGAGATTATTTCTTCTCGCGAAGAAAACCCGTGAGGGTCAATCGGGGTTGTTGGAATAGATCCTCAGCACCCCTAGCTTGTCGTAAGAGGCGACTAAATGGGGCGGTCCTTCGGATGAGACTGCAAAAACCAAGGCCCCGTGTCGTAGCAGGTGTGGCACGTTAAAGGTCCCTCACTGCTCAAAGGCCATAAGCGCCGAGCATAGGCCTAAATTTTGCAGCCCTTCACCGGCAATGTTGACATCTCCATATGAGTGAAAAATTCTCGAGCGGGACGTAAAACAATATAAAATCAATCAATCTCACGAAGAAGCTTTTGAAGAAGTTCAACTTCATCAGAATATAAATACAGGTCGGCTTATAAAGGAACGCAATTGGTACGGATCGAAATTCCAACACGGTGTTGGAAGACTTCATCTCCAAAGACCACGTAAACATTGTCGATGAGGAACTCCAGCAGTTTGGTACACGAAACTTTACGAAGGCGGGGGGGGGGGTTCTGACCTGACATGCCCGTCTTTCAATTTCACATCTTTGTAACATGTGCTGTGAAAATTTTCTGTGCCAATTATTAAATTGTAGATAAATAATATAAGAAAAAATGGCAGAACAACTTGACTTTCACAGGTGCCACCCCCCCCCCCCTTTTCGGAAATTTGAGGGCTTAATTCCTGGACCTATGAGCTTACTGAGCAGGTGCCTTCTTGCCTAGATTTCTATACTTTGACTGAACCTACGTTTTCTATCCCATCAGGCCAATTATGTAAGGGCGATTTAGCCACTTTGCTCAATTCTTTTGCCCCTCCCCCATATATATATATATATATATATATATATATATATTAGGCTCAATGACGCCTACAGGCGTAGAAGACGGGGAAGACGGGGGAGGGGGATCTGGGGCTGCCCTGAAGAGTTTTTGTTATTATGAACATATAAGTTCTACATACATATAAATTAAAAATTGAAACGGGGGAGGGGGGCTGCATCCGCTTTTGCATATCAATTTTGTTCAATATGCACTTTGATACACTGATAAAGTGCCCGAAATTGATTCCCTACATTTTTAACATACATGTCATGATTGGAACTATCCCCTGTAGAGAAAACAAACCAAGAGTGCGTGACTGTACTTAAATATTTCTTTCATTTTTTGAAGGGCATTGGCATCTCAGTCTTCACTGGGAAGTTCCCAGTTATCTTATGGGAATGCGGATCACTGGCAAATCCAGACATGCATTGGAAGGGTGCTGATGTGGAGGACCAAGGCGCACCAGACCCAGGAACTGTAGCATTTCATCCTGAACGACAACCAGGCATTCAGTTGGGACGACTCTTAAGGTTGAACATAGGGTCAAACTTATTTTACCATTTATTGTTGCATTATTATGACATACACACAAAAAAGAAACAAAAACAAACAAAAATAGTAGAGGTAAGACGCCAAAATGTATTCTGTTTGTAATGATAAGGGCAGATTACTCTATTTACCTGATAGACAAGAGGTTCAAGGCAAGGTGGGTGTGACTGGTCGACAGGAGAGGCATACTTCTTCTAGGCACCTTGTTCTACCTCTGTCCCGTGTTTACCAGATGTGCTGATTTATTTCCTGTAGGAGTTCTGAAATTGACCTCTTCTAGCCATTTGATTATTTTGTTAATTTTAAGTTGTGTCAATTGCAAGTTCATATGGTGACAAATTGAGTATGATGGACAATACTAATTTTATTTACAATTTTCATCAGATATGGGGCTAGATTGTTCAGGGAGCCTGTGGATTTTTTGAAGCTGTTTTTTGACAGAAGCTCTGGTGTTTTCAATATGTGTTGCCACCTTCATTACACGGAGATGACCATATCTAGAGGAGAAAGATGGTCTTATGCTTCCCAAGGAAGTTGGCTGCCCCTTAGTGAAGAGGAACTGTATAGGTAACGATTGTGATTAAATACCTATGTTGTAACATTGACTTCAAAGTTGAAGTAAATCTTACATCACGTGTTGTATTTATCTTACATACTTATGCAAATATGTTATGTAAAGTGCTTGTGAAATACAGAAGTTCTGAGTTGCCTAAGGGCGATTTCATTTTGTCGAATTCTTTCACATGGTGTGACGTGATTACGTAATTATTATATTTATATGTTTTCGGAGGGTTGAAGTGCCTTAATATCACTACTGCAGTATGTTGTTGTATACTAACGATTGATATAATCACAACTTATGCTTTGATGACTGAATCTTGTTCTAACCCTACGTCACACCGTGCTAAATAGTCTGATGAAGGGAAATAACTCTTGGGCAATTATTATACATTATAATGGCCTATATAAATACTGGATAATTATAAAAGCTATACATTTCTTTGGGGGCAAACTTGACTTAGTTTTTATTGATAAGTACTTTTTGCTTCAGATATTTGGGCATGATATTATATCTGTCTGTCATGAAATTCCAATCAATAGACAGGTATTGGTCAACACATGCTCTCTATCGGAACAACCCAGTACCAGGAATTATGTCAAGAAATAGATGCCAGAGTATTTCGTCCTTCTTGCAAGTAACCCCACCAGCTGTTATCAACAAAGGTTTCTATTTCTGTTTTATTCCACTTTTTGTGAAATGTTGAGTTCAACATGCGAATATCAGGGACCAGTAATACATGTATCAAACAAAAATAATTTCAACAATCTTCTAGAACATGTCTGATATTTCATTAGCTAGTCTATAGTATGATTCGTGCATAATAGTAAAAGGCATAGGTACATAGCGTTTGGTCTTTCTGTCGGTCTATGATAAAAACTTTTAAAATAGGTCACAGCTTATGAATGAGTAGCACTTCAAATTTTACGTGTGTACATGTTTGCACGTGATACCAAATGTTAATTTTTGCAACGTTGACGTGGCTGATATCCAAAGGGATATAAGTGTTTTGATACATTGTTATATTTTACGCATTTCTAATGATTATAAAGCCGCCCGCGTGGCGCAGTGGTTAGAGCGTCGGGCTCAAAGATCTGATGATCCTTGAGTCGGGGGTTCGAATCCCACTGTGGGACGTGGGTGCCGGTCTTTCGGATGAGACCGTATAAACCGAGGTCCCGTGTCGCAGTAGGTGTGGCACGATAAAGACCCCTCCCTGCTCAAAGGCCCTGAGTGCCGAGCATAGGCCTAAATTTGCAGCCCGGTAATGGTGACAGCCGCCGGATAGCTGAAAAATTGCTCAGGCGGCTATAAACAAACAAACAAACAAAAAAAATCTAATGATTATTGTACAGTGAAGCACATGTCACAATGCCGTGTTTTATTTTCATCAGCTGAGAAGTTAACACGCATTCAGACATTTGGTTGATCATGTTCGGGATAAATCGCAAGAATCATACCAGCCTCACAGGGATATAGCGGTAGATGAAAGAATGGTTGCCTCTAAGCACAAGTTCTCCGGTATTCGTCAATTCATCAAAAAATAACCTGTTCGCTTTGGAATAAAGCTTTGGGCTGTCGCATGTAATATGTCTGGCTATACATACAACTTTTTTGTGGATCTTGGTAAAAATAACACTATTTTCTACAGATAAAACAAAGGGTACTGGATTTAATGTTGCTGTTACATTGTGTAAACCTCTTTTTTGTCAAGGATATAGGTTGTTTACTGATTGATTTTATACATCTCTGGCACTTGGCAAGGAATTGCTTGCAAAGAAAGTTTACCTCATTGGTGTATTGGAATCTAATAGCTTGTCTATACCTGATGAACTTAAAACTGCAAAAATGTGGGAAAGAGTAGCAACAAGAGATGATTTTAGATGACACAGAGTTGATGCATTTGTTTTTGTACAATGGAAAGATTGTAAGATAGTTACTTTTATGTCACCATTACACCAGGGCCACAACTGTTTGTGAACGCACTATGAAATCTAGATTAACTTGGAACAAAAAAGAACTTGCACAGCCTGTAGTTGCTAGTGATTACAATAAGTGTATGGGTGCTGTAGATCTTTCAAACCAGTTTACAAATAAATATCTATCCTATATTTAAACTCGATATCATTGGTGGAAAGTTTTGTTTTTTCATTTGCTTGAAATGGTTGTTAATTCTTTTATCATTTTTCAAGAATTTAGAAAAACACATAACTAGATTACGAACTGTTCTCTGTATTTGGACAACTTGAATTCCGTGAGTCACTTGCTATGTCACTGGTGGGTTTAAATGAACAATTCTCCTCGTGTGTATACCTGCATTTTCAGATAAAAGGAAAGATTGTATATTTTGTAATGCGGAGGCAATTCTTATGAATAAGAAGGTTCCTAGTCATAAGACATCTGTATTTTGTCAATCATGTAAAGTTCCTCTTTGTTTGTCAAATGACAGAAATTGCTTCAAAAAAATGGCACAGTGAAGAAGAAGATGATTGGTTGATTATATATTGTTTAATGTCCCTCTCGAGAATTTTTCACTCATATGGAGACGTCACCATTGCCGTAGAAGGGCTGCAAATTTAGGATGGAGATGTTAGAACGTGTGCAGATTTGTCATGTAAAAAGAGAAAATTATGAATTAGTACTGTGTTCTCTGTGTAAAGGTGTTTTCTTATGTCGCATGTATCACAGTTGATCGTGAAATGTAATGCAATACATACAAGAAATCGTTTTGTCGTAACAAATAATTGGCAAAATTTTGAATAGTTTAATGTATGAAGAATTTTATATCAATAAGTCAAACGGACAACCACAGGCTTTAAAATGTTGAATATAACAAGGACATCCTAAACAATAAGATTGAAGAGTATTGAAGTAAGTACATGTACTTGAACATTCCTGTACATTGTACTTGGAGAGGAAAATGGGTAATGCTTTATAATAACATTTGTCGTGGTGTTGTTGCTTAGCAAACAAATATATTTGATAACAAAGAGATCAAATTTTGTATTTTGGATGAACAATGGGACATCTTTTATTTGATTTCTTTCTGTGTTCTGTTGAGTGGAATATATTGACAGAATATCACATATTGTTAAGATAACTGCGTCGATGTTTACTAAGTACAATTTGAACTGATGATTGTTGACTTTAAATCTCTTCCAAAAATTCGTAATTTTTGTTGATTTTTTTTTTTTTTCGTTATTTTTGGGGGAATGATGTAGATATGTCCAAATTTTCTTTCAAATTAATGGTACATTCACTAAAAATCATACTATGAATTATTTATTAATAGCCCATTTTCGAATAACCGTATTCCGGCGGTATTCTAACATTTACTTTGTACTTGAGTCACGTGATGTTTGTAAAATTGAGGGTCGCATCACTTCCGGTCAAATTGTTTTGGTTCGAAACGAGTTAGTCTGCTGCGAAATGCCCAAGGTCTGTTGTGTTGCGAAATGCCCAAGGTCTGTTGTGTTGTGGAATGATGGACGTCAGATACGAGGAAGAAGGGGAGATATGAGTTCATGGCTGATGTGAATTCTTTCCATTTCCCATATCTAAACAGCCCAAACTCTGCAGAAAATGGCATGAAGTGTTGAGGCGCCTTGACTTCAACCGTTCACATCACGATAGATTATGTTCTAGATATTTATAGATTGTGAACCAACACCACATCATCTTTACCCCAAGCTTTTTCGGTATAACAACCACAAATGTTTGCAGGGAACCCGGGGAGCATCATCTGTCTAGAAAGATTAATCAATCACCGGAATGATGACTCCATCGAAATTGGAGACGCGCCGTTCCTCGATACACTTAAATTCAATTTTGCTACAAGTTGACATAGTCTTAACATGTTATCTTTTCTATAAAAGTGACATGTAATTCCTCTATCCAGTAAAAATCGCTTTAATTGTGGTACTATAAAACTTAAGAAATTCATGTTGAAAACCGGATGTTGATGTGACCGCATCAAATACAAAGTAAATGTAATCATGCCGGAATACAGTAACTCGAAAATTGGCTATCGTGTTGCATGGTTGCGTAAAGGCAATTTTCTGTCAAAATTGCACTATATATGTTGTTACTTAGCAACCAAGATCATTTATTTGTCAGTAAAATTGAAAATTTTGTTTGTAATGTTTTTGTAGTGTTTTGAAAGACACTTCAGCTGATAGAATTAGAATTTCCTATTTTTGACTCTAATTCAGTGATATGGGCTGTGATATTTATGATTTAGGAGAAAAATGTTTTGTTTTGTTTAAAATGAACTTGTGTGACATTTGACCCCTTAGACCCCTTTGGGGTTATTGAATACCCTGACAAAATTTACAGAAAATTGTTCCCTGTCAAATTCTGAACAAGAGTATATGTCATATGCTTACCCCAAATCAGGGCACAAATTGATTTAAACCGATTTAAAGATACTGTCATTTAGTCTTTCAAAGCCTACAAAAGTGCCGGTAGAGAAAGGGTTAAGAGAAAACCGGGCTAATTGTGCTGATGCGTAAGCGAAGCAGCATTGAATTTGCCCCCCCCCCCCCCCTTTCAACTAGCATTTATTATTTAGTTCTTTCAGATTTACCATTATTGCAATTAACAGTTAAAACTGAATAATAAATGTTCTTAATAATGAAAAACATACTAAAAATCACATTTTCTCACTTCTTGTAGACTTTGGATAGAAATTGTCAATTTCATAGAAAGGAAAATTTGATTTCTTGTTTCTTTTACAGTCTTAAAATTTATAAATCTTGAATATAGTGAAATAAATCGACAGAGGTGAGAGGCTTTGTGATTTTGAGCCCGATGGTCTTTTTTTCTTTCTCTTTTTTGAGCCCGATGCTCTAACCACTCGGCCACGCAGGCCCTCCTTCTCTGAGATGACTTGTAGAGATACTTACATACACTGTGATAGAAAGTGGCCCGGTATTTAACGATGACACAATTACGCTTGTTGTATGTACCACAAACACTTAAAAAACAACTATAAATAGAACATGTTTCGACTCAACGAGAGAGTCAAGAAATATTTGTCGCCATAACATTCACTGCGGAGAGACACAAAACATTGTGATAAAGATGTTCTCCCGAACCCTGATTTTATTTTATATTGCTGTCATAATGTTTTATATTCCTCAATCCAAAACCCAATTGATGTATCATTCTGAAGGAGATTGCTACAATTTGCAAGAAAGAATGGTAAAATTGGAAAGCGAACTGATCAGACTGCGAGGTGAGTACAAAAATATTACTTGTTGAAACTGTAGCATGAAAATATCATCAGACATGGGAATGTATGTGAGTACAGTATCTCTGAACAACTGAAACTACGTCCTTAGCAAACAATTAAATTGAGCACACTAAATATGAAGTACCGTGAAGGTGGTTATTAACGCGTTTTCTCAGTCCAACATTACGCGTGGGGGAAAATGCACGGTAAGTTTCCCCAAGTGTAAATAACCAATTTTACAGGATGAAAGATTTCAACCTGGTATCATATGTGGGTGTAATAGATAAGAACCCCTCGGGCTACAACCTGTGTACAATGAATGTGAATTTATAAAATTATCCTGGTACTCAATCCATGGGAATTCAGAAAGACTTTGAATAATTAAAAAGTAACGAGCTTGGGATATAAATGGAAAGGAAGATAAACAAACTAAATGTAGCTCGATATAAATATCCTTTTATACAGGAAACGTTATTGACAGGACTAAAATTTCAATATTAGGGACCTCCCTGGCCGAGTGGTTAGCGCATGGCGCTCAAAATCGCAAAGCCTATCACCTCAAGTCGGCGCGGGTTCGATTCTCACTCGCGCTGATATATGTGAGAAAGTTTGCCGGTTTACTTTCGGAAGGTCGGTTGTCTCTTCCCGGGTACATTGTATGTAGATTCTTTCCACCTATAAAAACTGGACGCCAACAGAAAAATTATTGAGTGTGGCGAAAAACAATAAACAATCAAAAACAATATTAGTACTTGCCTTCTAATCTTAATTTTTAAGTCTAAATGTTTTGTTTTAGCAGAGAAACAAGGAAGTATTGGCTTCACAGCCCTTTTGTCCAAAGACACAACCGTGAGGGCTCAAGCTGTGGTAAAGTATGATCACGTCTTGACGAATAGGGGCGGAGCCTATCAACCAGCAACTGGTGTTTTTACCGCCCCCTACAACGGTCTCTACAGTATTTCCTGTAGCTTGATGAGTCAACCAAGTAATTCTGTTCACGTCAATATAGCAAAGAATGGCGAGAAGATGTCGGTTGTGTTTTCTAATAACAAAACCTATCCGCATTCAAGCCAGACTCTACAGCTAGTGTTAAACAAGGGCGATAGAATCTGGATACAGAACAGGAACGGGTATATAGCACAACTTCATGACCACACATCTTATAATGTATTTTCTGGTTTTCTGATCAACAAATTGTAAACTTGTGTGAACAATTATCAAATATAATACTGTGACAGAAACAAAGAAAAAAAGAAAAAAAAAGTTTTTCTCCATATGACATGGTAGATATGCAATGGAATCATCAGATACTTTGATTTGTATTTAGTAATCTGCATGATATGGTGCTATCGTAATGATTATTTACAAATTTATATTTAACATAGTTGATGATGTGTTTAATTTGCTTGATATAAGATTTTTGTTATTTTTGTGGTGACATCAAACTGAGCTAAATAATGATATCTCTGTAAAAAACTAAAATAATGAACAGTGGACATATTAACTATTATCAAAACTTATATAACAAACATGTACTAGAAGTAAGATAAAATCGCTACTTTTGTCACTATAGAAACTCATCCTGCCCGTATACCACACATAGTTCCTTTTTTGTTGCATGGATATTTCATATCATTGTATCTTCATTTAAAGAGCTTAAACTTTGTTTTGTTAGTATAATTTGTCATTGACTTGTAGAATAGTTTGGTCTCAGTGTGGTTTCATTGTGCTTGGCGTTTAGTGTCTAGAATACCATCTCATCGGAAACCATGTTATTTCGATAATATAAAGCAACAAAGAATGCTAGGCCTTTTTTTTGGTCATGGCTTTATTGTGGAATAAATTGAGAAATGATCATACAATGTATACAAATATCAATGTCTGCTCAATAGATCAATACAATCAATATATTCAATTATCAATATGAACTGTACAATAGTTGCATACTGCATAGGAATTGAATGTCCACATGCAGATGAGAGGCAAATTTCAATGATCATCAATGAGTTTACACACCATGGTCTACATCGACTTTATCAGTAGTATATGTTTGTTTTGTTTGTTTGTTTTACGTCCCGTCGAGAATTTTTCACTCATACTGAGACGTCACCAGCTGTAGGTGAAGTTCCACAAATTTAGACCTATGCTTAGCGCTCAGGGCCGTAACAGTGAGGGTTCTGTAACGTGCCAACGCCTACCGCGACACGGGACCTCCGTTTTTAAGGTCATATCCGAAAGACCCGTGATTCTCACTTCTAAATGCCGAGCGTTTAGCGAAGGAGCAATCACTACCTATTTTTCGTCTTAGGTTTGACGCGGCCATGGCACGAGCGGGGCTCGAACTCACGACCTCCCGGTTACGAAGCGAAGGCTCTAACCACTGAGCTACCGCGACCGGTACAGTAGTATATGATGTAGAAGGTTCAATGACGGAAGCACAGTTACTGGCAACAGACCCTGGAATATAACAGAATCTGCAGCAGTGCTTCAAGCAAAATTCGACCGACCGAGTCAATCCATATAATGGGCAAAGTCATGACGCAGTCGTGTCGTATCCGAGCTACAAAAAGAAAAAGAAAGAGCAACAAGCAATCCAAAAATACAATACAAGAAAATAAATCCAGTATAAAATGCGACTATAGTAAATACGGGGTGGGAGGGACGGATTGCTGAACTTCTTCGTTCTAGAATTTACCAAAAGAAGAAGGTTTTGCGCAGGCCTTGAGGCAACAGTGGTTGCGGAAACTGACGATGTTTACCGAAAGCCGAAATTGATGCAGGTTATTACAAGTTATCTTTCTTGGATTTGCTTTATTCATTTCCATAACGCCCCGTGAAGATTCGGGTTCGAATAGATCCTCAGTACCCCTTGCTTGTCGTAAGAGGCGACTAAATGGGACAGTCCTTCGGATGAGACCGCAAAAACCGAGGTCCCGTGTCACAGCAGGTGTGGTACGATAAAGATCCCTCCCTGCTCAAAGGCCATAAGCTCCAAGCATAGGTCTAAATTCACCGGCAGTGGTGACGTCTCCATATGAGTGAAAAATTCTCGAGTGGGACGTTAAACAATATATAATCAATCAATCAACATATCCATAACACGACTTAACTGATAATCGATTTAATTCGAAATATTAACACGATTGGATTGCAGGTTGAAGGTAAAACTTATCTAATATCCACTTCATTACAGATGACGATCATTAATGACATCATTAATCAAATCCAGGTATCAGTAACTCAGTAGTAGTGCGTTCGCTTCGTAACCGGGAGGTCGCGAGTTCGATCCCTGATCGTGTCATGGCCGCGACAATCCTATGGTCACATAAACATAATAGATAGTGATTACTCCTTCACCAAACTCTAGGAATTCAGAAGTGAGAATTACGGGTCTTTCAGATATGATCTTGAGAACGGGGGTCCCGTACACTGTTTTAAATACTTTACATGGATTCACGTAATATATCTATGGTATTATGTATTTATAATAAGAATTGATATCATGCATTATCATGATTATTTTTCTTTTTTTGATTTTCACATGTAATTAAAATAATAATTGTTTTTAACTTTACATATCCCTTTTATTGATATATAAATAAATTAATTACATAAATTTCCAAGTTCCAAATAGCCCTGTTTAACCAATAAATAAAATATGAGGGGTGGGTAAACCAACAACCAAAATTCCAAATGGTTAGGTCTGTTTCAATTGATACCAAACGTATATTTACATTATAATGTGTTCAAAACTTGAGTAAAAAAAAATAAATAATTACTCTCATCTTATGAGGCCCATAATTACACATCTTGCAAACTGTTACTGTTGGGTTTTATTAGCTCAACTCAGCTGAAAGCTCAGGTTTTCCGTGGGTGTGTCTGTAAACGTTTCACATTTTCAACTTATTCTCCAGAACCACTTGACCAATTTCAACCAAACTTGGCACAAATCATCCTTTTGTTAAGGGTGCTCAAGTTTCCTCAAATGAAGAGCAACGCCATTCTACAATAGGAGATAATAGTGAAAACGCAAAAATATATTTAATGTTTTTTTTTAATATGAGAAAAATCTTTAAAAGTCTTCATTTCAAGAACCAGAAGGTCAATTTCACTCAAACTTGGTACAAATCATCTTTGGGTGATTGATTGATTATTTATTGCTTTCCGCCACACTCAGCAATTTTTCAGTTATCTGGAGGCGTCCAGTTTTTGTTGGTGGAGGAGAGAACCCAGATACAATGTACCAGGGAAGAGACCACCGACCTTCCGCAAGTAAACTGGCAAACTTGCTCACATAACGCCGAGGCCGAGATTCGAACGCGCGCCGACAGAGGTGAGAGGCTTTGTGATTTTGAGCCCGATGCTTTTTTTCTTTCTTTCTCTTTTTTGAGCCCGATGCTCTAACCACTCGGCCACGCAGGCCCCCCTTCTCTGAGATGACTTGTAGAGATACTTACATACACTGTGATAGAAAGTGGCCCGGTATTTAACGACGACACAATTACGCTTGTTGTATGTACCACAAACACTTAAAAAACAACTATAAATAGAACATGTTTCGACTCAACGAGAGAGTCAAGAAATATTTGTCGCCATAACATTCACTGCGGAGAGACACAAAACATTGTGATAAAGATGTTCTCCCGAACCCTGATTTTATTTTATATTGCTGTCATAATGTTTTATATTCCTCAATCCAAAACCCAATTGATGTATCATTCTGAAGGAGATTGCTACAATTTGCAAGAAAGAATGGTAAAATTGGAAAGCGAACTGATCAGACTGCGAGGTGAGTACAAAAATATTACTTGTTGAAACCGTAGCATGAAAATATCATCAGACATGGGAATGTATGTGAGTACAGTATCTCTGAACAACTGAAACTACGTCCTTCGCAAACAATTAAATTGAGCACACTAAATATGAAGTACCGTGAAGGTGGTTATTAACGCGTTTTCTCAGTCCAACATTACGCGTGGGGGAAAATGCGCGGTAAGTTTCCCCAAGTGTAAATAACCAATTTTACAGGATGAAAGATTTCAACCTGGTATTATATGTGGGTGTAATAGATAAGAACCCCTCGGGCTACAACCTGTGTACAATGAATGTGAATTTATAAAATTATCCTGGTACTCAATCCATGGGAAATCAGAAAGACTTTGAATAATTAAAAAGTAACGAGCTTGGGATATAAATGGAAAGGAAGATAAACAAACTAAGTGTAGCTCGATATAAATATCCTCTTATACAGGAATCGTTATTGAGAGGACTAAAATTTCAATATTAGGGGCCTCCGTGGCCGAGTGGTTAAAGCACTGCGCTCAAAATCACAAGGCCTCTCACCTCAAGTCGGCGCGGGTTCGATTCTCACTCGCGCTGATATATGTGAGAAAGTTTGCCGGTTTACTTTCGGAAGGTCGGTTGTCTCTTCCCGGGTACATTGTATGTAGATTCTTTCCACCTATAAAAACTGGACGCCAACAGAAAAATTATTGAGTGTGGCGAAAAACAATAAACAATCAAAAACAATATTAGTACTTGCCTTCTAATCTTAATTTTTAAGTCTAAATGTTTTGTTTTAGCAGAGAAACAAGGAAGTATTGGCTTCACAGCCCTTTTGTCCAAAGACACAACCGTGAGGGCTCAAGCTGTGGTAAAGTATGATCACGTCTTGACGAATAGGGGCGGAGCCTATCAACCAGCAACTGGTGTTTTTACCGCCCCCTACAACGGTCTCTACAGTATTTCCTGTAGCTTGATGAGTCAACCAAGTAATTCTGTTCACGTCAATATAGCAAAGAATGGCGAGAAGATGTCGGTTGTGTTTTCTAATAACAAAACCTATCCGCATTCAAGCCAGACTCTACAGCTAGTGTTAAACAAGGGCGATAGAATCTGGATACAGAACAGGAACGGGTATATAGCACAACTTCATGACCACACATCTTATAATGTATTTTCTGGTTTTCTGATCAACAAATTGTAAACTTGTGTGAACAATTATCAAATATAATACTGTGACAGAAACAAAGAAAAAAAGAAAAAAAAAAAGTTTTTCTCCATATGACATGGTAGATATGCAATGGAATCATCAGATACTTTGATTTGTATTTAGTAATCTGCATGATATGGTGCTATCGTAATGATTATTTACAAATTTATATTTAACATAGTTGATGATGTGTTTAATTTGCTTGATATAAGATTTTTGTTATTTTTGTGGTGACATCAAACTGAGCTAAATAATGATATCTCTGTAAAAAACTAAAATAATGAACAGTGGACATATTAACTATTATCAAAACTTATATAACAAACATGTACTAGAAGAAAGATAAAATTCGCTACTTTTGCTACTACAGAGTGTTTGTGTGTGGCGTCTGAGTGATGTTAAACAAAATAATTTTTTGGATGACTGAGTACTAGCCATGG
Source organism: Ostrea denselamellosa (assembly GCA_024699665.1). NCBI lineage: Eukaryota > Metazoa > Mollusca > Bivalvia > Ostreida > Ostreidae > Ostrea > Ostrea denselamellosa. Next base: position 4,197,458 of record JAMZEH010000025.1, read on the forward strand.
ATATTTCATTTTACCATTTTGGTTGAAGAAGCAACTGTCTAAGATGTAAAAAAAATTCTACTTTTTATTTTACCTAGACGGATGATCTAGTAAAGTGTTGTAAAATCATACGTTTTAATGTGGTTGATTTGAGAAAAGTTTTGCGATTTCAAATTCACAAAAAGTTCATTAAAATTTTTAAGAATCCATATTTAATTTACATTATTTCTGGCATTGAAATGGCACAGTACGTTTGAAATTTCTACTTCCAGCAGTTAATATTTTCGTAAGGAGCAAAAATGGGGGTTTGGAAGAAGATTTACTGGATCCAGCAATGTATCTTTCTTTGTACGGGTTTTAGTGGAGTTTGGGAATCCAGTATATGAACTGCATTCTATCATCGTACAAAAATCAATCATATAAAAAATACTTCTTTTTTTCATATATATAATCATTAGTGTTAACCGTGTGACGATTAAGATGTCTATTGATGTTCATTTGTTGTGTACTATACTCTTTGCCAGTTTCTGTTGTAGTCGGCTCGACGGCCATCCCAGTATATTATTGAGTGCTCGTGTTTTGTTTTTGTTTTTTTTTTATCCGTTGCGAAAGTTGTGCTGCACACATAAGAATGAGAATGGTGCAAGCTGTAATATGGGCCGTATTGGAATCGTCTTTGTGTAATCTACTGTCTGTTCGGGTGTGTTAACTTTGACGAATCCACATGCCTGGCCCATGGCGTTCTTGATGCTGAAGCCCAACACTGCTGCAGTATGTTCGTCTTCTTCTGTATGTACTCTGCCCTTACGAAAAGACAGATGTTTGATTGTACAAAGGCATTCCTATATACACCTAGACTCTCTGTTACGTTTGAAACTCTCTTCCCTAAGTATCACAACACATTGTTTTTCAATCTATATTTGAAAACAATATTTGAACTGCAACATTAAAATTTCTTGACCTCATTACATGAAATGTAAATGTGTCAAATACATATCAGGCCAAGTTACTTTTGCACTTGTCAACAGTTCAACAATTGCTCCCCCCCCCCCCCCCCCCCCCCCTTATTTTTTAAAGTAAATTCATCACACAATCCAAATTTATGTAATGTTGTTCTACTTTATTTCATATAATAAATACATATACTTGTGATATATATATAAATGATCTATCACTCTAAACAATCACATGTACATCAGAAAAGGACGTCCTTCAAGGTAAGACCTGGGAATGACCAATCAACCGAGCTAAACAAAATGTGGCTTCTACATAGGGGGATTCAAGCTACTGCTTCATTTTACTTAAAAGAAATCTTAATTTTGTTAAATCTTTCCGTAGTGATAGCTAGTCAAGAAAAATAGTTATTGTGAACATTTTTCAGGACATTCAAAATAAACGTGTCCTTTCCTCACGCAGTTAATCTGATAAGAACATAAATGTACAAATACACAAAGGTTTACCATATGAAGCTTATCCACGTATATCACTTTCAAACATAACAATGCAATGGCTACAATATTAAGCTACCTGCTTCACAAAACACCAAAATATGCTGATTTCACATTAAAACATTGTAATGTATTCAAGTTTACTTTGTATCAACAAAGAATTTTTTTTCATGTACAAGAACATACAATTTTCAGTATGACGACCACAGGAAGCCTACATTGAGCCAGACATAAAACAATAAAATATCTCACAATTAAAACAGCAAAAAGCAACTCCTCATGGGGGGGAAACAGTATTCATAATTAACATTACATACCCTCAAAGAACACACATAACTTACCACATTCTCACAGAACACTCATGACTTACCACATTTTCTTATTCACTTTCCACATCCTCATAGAACACTCAACACTTACCACTTTCTCACTGAACACTTTCTTTCAGTGATTAATGCATTTACAATGGTAACTAGGGGTCATCTGGGAAAACATATATCAAAAACACACTGAACACCCAACTTCGACCATTTCTATTGATTAGGTAAATAATTCACTAAATATATGCTGAATTAAACTATACTTTAATATTGTGAACAAAGATTGACAGACTTGGTTTTCAGTCTTCTGAAAAATACAACTAAGACTTTGGGAATGTGTCGCCCATATTGGCCATGCATGTCTCACAAGTTGGAGGTGAAGCACAACAAACTGAACTATGCACAATGCTCAAGGCAGTAACAGTGAGGATTTTTTATTAAACCAATGCCTACCAAGACATGTAACTTTGGATTTCAAGGTCTCATCCGAACGAACCGCAACTTTCTCCTCTACATGGAATAGTCACTGCCTGGTTATACATATTAGATTTGATGTGGCCTCCCGTGATCAGCATGTATCCCGGTTGAACATGAAATGTGTGTCAGAACAGTTCAAATTTAAATTCTTCCACAACGGAAAGGAGTAAAGGGAGGGGTATAAAAAAGATATAGCATCATGAAGTTTTTTTTAAGGATACCTTGAAAAAAATATATATTGGAACTACTTTGTATATAGTATCATATAAAATTTCCATAAGCTAAGAGAACTCCTAAAACTGGCGAAGAGACAAAAGCAGATATCCTACCACAACCAATCAACATAGACAAGGCCAAAAACCAATATCATTTGCACATCAAAAATACAGAGTACATTCTCACCAAAAAAAAAAAAAAAAAAAATACAGGAAACAAAAAGAGCTTTTTCTTACTTTCAATCAATAATCCAGAAAAAAAGTCCAACACAAACATTTTGCAGAGAAATCATTTGTTCTGCATTCGTGTTCTATTAATAGAGGGAAATTGAAAACATGATTACTTTTCTCTTCTCTCAATAAAATGACCCCAAAAATGAATGAATCCTGTACCACAGCATTGCTCAAGTCACAGATTTCAAACTGCACATATATTTTGAATTAAAATATCAAATGGCTTCAGTGTTTTAGCATCTACTTCCCTTCTAGAACAATATCAGATGTAAACTTGCATTACTGAACAATCAGAACCCAATATGAACTATTAAATTTCATTGCACACTTCGGTGAATTCTGATTAATTTCTATCCTCTTCAATATTCAAAATATCAGACAAATTGACTTTAATATTCAGTGATTCGTTTCAAGTACATTAGGACAACTGACTTAGTTATCAGAAATTATTCATTGATATATTATTGTTTAAAGTAAACTTCTTAAATAACTTTTGAATGCATTACAAAGTTTGAATATTGTAGCTTTGGGTGAAATAAAGATACAATCAACCCATATTTATATTTATGTTGAAAATAAATTTAGTTCTGAAACTGAATCAGCTCTGCATAAAATATTAAAGGAAAATACAGACTTTTCATAAATATCCCATTCCAAAAACTAAAATAATTTAAGAAGCTGAGAATTTTGGAATATGTACCTGAATTTACTAAGTAAACCCAAAGAATGGAGTTGGGGTATAATCCAAAGATTTGTACGTTGAGTTGATGACCAGTGCTGTGGGAGAGGAGTGAGGTATATGTACACAATTATTGACCAGAGGTTATAGCTCCATGTCCTGAGCCTCATCCTCAGAAAAATCACTCATACTGGACTCGCTGGAAGAACTGTGCTGGTCATCATGCTCGCGCAGTGCTTCTTCTGTGGCATACTTCTTTACGTACTCTGGCAATTAAAGCACAACAGATCTATCAATACTTTAATCAAAGAATGATGCAAATTTTATTAAAAAAAAGTTTATATAACCTGGTTTGGAAAGGTTGACAAAAACTGCTCCAAACTAAGGTAATTTAATACTTCAAAACTTTCTGATGTAATTCATATCATCTGAGTGTATATTATATACATAACTACTATATGAAAATCTTGCGGAGAAATAATCTGTGACTTAATTACACCACTCCTATATAGCAAGACTGAACAGAAAACCAACTGAAACATACAACTTGCTGTAATGAATGCCAATCAACCAATCATCCTCCACTAGTTAAAGCATGACGTTAATCAGTAAGATATAACCTGGTTTTCAGGTTTATGAAAAAGCTAAACTGTTCCACACTAGGTTATATCACACAAGACGCTTATGGGCTATGACCTTACTTTTAACAATTCACAAAATGTTTTTTATAACTACTGAAATGGCTGGACTAGAGATGCTCACTATACCTTTCTGTTGTATACCACTGAACTCATCACCAGGAACTCAAAAATATACACGGTTTTGGGGTGGTTATCATAACAATTTTCAAGACTTTAGACCATTTCCAAAAGGGCAGGGCTAGAGATTATCCCTCAAGGAGCTTGTCCAATTATTGAACTAGCATTTCTGGAGGAGAAAATATTTGAATAACTTAATGATAATCCATTTGACGAAAACCATTTATTTGAACAAATTTGATCCTTTTCCCTTTCATCCATGAATATTTTATGCAAAATATTTGAATATTGCACAGCCATGTAGTTCTTCAGAATTTCTTTTTTTATAAAATCCAATTCATCATAATTCTTAATCATTCCCCTTTGTAAAGGGTGTAGACCTATTGAATCCTCCCCACCTATGGAGGCCTTTCTGCCAAGTTTGGATGAATATGACTAAGTTGGTCCTTGAGAAAGTTTTAAAGTGCAATATCCAATTTTTCATAAATCTTAATTATGTCCCCTTTGAACAGTATGTGGCCTTTCATTTGAATAAACATAAAATCTATTCACTTAAGAGTGCTTTGTGCCAAGTTTGGCTGAAATTGACCAGTTTCTAAAGAAAAGTTAAGTATGTGAATTCTGCAGCCATCACCAACACCACACAATTTCTTTGCCTCAGGTGAGCTAATAAACTTGTCAAAAACTACCTCCATTGCTTCCATAACTTTATGACAGTTAATGTAATTCATAACAAAAACTGGATTTCAACTAAAGTGGAACTATATTGATAAAGCAGTGTTTTAAATATCTGTATAGTGGCTTCATTTGCAGCCATCATGTATGGAGAGGCTTAATAACTTACCAATTTTAATGTGGTATGAACTACTTTGGAGAAATGGTACTTCAGATGCCTTACAAGTTGACACCATTACAAAAAGTAATGCAGATTTTACACAAATACATATCTTTTATTGCAGCATTTTCTAACCCAGTTTATCAATATAAATGGTGTATTTTACAAAAAAGAATTCAACATGATAATTTATCACACAACAATACTGTTTCCAGGTTCATAACGCAGGTTTGGAAAAATGATATGAACTCGTAGAACAGGTGAATAACAATGCAAATTATGTAGGGTCATGTGAGGTCAGCATGTGCTGACATAGATATAAAACTTTTATTATAAATGTTCTTCAAGCCTATCATATTGATTGATTGTTGTTTTCTGCCACAATTTTTCAGTTTTCAGGTGGCATCCAGTGTTTTATTGGTGGAGGAGTGAATCCAGATACAATGCACCCAGGAAGAGAACACCGACTTTCCAAAAGTAGCCTATCATATTTATTCCTGTTTCATTTGCTGTTGCTATATAATGACATAGCTAAATATTCAATCTTTAGACTGAAATTTCAATTTAGCTATCATGTCGATGTGTTTATCATTAGATCTTATTTCTTCCGCCCAAGGACATTTCAGACGACACAAAGAGGCTGAAAATCACTTCCTTATACAGAAACAAGAAATGGAAAGTAACTAAAGTATGCGTTTGTTGATAGTTGTGTGATAAATAGAATCTTACACTTGTGCTTATGACATAAGAAATTTATGAAATTCATTACCAGATTTACATATTTCGCTCACCACGGCTCAGGAAATATTAAATCTGGCAATTCATTTCATAAATTTCATATGCCATCAACACTTGTTCAAGATCCTCTACATACCTTCTGTTTCTATTTGTCATAAATTTTCTCCCTATCAAACAAGCATACAAACTCTGAAAAAAAAAAGCCTGAAGGAATCCTCTTCAATTCTACTTTCGCAATTTTTTTTCTATTTATTTTTAATTAGTGTCATCACTCCTCAAAGGCATCCCACAGAAATTAAAAATAAGGTGTTACATTTCATAGTGAATAGCTTCACATTGTCTACCTACCTACTTAAAGAAAGCTGACACAGCACGTCTGAGGATCAATGGTTACAGTCCAAACAGACAATTTTATTTACAATGTGAAATGTTACTCATTGAAAATGCAATGACCTATCAAGATTCAAAATCTTTCTCTATCATCAGATTTATGAACACACAGACCTAGGACTTTCTTTTTGTAGTCCTCAGGCTTGTGGAGATACATAGCAGCTGCATCACCATTCAACGGGTCTATTGGATTGGGATATGTCAGTAGCTGTGGCAGGAAAGCCTCAAAGATGTTTGCCAGATCTGTAAAAGTCATATGTAAATATACAGCAGTCTTTATCATACTTTCCCTTGCATATTAACGGATGTGCCGACACAGTCTTTTTAATGAAAAACAGGAAGAATGGATTCATGAATGCATTACAATTTGCTAAATTTACATTGTGATTTTTTTTAAAAGCAGACATGACTGTACATTTAATCTTATCTTAATCAGTATATGATGAAATTTGAATGATAAATATGAGTTGTCCCATGCTAAAAGTCCCTTATGTGAACATTTTTCAAAAATTAGTTTTTGATGTTAAACGAACAGAAGATAAGATAGAACTATACCATTTCCATTTAAAATCTTTATTTAATTAAAAAATAAAATGAAACATTTTTAAATATTGAAATTATGTTTCATAGTTTAAATCTCTGTATAGTGCACCATACATTTTATCATCATCTGGTAACATCCCTTCAAACTTATCAATTGTGGAGCGAATTTAAAGATGATGTCATTAACAAGTTTACATTTTTTATACTGTACAAAGTAAAGAATGAATGTGCCACTTCTTGAAATGCACCCACATTTTTTATTTTCAAAGATACTTTCCAAAAAGTTGAGCATGTAGGCTAATACTACTTCATGACAGCGAGGCCTGTGCAATACTGAATTTGTTTGCCCGTCAGTTCTTAATAAACATATACAAAACATTGCATTTGTAATAAATATTAATAGTATAGTAATAAATTTAGATTTTAAATTTCATGAATTCATTTACAAGCGAAGGAAAACCACAATGTGATGGTGGTCTGCTCCGTTAGCATTGTATGACAGCCGGTATCACAGAAATTAACTTGGCTTATGTTTCTGAAATTAAGCCTATCGACAGGTATTTGATTAACATCATTTCCAAAAATATTGCAGGGAGAGATTTGCAGTACCTTAAATTGCATTCATCTCCTTAATTTTATCCATTATGGAGCATTTTGATTAGCGTTTTAATATGTTTTCATTTTGCCACATGTTTTCTTGCCTCCCACATAAATTACGTCATGTATTTTTATTGTGACATAAAAATATTGTGAATTGACATAAGGGGGTTTTTTGCTTGGAACAGCTCATATGTGGGGCAAATAAATCAAACCTATACCATATATAGCTGTCCATGCTTGGTTTATCACATCTAAGCAAACTGTACCGGATCTGAAATCAACAAGATAAAATTTCATCCTTATGATTACTTGCATGTGTCTGTTCAGTATCCAACGACAAAGCAGTGGCCCATTTGCGTGAAAACATCTCTTGCATTTTTTTTTAAAAATATAATATAGAGTATAAAGTATTTACATACTTGATAAATTTTGCATACTACTTGCTTACTATCTAGTGAAGTATATTTGATTGAAAGACAAAATGAAATTATATTAGTATTAAGATATTTTTGTTAAACATTTCACAATTGTTCTTTAATCCTGTTCGTAGAAAATTTTTTTTTACAGACATCTATATGTTGCTTTTAATTTAAACATCTTGATAAGTATACTGGTTTTTAATGTTCTGTTTTTATAATACTATTTTTGTAATAATGGATATGAACCACAACAAAACTTGCATGGTATACATCATCAATATACATTTTAGCTAGATACTACTGAATTTTTCCTGGATATGTGGAAATTGAAACAGAAAAAGTACACTTCAAAATACTTGTCTGAAAGGAAAAATTTGAGAAAAAAAAGTGAAACACTTACACTTCATGTATATTGATGTATACCATGCAAGTTTTGTTGTGGTTCATATCCATTATTACAAAAATAGTATTATAAAAACAGAACATTAAAAACCAGTATACTTATCAAGATGTTTAAATTAAAAGCAACATATAGATGTCTGTAAAAAAAATGGTCTACGAACAGGATTAAAGAACAATTGTGAAATGTTTAACAAAAATATCTTAATACTAATATAATTTCATTTTGTCTTTCAATCAAATATACTGAATGAATTTTTGATGTGACAATGTTATCATTCGATCTTGATTTGTCTACCAGTGGTTAAAAGCAAAATAATCAATGTATATATGCATATACTTAGTCCCATATAAAGGGAGTTAAATCCTAATTAGTAAGAAAACAATTTTTTGACTTATTTAAGCACTGAAGTTTGGCTACTGGCATTGGTGCATCTTGTTTTTAAATACTGAAACACTTACACTTCATCTATGTTGGGGTGGTATATCCTATTCATGAAACCTGCAAGAAAATTTCTTATGATAAATACTTTTGTAATGACATGAAAGCATTCTTGTATTGAACCATTCTTAATCCTAAAACAAAATTATGAGAATAAATCTACACAAAGAACTAAGCATGTACTGTTTAATCCCATCCTTAGATAATCCATACCAAGACACTTGAATGACCTTGAAAACAGTTGTAGGTGGGATATTCAACAAGAGGCCCACACGCCATAAAGGTCACCTAAGTATTAGTTAAAATGTCATTAGACCCAAGGGCCATGAAATCTGTAGTAACTCTCCTGTTGTACATTTCTAAGCTGAAGTCTAATATTCAGCAGCAGTACAAAACAAAATGTGTTCTTATAATACAAATGCCCCCATATAATGTCCATACTGATGAAGAACTTTCCATAATATTTGTCATAATTGTTAACAATATATAATCATTTTGAACCCACCCTGGAGTCAGAACCATCGGGTTGCAAAATTCAACAAATTTGGTACAGCCCTTTCTGCTTATCCTTAGTATGCATAGTATCAGCAAGAAGTCTTTCAAATGATTAACATTTAATCACTATGACCATTTTGGCTCCACCCTGGAAACTGGGATCATGAAATTTACAATTTTAGTAAAGGGCTCCCTGCTCCTAGCCTCTAAATACATCTCTATTCATTTAGTTTCAGTCTATCAATAGTATAAAAAGGTGTTATTCAAATGTTTTACACATAAACATTATTATGACAAGTCTTGCCCTGCCCTGGAGTTTGAACCTCTCTCTATCCCAAGGATCATGAAATTTACAATTTTGGTCAAAGCCTTCCAGCTCTACATGACTATGCATTTTTCTTACAGATGTGCGGTTGTATAGAAGATTTTTGAAAATTGGTCAAGTTTTGCACTACCGCTAAGGCCCCAGGAGTCACGAAAATTACAATCTGTATTCCACTTGACCACAAAATGATTTACATCAAAGAAAAGAATTGAAAGGCCATTTAATACCAAGATATTAAAATGTTTAATTGTTAACACACACATTCTGCTAAAAGAAAAGGTCTGGTTACCCAGAATGCAAAGGGACCTCTGTGGCCAAGTGGTTAGAGCATCGCACTCAAAACCACAAGGCCTCTCACCTCTAGTTGGCGCAGGTTTGAATCCCACTCACGCCGATATATGTGAGAAAGTTTGCCAGTTTACTTTCGGCAGGTCGGTGGTCTCTTCCCAGATACGTTGTATCGGTTCTCTCCTACACCAACAAAAACTGGACGCCACCAGATAAATGAAAAATTGTGGAGTGTGGCGGAAAACAAACAAACAAACCAAGAATGCATATACGAAATACTACAGTCATATAACTCACAATTCAAAGTTATGAGCAAGGTTAAAGACATGCAGACAATGTTGTAAAATATGATAAAAATCACAATTGATAATCTAATAAAATCAGAAGGGTACTACCAATAGATATTCACACTACTCAAAAACCTCTCAAAATTGCAATTTTGTGTCTGTTATTTTAATTATATGAACATTGCTTATTTTAATCCCAATTCATTTCAATAGGAAGTTTCTTTTTACAGATGAATAAAAGATAAGCTCTCCTGAGTTTTGGTATTAGTTTAATTTTTTTTCTGCTACTTTCAGAATGCTAGTTACTGTGTTATCTTTCGTTTGTGATTGATATCCAATATCTGTTTCATAAGCATGATGCTTATCCAAGTGGAACTAAATATTTTTAGTGTTTCCTGAATCATACCAACGAGTGACTTTTCATTACATAACTGACTGTGACCATACTAACAAACCATACAGGTTGACAGAGACATTTATAAATTACCATTATACACTTGATATTTGGGGTGGGGGGGGGGGGGGGGGGGTGGGGGGTGGGGGGGGGGGGGGTGTTGTGTTAAAATGATTTTATTCCAATGAATACCAACCATTATGATTACGAACGAGAGTTTGCTTTTATTATAGTTAGACCATGATGTTTGAAGATGATTGCTGTTATCAGGAAGTGACTTCCTTATTGTTCCTAAATTCAATAAAGAGCACTGTCACCACACATGCCCCACCCATCAGGTGGTTATTCATCATAAACAGATGAGTGTGCATGCATGGGATAAAATCATGTCAATACCTTGGTACAACATTCGACTTGTCAACTCTTGCATTGTCAACACTTAAATTCTTCAAATAATTACAGAAATGCTATTTCCAAACATATTTTCATATCATTACAAGTATTTAAATAATTTCTTACACATGATATGAATTACTTAACAATTCTGGGTTGTACATTGATGTGACCTTAACTTAAGTAGTGACAAATGATTTCCACAGTGGCTTCTTACATTATATTTCTGCATGTCTAACTAAACTCATTGAAACACAATGGCTTAGCTTATTCATGGGACAAATAAAATCTTTAACTGGTCAGATGCAATTAGGCTATTATCAAAACGATCTTTGCATGTTCAACTAAATTCCTTGAAAAAGCATGGCTTAGATAATTAATCCAGTGGGGCAAATGAAATCACTCAGTTGTGTAATGTGCTTGTTAAGTTTATGCATTTTTGTAGTACAATAATCCATATCATTGGAAACAAAATATTTTTATCTTATGAAAAATTGTGTATTTCTTGATTTAATCAGTTTGGGATAAAATTACTGCATTACTTTTTAACATTGTTGGGATTACCTCCTTGAGACAGTTTTTTTTTCTAATACCTGGTCTGTCTTCTTTCTTTTTTTTTTAAAGTTGTAATGACCTGATTTTATACTGCAATTTTGATTTCCCTACAGATGCACCAATTGATAAAGTACCTTAACTTCAAGACTCATATCATTAGCCCCAAAACAATGTTATATATAGCCATAACATCTTAATTTAAGGTCACTGTGACCTTGCAGTGGGGTGCAGCACATCTACCTAAGAAGCATTAACTAAGTAAGTTTAATGCTATAATGAACTACACAGGGTTCTGCTATATTTAGCTATAACACCTTAATTAAAGGTCACAGTAACCTAACTTTTAAAGTGTGTCACACCTCCTACCCAAAAATGTGTATCAGCTGACAGTTTCAAGATTCTAGGCCTTCTGGTTTTAGTTATAAGCTGGACACAAAATGGCCGATATACATACTGACGGATGGACATGGACATCAGATCCTGTTTTAAGTAGACATATAGAAACCTTCAAACCCAGAACCTGGTGGCCCCCAAGGCCGAGAAAAATTAATTCTGCACCTGACACCATTTTTCAATTCATGATGGTTAGAGTGACTTCCCATTAAAAGTAAGACATCATACATAAACTCAATGAAATAATTATTTCAGGGAAAGTTTATCAACAGCTGTTGACTGCATGCACTTGCTACTGATATCAGTGACATGCAACATCTAGTGGACCATGTTTCAATCATTGGTGACAATTAACACTACATGCAGATCAAAAATTTGATGATGACGATGAAGTTGATGATGATACCTATAGAGGGTGACTTGAATGGGTATTTCTCTGGCAGATCTACTCGGACTTTCCACACCCCGCCTTCATATGGAGCTATAAACAGAAAAACACATATAAATTGTCTCAATAAATAAATGTTATTCTTGCAATTTACAATCCCCTCTTTAAATATTTAGTTTTCAGATTAGCAGTACGTGTCATGAAATGCATTACACATAAGGCCCATGAGCCATAATGTTCATAAGGGCACTAAAAGGTCTGGAGCAAACAAATGCAAGTCTATGCTTCATGAGGTTGCTTGAATATTCATTTAACAATCATGTAAACTTGCATATAATTGAAAAACTTGAATTCAAAATATAAAACCAATATTAAACTTGAATCCCATGGTGGGTCCGCAATGACGTCAGGGATCATGATATGAACTAATTAACATTTATATTGGTAGCAGTGTATGAACCAATTAACATTTATATTGGTATCAGTGTATGAACTAATTAACATTTATATTGGTATCAGGGATCATGATATGAACTAATTAACATTTATATTGGTATCAGGGATCATGATATGAACTAATTAACATTTATATTGGTAGCAGTGTATGAACTAATTAACATTTATATTGGTATCAGTGTATGAACTAATTAACATTTATATTGGTATCAGTGTATGAACTAATTAACATTTATATTGGTATCAGTGTATGAACTAATTAACATTTATATTGGTATCAAGGATCATGGTATGAACTAATTAACATTTGTATTGGTATCAAGGATCATGGTAGGAACTAATTAACATTTATATTGGTATCAGTGTATGAACTAATTAACATTTATATTGGTATCAGGGATCATGGTAAGAATTAATTAACATTTATATTGGTTTCAGCGATCATGGTATGAACTAATTAACATTTATATTGACATCAGGGATCATGGTAAGAATTAAGTAACATTTATATTGGTACCAGGGATCATGGTAAGAATTAATTAACATTTATATTGGTTTCAGGGATCATGGTAAGAATTAATTAACATTTATATTGGTACCAGGGATCATGGTAAGAATTAATTAACATTTATATTGGTATCAGGGATCATGATATGAACTAATTAACATTTATATTGGTATCAGGGATCATGGTATGAACTAATTAACATTTATATTGGTACCAGGGATCATGGTATGAACTAATTAACATTTATATTGGTATCAGTGTATGAACTAATTAACATTTATATTGGTACACTTTATGAAGTTACTTGCGTATTTGACAGTCTGTCTGTATCCCCATAGTTTTTGATATGATTTTCTAAGATTTTTCCAGTATATAACCAATTATGAACTTGGTGACCCTACTCCAACAAGTTAGCGCCTCGGTTAATGTCTCTTATATACCTTGATGTCAGGTCAAAAATATTTCATCATGAATCTCAAGCATGTTGGAGCATTGGTGACCCCTGATCTGGTTCTGGGGTCATGGCATGAACAAATTTAAAACTACACTAGATGCGGATATATGCATATCAATTTGATAAATCTGTACCTTTGCACTTCTTGAAAAAAGAATTTCAAAGTTTTCCTACATACAATCAATGTTAAACTACAGTACTATAATGTAGCCCATGGGAGTCATGGTATGAACAAATATGAATCTTCAGCATATAAGCAGTATTTCTTGGAGTGAACAAATTAAAATCTTTAGAATATTTTACTGTTTTTCATTTCTGGAGTTTAAGTTCTTGAGAAAAATATTCAACATTTTTTAAACACTCCATCCTAATATTTTACTATTTCTTAATCATATCCTCCTGCATTAGGGTATGGTCCTTAATAATAATAATAATAATCATTTTATATAGCGCCCTATTCGATCAAAATAATCGCTCTAAAGCGCTGTACATCATAAATCATAAGACAGGTTACATAAATACTAATTTTTAAAAGACAGGTTACATAGTACTAGAAGTAAATGATTTTTTTTTTTTTTTTTTTTTTTGAAATTAAGTAAAAGTGAAAATGATTAAAATTGAGACATTTAATAATAAGCGAGTCTAAAAAGATATGTTTTTAATTGCGTTTTAAAACTGTTCAAAGTCTGACACCGACGAAGGTTATCAGGCAATGCATTCCATAGTGTTGCAGCTGCCACGTCTAACCACCTTTTCCCATATGTGGAAGTTCGACATCTAGGTGTCATCAGTGTCAGGGAATTTTCCGATCTTAAAGAACGTTGAGGTTTATAAACGGTAATCACCTCTTCCAGGTATTGTGGCGCCATCTTGTAAACCACCTTGTACGAGTACACAAGAATCTTGTACTTGATACGACTGTCTATGGGAAGCCAGTGTAGGGAAGTCAGCACTGGGGTAATGTGGTCATTTTTCTTAGTTCGCGTGATAATTCTTGCCGCCATGTTTTGCACTCTCTGCAGTTTTGCCAGGTCAGATGCGTTAATGCCGAACAGAAGAGCATTGGCATAGTCGAGCCTAGATGTCACAAGGGCACAGACTAAGGTCTTACACGCATCTTCTGTAATGAGTGACCGTATTCGTCCGATATTACGAAGCTGGTGATAGCATGCATGGGATAAAGATGATATTTGTTTTTGCATACATAAAGATTTATCAAACCAAACACCCAAGTTCTTCACAAACGGTGTTTCACGGATGATGGTGTCACCAAAGTTAAGATGGTATGATGATGAGTCAATGGCTAGATGTTTCGGAGAGAAAACAAGAAACTCTGTTTTGTCCTGATTAAGTTTTAACAGGTTGGCTGACATCCACATTTTAATCTCATCCATGCATGACTCAAGGCGGCTGGCAGTATTTCGCCACTCCTCTCCTGGTTTGAAAACCAGATAGGCTTGTGTGTCATCGGCGTAAAGATGATGTAAGACGTTGTTACGCCGACAAATTTCGCCAATTGGTTTGGAGAAAATTGCATAGAGCCGAGGTCCAAGGACAGATCCCTGAGGTACGCCACATTTGAGAAGGAAATCATTGGAGAAAGTGGATCCAATGGCCACTTTTTGGGTCCTATCTGAAAGATATGACTTAATCCACTCAAGTGCTGAGCCAGAAATACCGAAAGCAAATTCAAGACGTCTTATTAGAATAGAATGATCAATGACATCGAAGGCAGCGGAAAGGTCTAACATAATTAATGCGACGCTGGAACCCGCGTCTAATGCTGCGACAATGTCGTGATGAACGCGAAGTAAGGCCGTTTCTGTAGAATGACAGGCTCGGTATGCCGACTGTACGTTGTTATGAAGATGATTCAGTTCTATGTGATGATCCAAGCGTCTTGCGACTATCTTTTCAAGAATCTTTGAGATGAATGAAAGATTCGAAACAGGTCTGTAATTTCGATATTCCTGAGAATCTAGGCCAGCTTTTTTGATGAGGGGACGCACTATGGCTTGTTTGAAAGATGATGGGAATACAGACTGATTAAGAGACTGGTTAATAAGGTTTGTTACGAAGGTAAGTATACTAGTACTATCCATGCATGGTTTCAGTAAGGATGTTGGCATCGGATCCAATTCACAGGATTTAGGTGATGCTGACATAATGACCTCAAGGATCTCTTCCTGTGATGCTGGCTCAAACGTACACAAATGCACTCCAGTAAATTCCTGATCGACACACAGTGGGTCGATGTCAGACTGTATGCCAATACACAATTCCCTCCGGATTTTTTGTATTTTTGATTGGAAGAAGTCGCCGAAGGAGTTAGCTAGCGCATCTTCTTCCTGATGATCTGGCAGTACTGCCTCTGCCTTGATACCCAAAAGTTTATTGGCCAAGCGAAACAACTGTCTCTGATCTTTACCAGCCTCCTCGATTTTGTTAGAATAGAATTCTTTTTTGCAACGTACAGCACATTTTGCTGCACGAATACAAATATTCTTATAGATTTCTTTGTGGACAGTTAGGTTTGTCCTGCGCATTAGCCTCTCTGCCTTCCTGCGTTCCCTTTTGATGTCCGACAATTCACAAGTGAACCAAGGACAGTCTGGACGCAAGGTGACTACCTTCGTCATTTCAGGGGCGACAGAATCCAGAGCAGTTAGAAGAGTAGAGTTGTAGACTCGCACTGATTTATCAACAGGATCTTCACAATTTTGTTCTTCTAAAGTGGCGCTAATGGTATTCTTTAGATCACTGATGACAATATTGCGTAATTTTTGACATCTGATAACTCTGCTATCCCTTGGTGGTTTTGACAGGGCAAGTTTTGAACATACAGCAAGATGATCACAGGTAAGGTTGCCATTCTTGTCATAGAGCGTAGGATCCCTTACGCCAGGATCCCCAATTAGAACAGATGTCTCGTCCCTCACTATAACAACATCCAAGGTGTGGCCCCCTGAATGTGTTGATCCCTTGACACGTTGAACCAGCCCATGATCATCTAAAATCCTAAGAAACTTACCAGCTTCTGGATTTTCCGCATCATCAACATGGAAATTGAGGTCACCGGTGATGATACATTCCCTATTATCAATCGCCACGCTGTCGAGAAAATGGGACCATTCATCAAAAAAGACCACATTCCGCAGTTGATTTTTTACAGATGGGGGAGGTCGATATACAATACACAGACGAATGTGATTTACAATACACTCTAGGTGTTCAAAGTGCGTGAAATCGTCATCATGATTGCTAACTTTCACATTGATGTTAGTCTTGTGAATAAGAGCTATTCCCCCTCCTCGTCTAGAAGTCCTTGGTTTGTTGACGAACTTGTATCCTTCTGGTAGGAGTTCTGAAATAACACATTGATCCGTGTCTGATCCAAGCCAGGTTTCTGTCAATGCAAGCAGATCAATGTCATTGGTTGTTATGTAGTCACATATAGAAGTGGTTTTGTTTCTTACTGATCTACAATTCAGGGTATATAAGCAAATAGATCTTGCATTAATGAGATGTAAACCGATGGCTCTGTCATGCTTATTCATGGTAGGTATTCGCACCAAGTTGTGTTCCTTAACCCCACTCTCTTGTTTGATGTTTGCAATTCTTTCGAGAGTCACCCTGACCTGTATGTTCCTTTGCTCATGTATTTGCACTACATGTAAGTTGTGTACATTTATACCACTCTCCTGTTTCATCTTTACACTTCTTTCTAAGGTCACCTTGACCTGTATCCTCCTTTGTTTGTGTATTCCAGCTCTGGTCCCTCTCGAGGTGCAAGCCACTTGACAAAGATCTAGTGCCCTGAGAGCACGCAGTGTTGATAGTGGTATGTAACTGTTGGCAGGTGACCTCAATTCGTGAAGTTCATGGCCGCTATAGCTGATCAGTGGAGCCATGTACCCAATTGCACGCGAAACTCTTTCGTACGATGGGTTAAATGATGGTGTTGAACAAAACGTACGAGGAAAAATTTCGTATGCGACAAATAATGGAACGCCTCAACAAATGAAAGTATAAACAGATAAAAGCAATTTGAACAAGTGAAAGTCGTAAAAGTCATGGATGAATGGACACAATAAGTAAAAATAACACTAAAAAATTAACCTAAATGTAAGTTTTTAAGACAAAAAAGTCCGCAATTATGTCAAATAAAGTCTCCTGTAAGAGATAGCCAAATCTCCAAACAGGCACTATGGTAATAAAAGAGAAAATTGGGTTAAGACTATGAGGTAAAGCAGCCCACAGCACGGCGCTAAACAGTAATCAGATCCTTATAACCTGAATCCCTTCACCCAAGGATACTTTGTGGCAAGGTTGGTTGAAATTGGCTCTGTGGTTCTTGAGAAGAAATTGAAAATGTGAGAAATTGACGGACAGACAATCCAATTTTAATCAGAAAATCTCCAAGTGAGCTAAACACAATCATTATAATCTTTATAAGGAATCATGGATTTACTAGATACAAATTGAATTTCTTGGGTACAAATATGTCCTGACCATGATTATATTAACATCAATCCATCCATCCATTGGACAAGACATAGTCAAACCAGATCACAGTAAATGGGTACAATATCCAGGTGGGATGCAACTTTTAAAATAGGCTAGATGTCAACTTATAATGGACAGGTTGTCTATGCAAACCAATATAAAAGTATGAATACCAGTGTTAGGTCCATCAAAGAAAATTTACAGACTGGTGCCATATCCATGGGGAGTCAAAACATGCTTGAGCTCACTACAGTGAATGGAATACTTGTTGCCACTGGTCTTATTAATAACGTGTATACTTACTTCCCTGTGGACCATGAAATTTTACGATGAACTCATTGAGTCCGCCCAGTATTGTCACCTCATGTTTACTCTCAATTCTGACAGAAGTTAAGGAATTACAGCTTTTGCAGACAAACAGACCAAAAATTATATCCCCAAAATCTCCAATTACAGGGAGATCAAAAATTCTAACGGTACCCTGAGCAGTCTGAAATTCAAACTTCTTAACTTTTCAACACTGTACACTTTACTTAAAACACCTATTCAACCAACATTCATTTGGACAAAAATTAATAATATTAAAGGACGTAACCACTAATCCTATACACTTTGTTTAAAGAAATAAAATCATTATGCCTCTGTCCATGCTTATAGGCATAAAAATTGCCCCTAGACAGCTTTTCTTGCTGGTATACCAGTTATAATAAGACATCAACTACGCATACTGTCATCTTGTTTTTCTTTTACAGCATAAAATTAGCTAACATTAATCCAACTACTCCTCAACTCCAAAGCCCTTAAAATTGTGAAATTAATAAATGAAGACAGAAAACAGCAGATTCCAAATCAATTGAACATTCTACATATGACTAATGCAAAAGATAATTCACTTCCTTTACAAGTACATCTTATATTCCTTCATTTCAAGTATACATGTTTGTTCCTTAAGTATGCTTTAAGTATTAATTTTATCTTAGTTTTGCAGGCTTTAAGGATAAAATGCCGAATGGAGTGGAGCTCTAGTATGGAGACTCCATGGGTCAATACACAGTCATTGGGTGGAGTCTGTACAGTTTTATGAAATATGTGCAAGGTCATTTATTCTGCAATTCTAAATTTCACTTGAAACATTGTGCAGTATCATTTCCACAAGATGCAAATCTGCACTTCATGCCAACCCATGAATCAGAGCTTGCCTTCCAGTCTGCAGTTAAAGTACAACTGTCATTGCAACTAGAACTGAATTTCCTACAGTTATATGTGTATCACATTTACATTCTCAATAACCAGGTAGCAAGTGACAGTGTGGCAATAATTCCAATGTCATTGAAAGCAAGTTTTTTTCTCATTTTTACTAGATTAGATGGTCACATGCTGGTAGGAGATTTGGTTCCGCAGGTTGCAAGTTCAACCCTGGGTAGGGACAGAAGTGGGTATCCCAATACAATGAATTTTTCTACGCTTTTTATTAAATATTTCTTCATTTAGGATAGTTATGTTTATTGAAGGGTTCATTGCAATCTTTGCGCTTTACATAAAAATATTTCAAATGCAGTGTGTATCACATATGATTCTCTTCATCTGTGTCAAATAATTGTATTCTCAACAACTGTGTAGGGAGCGACAGCACAACAAGCATTCCATCATCATGAAAAGCTAGATTAGATGGTTCAGTGGTCTAGCATGCTGGTCATATGCTGATATGATATTTTATTCCACAGTTCAGGAGTTCAGCAGGGGAGGTCATAATCTTTCACTTACATTACATACATCACAAAAAGTAGGTATGATGGAACAATTTTTGGACTATGCACAGCATTCAATATACCTATTAGGACACAACTGCCATTTTCAAGGTCATATCTGCAAGACCTATGGTGTTTATTTCCAATGCCGAACATTTGGCAAAGGGACAATCACTTACATATTTCACACAACTTAGGCTCAACATGGCCGCTGGAGACTACTCCCCAGACATTCTGTTTGTAAAGTAGCTCCCTATGCACAATGCTGCCATGAGAAGTAACATAATTCATACAAAATTATTGCAATTACATACTTTGCATTAATCACTGTCTTTGTTGCAAAACATTTTGAAGATTTTAAAAGTATCCTCCTTGCATACATAATATTCTTTTGATTAAATGTCAGACTGCCATTGGGTCATTTGTCATGATATTTTACTGTACATCACACTGTACCTACAACAACGCAATACAAAATGCTTTTTTACTTTCTTTAAACAATTTGCAGGAGTAGCTTTTTATTCTTAAAACCTGGTGACTTGAATTATAATCCATTAATTTCAATATATAACTATTCAGTGTATGAGCACCAACTCCTACAATATCCACAGCATTAAGTTAGCAGTTTGGACATCCCTCATTGACCCCCCCCCCCCCTCCTTTTTCACTTTAACCATATTTTCAACCAATATAATTTTGTTATTTATCATATAAGTTTTTATGGGTGTACAAGGAGGCAAAGTCCCCATAAACTGGTGGATATTAATTACATGATTACTCTTTTTAACCCTGTGACATATAGGATCCTTTAGTTTAATCATTGTTTGTTATATTTTGGTGTTCATGAAATCACACTTTGTGGTTTTAGTATTGATGATCCAATATAATACCAACTTGGTGTTTTATAAATACAATTGGTAGTGTCACTGTAACAAAGAATAGTTAATATTCAGATACTGTGCCAGAAGCTTTAACTATGTACAATAATATAAATATAAGACTGGATCCAACGCCTTAAAGTCATATCTGCAGCAGATTACCTAGGACAGATACCTTAGGCATTCCGTAGGTTCTGAGAATAACACATAGTTTCGGCTCAAGGCCGAAACCGGTAAACCAAATAAAGTTTCTATTCGCATTTCCTTGGATGTTGGTTTTCTGGTTTTACCTCTCAAGTATATGTACAATAATGTATTATGCTGGTGTATTTACTCAGAACTCCATAATCTGTTTTATTCTTTGAATTTTGTCAAACTGTCATGGAAGCCTTTAGGCATAAGGTTAGTTATGTCCATGACTCAGAGCTCCACTCCACTTAGCATTTTACCCCAAGCCCATTTTGCAACATACATACTTTCATACAAAAATGTCAAATTTACATTGATAACACTAGAATTCATAATTATTGATTTTTTAAAATTAACATTCTGGCAATACATAAATAGTTTACATGTTAATGACTGAATAGTGGAAAATATGCCTACCCATGGTTGTTGATCAGCAGAGTGGACAAAACTTGCAAAGTCTTTATGCATACTAAGGGTGGGCATATTTTCAGTTATTCAGATAATAACCTTTCTAATACATATTTTTCTTTTAAATTTTCTGCTTTTTTATTTCTATAAGCACACATTTATTTATATTTATGGTAAGTTAGGAAACGTAAAGTTAACATTCATTATTATTTGTAAGCAGATGTGAAATTAATAACATAGTTTCTGAGCATTTACAATGTAGGCTTCCATTGCTCAAATTTGAGATTCCTCTGGTTCTTGCTCCTACCCATGCTTTTATAATGTGAAATGTCACAACATAAAAGTCAGGTTAAGATTCAATCAGATTAAAATCAGCTCCTCATTCCACCCCATGAGTGTAGTGACAATATTATAAAGGAAGTGGATCTTAGAGCTGACTTTAATCAGATTGGGGCAAGATTCAGAGGAATTTCAGATTATAAAAATCTTTAGGAAAAAATACTGAAATAATTCTGGATCCAGATCTACTGTATTTTCCTTGACTAATTCAATGAACCATCATAATTAGCCCCCATTATGTGAAATACAATTTCATAAATATCAGCAAATAGCTATTGGCATAATTCTGCCAAGGAAAGGGTAAATGTTAACAATGGAGAAACACTAAACCAACAGATGTAGTCTGATGGACAGACAAATTATCTGCAGCTATATGCAAGAAGCTGGGAATAAAAATAGCTCAATTATTTCTTGACAGTACACCAGTAATGCAAAGAACCAGTTGCATGCATGTCTGTGACTCTTTCCTACAGCAGAACAGAGTTAATTCGATGAAATCATTTCAATGACAATGTCACTGATGACATTTAACATTTTTTTCTTTGTTTTGTCAGAGTCAGGGACAAAAGAAGAAGAAAAAAAAATCGTATCACATGCTTGGCCTACGTTTACAGTGTAGCTGGATAGAACACATAATTTACAATTGATGACACCGCGTAAAAAAAAGTTAATTATCAATGAAGAACATCGTGTTTTCATCAATCTTATTTTTAGATTTGCGCAGTCAAATGTTATGAAGTTCCGCTCGTTAATTGGGGTCACCACTGCACTGCCAGCTAAGGAAATAATAAACAGACGACCTATGGAAAAATCAAACATAAACAAACCTGCATAACTAAAAATATAATATGAAAGGCAACCCTTTTTGTCAATTAAAGAATATCATTTTTCGTGGTGTTAAAAGAATTTGTAAACAGAGCTTTTGCAAACCAAAACAGGCTGAAACCAATCGGACGAATCGCGCAGATCCCCAGATGTTTTTACCACATAAACGTCATAAATACTGATTAAACATGGTCACTTGTCGCATTTTATATAAAAAAGATACAGTTTTACAACATCTGTATCCATCCTCCGCTTTCCTGGGCTGGGGGATGACATTTTCTACCGATTTTCCTCAGTTATTCTGTTTAAGTAGTCACTTCTGAAAAACAACAATAATAATGGCGGATATGTTATCCTAATACATGACGATCAGTCACGTGATTTTTAACCCCGCCCATATAGTGAAATTTTTATATGCAGCATCAGTTAAATTATGTAAACATTAGGATTTTTCAATGAATTTCATAAATGATAATATAATGCGTTTCAATATCATATATAAATGATTAAAAAACACAGCTAATGCATTTTTCAAGATCGGGGTTAAAGGTCAACTATGTATGGATACTGGTCATGTGATCTCTTCACCACGAGGTTCTACGATCAGCTGTCGGATGTAAACAAATGTTTACTATGTGTCAAAGATGATGACATACTTCAGTTTTTGCAATGCATACATATCATGGATACTGAAATGTGGAAATATGATTTCAGAGTTTCATGTTTATGTATTTATCCACAGATATTAACATTACAAAAGAAAAATAAACATATAGGTTAAATGGGGCCACAAATAGGGGGAAATGGAAGGTGAGGCACATACAGGGAGTTATTGACCCCTAAAAACATTGTATCATAGTCTTAAAATCTTCAAGAAGAAATCAGAATTTTAGATTTTTGATCAACTCAACAAGAAAATAGTCTATGAATTAATATTTTCTTTCAGTATATTTTCATAAATTCGGATCAATATCAGGTTTGAGCACCAATATGCATGCAGATGTTACGATTATGTCAGTAAAACGTCGATGGTAACGATCGATGCAGTAAAAAGCTAATTACTGAACACATTTTTTTTTAAAGTCAGTAACTTTATCTCAACAGATAGGCCTACAAGAATGGGCTCTAATGAGTTGATGAATTTACCAAAGACGTCGGGATATTGACACAATAAAACAAAAAACAAACAAACAACAACAAATGTACCGGCTACCGTGTTCATCGAAGCGGCGAATACAACGGCGATCTGTGGTTAATGAAGGGTGAACTCCGTTGTTTACTCAGATTGGGTAGAGACCTGCAGATTCTACACAGCTTATACTGAAATTAAATTCCACCTCAGTGACATTATTCTATTGAATGTATAAGGAATGGAGAGTTTCAGGCAACTTCTTAGTAATATTCTGTTGAATTCATTTTTTTATGTACAATTCCCCCTAATACCCATTATGAAGCTTTTATAACAGGTAAATAATAGTTTTTAAATAAAGATCCAAAGGCACATAGATAGGATTCGAACCTAGACCCTTCGCATGGAAATAGAACACAAAAGGTGTATCTACTGAGAAACTGACACTGAAGTCAACCAGTGGAAAAAGTAAACAAATTACAAAACTCTCTACTAGTAATATATATATATATATATATATATATATATATATATATATATATATAACTCCATGGTCCTTCGGATGAGACCGCAAAAACCGAGGTCCCGTGTCACAGCAGGTGTGGCACGTAAAAAATCCCTCCCTGCTCAAAGGCCATAAGTGCCGAGCATAGACCTAAATTTGCAGCCCTTCATCGGCAATGGTGACGTCTCCAAATGAGTGAAAGATTCTCGAGCGGTATTTAATCAATCAATCTATTTAACACACACACACACACAAACATATATATATATATATATATATATATATATATATATAATTTTATTTTTAAATAAAATTCATAATTAAATACAATTCTCTCTAATATAAGTAAGTTATAGTTCAATTTAAACTGAGGGTGGATTTTACAAATGTAAGCAGCGTACTGTGCCCTCTTCATTCCTAATGGAATGCAATGAGCCTCGGCTTCATCACTTTTAAGGAGTGAAGAGGTGCTCGGGCATTGATATAACCTAGACAAATAAACAGGGGTATTAATTAAGAACGTATTAATTAAGAACGTATTCATTATATTCACCAGGTTTCCCCGAATTCCTTACAAATGAAACTGAAGAATAAAATCTCATACACTTTCAACTTTGATATTATTTGAAGTCAAGTTACTGCCAGTTGGACAAAAGTAATGACTACATGTTCAGATAATCCTCTCCCTTAATTAAATGATATGTAATCACAACTGTATTCATGATTTATATTCGTAATTGTGAAAAAATATAAAGATAAAGCATGATACTATCATACAGTTGTCACAATTTAATATGTACATGTTTTGCATATTAATTGGAAGCAGAATCAAAACTCGTATGCTTCTGAACAATAACAAAAAACTTCAAATTTTCCGATAGAGACACACCAACCCACAATAAGAAATGATAAGTAATAAGACGCAAGTTGTCCCAGTTAAGTAAATTATTGATCATGAAAATCTAGATCATTGTTTAAACTATATTTATGAATTGAACAATTACATGAAACATACAGACATACTGTAAGTGAAATAGGATTCGGAAACCAATGCGAAGGCTTCAAGTAAATCCGACTGCTATATTACATATAACATTGACCATACCCAATTGTCCTGTAGCTTTGATTTCAACAAATATGTGGTTACAAATACAAATAGTGTTAAAACAGACGTATACAAAGATGATGACAATGTGTGGTGGGGTTTTGTAATTTTTTTAAAAAAAATGTTTATTTCTATTATTATTTACATCATACTCTTCCGTCAGATTACAGTAAGGCGAAGGGCAGATCTAGAATGCCAGCCTAAGTATTACAGATGATATCATACTACATAAGGCTTCGGGATTTGTTCGATACAACAAATCTCTTACTTTGAATAATAGATTTATGCACTGATTGAAATATAGATATGTTTTCAGGTACCGATAAGTTTGGGTTTCCAAAACGTAGTGGGTTTGTGTTAATGTTTGCTAAATTTAAAAGGCATTTGCCCCTCAGTTGATCATACAATAATAATAATAACAATTATTATTATAACCGTGCATGCAATTTCATATATAGACGGGTGTGTAAAATTTGATCTTGTTGTGAACCTATGAGAAAGTGTGGGAGGGGGGGGGGTGGTTAATATATCCATTCAAGTGTCGTTTAAGGTATGATAGTGAGTGGTTCTTTCATTATATCGTCAGGAAAACTGTTCCACAGAGAGAGAGATACCGAAGACATGAATTTCTGTAGTACGTACTTTTACATCTGGTTTGTAAAATATTATCAGTTTGTCTTGTTATATGAGTGAGTGGAATTCATATATTTTAGGAGGAATAATGATTGATTGATTGATTATATATTGTTTTACGTCTCGCTCGAGAATATTTCACTCATATGGAGATGTCACCATTGCCGGTGAAGGGCTGCAAAATTTAGGCCCAGGGAGGGATCTTTAACGTGCCACACCTGCTACGACACGGGGTCTCGGTTTTTGCGGTCTCATTTAGTCACCTCTTACGATAAGCTAGGGGTACTGAGGATCTATTCTAATAACCCTGATCCTCACGGGGTTAGGAGGAATAAGCACCCATGAAGTAGGCCGTGTACCTGTTTATGAAACTGGATAATTTTGGTTTTTTTCCCTTCTGTTTTCAAGCGGTCTCCAGCCAATTCATTGTATAGGTTAAGTACATGTATATATGTACATTGTGTACCCCCTGATTGATATTACCTGCTTCCTGATTTAGATATCGATAATTTAGAGTATCGCTTGCATTTTGTTTGTTATCAATGACGATATATAAAGTAGTATAGCCTGCATATACATGTAGTCTAATGTTACATTTTATGCAAAGTACTATGTCATTTATAAGAATGAAAAACAATAAAGGTCCTGATACAGAACCTTGTGGAACCCCAACGTTTATTTGTACCCTTTACATGATTTAGAGTTGATTATTACTTCCTGGCTTCTATTGTATTCATGCTCTCCTAACCAAGACAGTACTTTCCCTGAAAAGAAAAACCGCTTGAAATCATTTGGATATCAATCTTCATTGCCAAACTCTGTTTTTTCCTGGATATTCTACCGTGTCTCAGCTGCTGGAAACGTACCACACTGTTGTGAAAAATACTGATGCAAGTTTTCCGTCTCTCTGTCTTTCTGTCTCTTTAATTGATATATTAAAAGACTTTGACAGGTGTTCATTTACAAAAATATATGGAATGAAAAGGTGAAGATAACGAACAGTGATCAATCTCATAATTCATATAAGGAATACAAAATTAAGAGTTGAGTAATCACGTATCCCTGGATATATCGGAGGTATGGTCAAGATTATTAAGAAAGTAGGTCTAATCTCAAGAAATCTATCACAGCGGTTTAGATGCTATTTCAGTAACAGATAACAAAAGGTAATGCACAGAAAGTAATTTTCTTCTGTAAAGCACACTAATACAGGTGTACTCCAGGGTTTTATGCTTGACCCACTTTTATTTCTTTTATTTTCGATTTACATCAAAGACATTTCTGAAAATATGTTATCTCTTTAAAGAGTATATACATGTGATAATTCCTTACAGCAAAGTTCACACCATATCTATCTTATAGAGAGGACTTAAATGTTCTGAATGAGTGGTCAAAGCATTAGTTACTTAAGTTTAATCCTAGTAATGTTTAGTTTTACTTTAGAGAATAACAACTAACTTTCTGCATTTTTTTTGACATAGTCAGCTAGAATTTGTTCATAAGCACAAACATTTTGGAATCATTCTGTCAATAAAATTATGCTAGTCTAACTATATTGATGAAATTGTAGACAGAGCTTATAAGAAAATAGAAAGTCTCCCAGAAAGCGTACGTTTTCTAGAAAAACACTTTCTCAATTATATATAGCTATTGTAAGATCACGACTAGACTATACAATTCAACACTTGTCTGACTGCACCGTGCAAGATGTTGAAAAAATGAAGAAATACAGCTCGTGTTTGTACTTAGAGACAAGATATGAACCACTCGATAAAAGATGTGATAGGGCTAATCTTATAACCAAGCATATATGTGGAAAGGTGTAGATAACGAACAACAATTTATCTCCCGTTTACCTGAAAATATATGCCACTTCTAATTATAGCACAGTGACTCTTCTGATTATAGTCTACTTTTCGTAAATTCGAAAATTTATATTTTTCAAAAATTATTCACACCACAAATTGTTAGCAGATAGAATTCGATAAGTAGTATAAAGAAGAAAACATCAATTAGTAGTTTTTTAAAAAATCGTACTTCCTAGCATAAAGAAAGCAACCAATTATTTTGATGCGTGGAGGCGACTTTCAAACGAAAAGGCTAAGATGAGAAACAGTATTCAATCTCGTAATTTCTATAACAAATACAAATCAGAAAGATATGCAAACACGGACCCCTGGATCAATGTGCCACGAACGGCCTAACAATTGGTAGGAAACACGTCAGACAGCATTTTACCTAACAGAAGGTTGTACTGGTCAACTCGATCGTATAGCGATCATAAAAGTTGAGAAATGCTGACTTTATACGAGACTGTACAAACCCCTGTAACACCAACTTCTTTGTCAGTAGCCTACCTCGATTTAAAAGCTGATCATATGTAGAACAAGAACTTCCATATCGAAACAGTTGAAAGATATAAACATTATATGCAGGTGATATGAAATACTGCCACATGGATAAGTGAAGTTGAAGATGGAGAAACTGAAATCATCCCGTTTGTCATAAAGTTGAGGTGCTAGTTTGCTGTCAGCATCTATTTTTCAATAAAATATCTAAGTGTGAAGCAGATGTGGAAGACTCTGTGATGTATTATATTTCAATTTCATTGGGATATATTGAATCTACATATGAATGAAAATGATCATTGTTAATAAATGTAAAGGTGAAGATAACTAACAGTATTCAATCTCGTAATTCCTATAATAGATACAAATCAGCGAGATGGGCAAACACGGACCCCTGGCCATACTAGAGGTGGGATCAGGTGTCTAGGAGGAGTAAGCATCCCCTGTCGATCGGTCACACTTGCCGTGAGCCCTACATTCCCATCAGGAAAAAGGAGTAATCCGAAGTCAGAATCAGAGTGTCAAGAACGGCCTAACAATTGGTAGGAAACATGTCAGACAGCATTTGACCTAATGGGAAGTTGTACTGGCAAACTAGATCGTTATAACGACCATAATATTTGCAAAATGCTGACTTTAGACGAGCTTGTACAAATCCCTGTGACATAAACTTCTTTTTCAGTGGCCTTCCTCGATCTAATGCAGAAGCCTTAGAAGATAGTTTGCTTCACAAGAATATAAAAACAGGTCAGGTAAAAAAGGAGCACAATTCGTGGCCATGGGAATTCCAACAGACTGTTGGAAGACCTGATCACCTAACACTACGAAGATATTGTCAATGAGGAACTCTAACATCTTTTTAATATCGGCTACAAAGTACTTGAGCAAGGAGTCAGAGTGGTGTTTAGCAAAATAATTTTTGGAATGACCAATTATTAGATATGAATATTTCCGTTTTCCTTTACTTTTGTTGACGAAGCAATTGTCTATGATGTCAAAAAGTTTAATCTTTAATTTATCGTGAAGTATGGTCCTGTAGAGTGTTGTAAAATCAAACGTTTTAATGTTGTTGATTTGAGAAAATTCACTGAAATTTCTTTAAATTTTTTTAAGAATCTGATCCACATTTGACTTACACCACTTCTGGCATATGTAGTGGGACAGTACGTTTGAAGTTTCTCCTTCACAGCAGTTAATATTTCCAAATGGAGCAAAGATAGGAGTTTGGTAGAACATTTACTGGATCCAGCAATGTGTCTTCGTTTGTAAGGGGTTTCTTTTTAGTTTGGGGATCCAATATAGGTACGGTAAATCAATATAATTCATACGAAATAAGGATATAACTGTATTTTGAATTATGACTTATACAGAAAAAAGCTTGTTTATGAATGACCAGTTTTTAAATCGAAGCAGGCTACTGACGAACAAGTTGAATATTACAGGGGTTTCACCCGTCTCATTTAAAGTCAACATTTTGTAAATTCTATGGTCGTTATAATGATCTACTTTGCTAACATAAGCTGCCATTTGGTCAAAGCTGTCTAACGTATTTCATACCAATTCTTAGGCCGTTATTTAGACGCTGATTTGACCACGGAGTACTCGGTTTACCTGATCAAGATATATAACTCGCAGCGGATGAGATTGGTCAACAGGGGATAGTTACTCCTCCTAGGTATCTGATCCAGCCTCTGGTCTATCCAGGGGTTCATGTTTGACCAACTCTTAATTTTTGAATCCTTGTAGGAGTTATGAGATTGATCACTGTTTGTTATCTTCACCTTTTAAACATAGATGCAATATTATTCCTAAGAAAACTATGAATGTGGTCTTCAACTTTAATGTAGGTTATTCAATACGTATGAATGCACTTAAGTTACTTGTAATTTACACGTACACGTGGGCTAACCATCGTCTCAGGAATGGTTATAATGTAAATACAGGTATAGAAAATGTCTTTCAGTTTTCGCACAGTATATGAGATGACCTTCAAGCTTCTTTGCACCTGACTATAATTCATGGAGCGTTCTACTAAATACACCGGTGCATATCTGTATCCGTGTGAGTACAACAACAGAAGTAGAACAGAATGATGCTTTTACGAACGATCACTAATGTGCTGTAGGGCATGATTAAATACCTTGACTTTGCCCGAATAATTATCCAGTTGATTCTGTTAGAATACAAGCCCCCTTATGTTGTATATGCTGTGGTGTTGTATGTGACTGGCAATAAGTAAAGTTTATGTATTAATCTGGTATTGTCCTTGGAGAAAACCGGAAAGTTTACATTGAGTTTTGTAGGTCAAGGTTCCAGATCATCTAGATGACGGATCTGTACTCATGGGCGATGAACCTAGAAGTTCTGTATGGAATGCATTTGAATTAATCTACGTCTGTGTTAAGGTATGAGTCCTTAAAAGATTTAAGGTATGTCCTAGATGACTGTTCCCGTGGGGATTTAGAATAGATCCTCAGTATCAGAGACGACTAAATGAGGCAGTCAATCGAATGAGACCGGAAACTCCGAGGCCCGTGTGAGACGGTAGGTGTGGCAGGATAACAATCCCTCCCTGTTCTAGGTTGTACGTAAGTGCCGAGCATAGACCTATATTTTGCAGCCCGTCACCGGCAAAAACGTGACATCTGCATGAATGAAAGATTCTTGAGCGGCACGTTTGACAACCAACCAACCAACCAAGGAGATTGCTCCATCTTCTAATGTTGTGCGTACAAGAGGTATGTCAGCATTTTCTCCACAGATCGATTGTGGTACATTATCAGAGGTTTCTACGTAGGAAACTTAAAGTTGAACTGGCTTTACTGCATGTATTGTTAATGTAGAAGTGCCAGTTTCATTTGTTAGAGATTATGAGGCCTAGATAACGGTGTTTTGCATCAAGTTTCTATTAGTATGGAAGTATGTTTTTAACTCAAGTAGATAACATTTTTTGGCGGGGGTGTAAAATGTTGGTACAGGTCTTGTGGGATACTACTTAATGTACTAGGTGATACACTAAAACCTTGACTTAAAGTCCATCCACCGTTTTCAGTATGTTCTGCCAGGATGTCCCATGTAACACCTCTTCTGTTTGATGTCCATAAAAATACTTCGATAGCTGAGTGTCAGTAGGAAAGGACGAGCCTCCAGCGCATGTATAACCAGAACTAGTGACTATAGGAAGGGAAACCTCCGGGTCCAGGTAGTCGTTTTCTTTTGATATTTCGGTATCGTTTGACGATTTTATTTTAACACATGCTCGCAGGTATGAGTTACAATTGTCACTTTTTCTTTCCATACATATTCTGTTATAAAAACAGAGCTCCGCTAAACCGGTACATGATACGCCCGCATAAGTTATTGACCCCAAAAAGCTAAGTCTAAGCGCCATAACTCCGTCAAACATTTTGGGACAACATTCCCTTTGTAATATGCACATCTACATATTTTGATAGTTCTTTGTACCAAGTTTCATTAAAATCCCTAAAGAATTCTAGGAGGAGTTGCGAATACAATGTAAAGAGGACAGATTGACGGACGACTGTTGAAAAGCATAATATGCACCCATTTTAAAAGTGTAAAAAGCTGAAGAAAATTGAAAATCCTGGTCGGGTTAGTTAGCAGTTATTCACATTTAATGAAGAAAACTGTAATCTGTGATCTTACCGGTCGCGGTAGCTCAGTGGTTAGAGCGTTCGCTTCGTAACCGGGAGGTTGTGAGTTCGAGCCCCACTCGTGCCATGGCCGCGTCAAACCTGAGACGAAAAATAGGTAGTGATTGCTCCTTCGCCAAACGCTCAGCATTTAGAAGTGAGAATCACGGGTCTTTGGATAGGGCCTTAAAAACGGAGGTCCCGTGTCACGTAGGCGTTAGTACGTTACAGAACCCTCACTGCTACGGCCCTGAGCGCTAAGCAGAGGTCTGAATTTGTGGTACTTCACCTACAGCTGGTGACGTCTCAATATGAGGGAAACATTCTCGACGGGACGTAAAACAAACAAACAAACAAACGATCAATGCGTTTATCAAGCATGTAAATTATAAAGTTTACTGTCTGCTAACTTGATACTGAAATATGTTTTTGTTTAAAAAAAAAAAAAAAAAGGTATATAAAAGGTTGGAAAAGAACAGAGGGTTATTGCTCTTTGAACATATGGTGAAGAAAAGGGGAAGTTTGGTAGAAATGATCACTTGCCATCAATTTTTTGACAAACATAAGCAAGTGCGAATTTTCAAAATTGAAAAGCTGGTATATCTACAATTCTAGATGAGTTTAATTTTAATTGTCCTGCTTTGAGTTTGGCTTTTTCAGTTAACGAGTACCGTTATGATTACTTTGTGCTTTTTTGATTATCACACAACTTTGTAAAATAGTAATAAAATTACTGAAAAAGTGTTATCATAACATTCGCATATTTACATAATTGTAAAAGTTTACTTGCGGAAGGTCGGTGGTCTCTTCCCAGGTACATTGTATCTGGGTTCTCTCCTCCACCAACAAAAACTGGACGCCACCAGATAACTGAAAAATTGTTGAGTGTGGCGGAAAGCAATAAATAATCAATCAATCAATCAATTATTGTTAATTTATAATACTCCCGATGAAGAATGAATCTATCTATCTATCCACACACACACACACACACACACACACACACACACACACACACACACACACACATATATATATATATATATATATATATATATATATATATATATAAAGAGAGAGAGGTCAAATTAATGTGTGAGAGAGAGGGGGGGGGGGAGAAGTAAGTCAAATTAATGCAATAAAACTAGGAAAATCTAGTACTAAAACTAAACTACAAAGGCTAGGGCAAAAACAGGGTGTCTGCATACTGAGTATTGAAATCGTCAGGTTTTTCACGGATCAATAAAAATACGTTTGTTCTCAACACGAGTCAACACTAAACTGACATAATTATCTGTTACTAAAATGAAGTTTAAAATAGCCAGACTAGTTGGTATTCCATATTGTTCGTATCGTTAGTCATTTTAATGCTTCATAGAGAGATAGATAGATAGATAAATAGAGAGAGAGAGAGAGATATGGGTGGATGGATGTTTAAAGCATGGAAATTGATCAAAGACACGAACATCATCAAATTGTCTAATCTTCCAGGACGATAGAATATTTAAGAAATGAAAGGTTATTGAATGCAATTAAAACAAATGCAAAGTCAATCTAGCACGAAAAACAATCTATAAAACCTGAGAAAAAGCATAACGTGTACATACTGATATCATCAAGTATTACATGGAGCAAAGGAGGGAGGGGAACCAGGGAACGGGTAACTAATCAGAATAATTACACGATTCATTAACTTGTGTCAATGACGGATCATTACAATATGTATGAATCTGAATTACTAGTGTAGAACTGTAATGAAATATAAATAAATATCTGTGGTGAGATATAATGATGCGTGAAGTGTCAATAGCCATGGGACTAAACATTAAATAATTTATAAAAATATGGAAATATTATTTGCGAATGAGGGTGCTCTCATAGATAGTAAACGGTAAATTGAAAGTGTAAAACACACAGAACAAGATATATTCAATCTGATGAAGTCGTTGAGTTTGTTCATGCCATTGGGTTCAATTACGGGTTCTTTGATTCTTTTGGATTTAACGGTAGACTTGTGGTTTTTGATCCTTCAACGCAAGTCCCCAGTTTCACCTACGTATTGCTCGCCACAGATCCTCGACAAAATATTTGAAGATGAGGGAAAAGAACGCTATGTTTATGATTCACTCTGCCCTGTTGACTGTACACCAGATGTACTCTGAAGTTGATAGTAAAAATGTGCCGCAGTTCCTTACTCACAATATCTACCAATATCTGTTGGAATTCCCATGGACACAAATTGTGTTCTTTTATTAGCTGACCTGTCTTTATATTCTTACGAGACAGATTTATTTCAAAGCTTCTATATAAGAAGAAATATAATTTATTTTCGTTTTTCAAATAAGATGCCTGATATCTGATTTTGAACTCCACCCTTCCGTTAAATGGTTAATGTGTTTGTTCTACCAGAGGGATTTTAAGTGTCTTCATGTTACTGTCGGGAACAGAGCGTATTCAGTCTAAGGACCTACTTGTTTGGTCCAGGAAGTATCTAAAATCATGTTCGAATTTTAGCTAAATAGATAGCTATGACATATGCTTTAGCGATTTCTGACTCCGACAAGAATTCTCCAAATGACATTTCGAGAAACGCTCGGGCCGGCCGCGTCAAACCTAAGACGATAAAATAGGTAGTGATTGCTCCTTCGCCAAGAGCTCGGCATTACGAAGTGAGAGTCACGGGTCTTTCGGATGGGACCTTATAAACGGAGGTCCCGTGTCGCAGCAGATGTGGCACGTAAAAGAACCCTCACTGCTAAAAGCCATTAGTGCTAAGCATAGGTCTAAATTTGCAGCCCCGTCACCGGTAATAGTGACAGTCGCCGGATAGCTGAAAAATTGCTCAGGCGACTATAAATAAATAAAAAACAAACAAACAAACATTTCGAGAAATGCGGTTTTTTTTGAGAGCAGAGATTCTCATTTGAATACTCAGCAAGCAGGAAGTGGCCAAAATTCATTAACAACGCTGAAGTTTTCCAGTTATTCTCCTTCACGTTGGATTCCGTTTTGGCTGAAAACACGAAACTACTTTTAAAAGAATTTAATGTCAGACTCTCTACTCAAGCAAAAGGAAAACGTTTTTGAATTCAAAGTGGATCATCACAGAGAAAGGTATAACTTCTTAGTTGACTTAGAATCTGGTTCTGAAAGAAAATAATCACTTCATTGAACGGGCCAAAATAATGAATGTCAAAGAAACCATATACAAAGCAGTTATTCGTATTAAAGAACAGAAAAAAGTTTTTAAGAATTGTTGATCAGTAAGGTTGACATGTGACTAGAGAATATAAAGATGATCCAATCACCGAAAATTCGGAAGAGATCTCTAGATTACATCAAGCAGAAACTAGTTCGAAAAGAATAGGTCTGATAAGAATAATAATGTTCGTGGCTCTAGCAAATAATTTCAGCAGCATAATTATTCTCCCTATGGTCCATACCACATATCATTCGGAGACTTCGACAACAACTGAGTTCCTCAACCAAGGTTGACAAAATTAGGACATGTAATAGAACTGTTATGCTTTATATTGACAAATCAAAATGTTGAGGAAATAATCAATTCAGGTAGCATGGAGAAAGATCTTCAAGATAGTGTGACGAACATTCTTTTTTTTTTTTCTTTTTGTATCCAGAATCAAATAACTCTAAAGGTAGGTTCGATAGCCAGATATAAAAATCATGTTACTGATTGTTATAGTAAAACGTTAGATATAGATGACTAGTGTGTTCTAGACAATATATTTAATTTTTTTCAGGCATAATTGGGAACGAAATCAAGCATCATTAAAATTTCCAACTGAAAGAATATAGTCAAGTTTCTCTTTAACATCACGTTTAATATTGCTTCATCAACTCTCTCGATCGAATTTATTTATTCACTGGAGACGATTTCAAAATTCAAGGTCATAATATAATATGAAAATTAAGGTCCAAGATCCACAGCCTTTTGGACCCCCCCCCCCCCCTCCCTCCCGAAGAGAAAAGTTTGATATGCGCCTGTGTATCACTTATATGTATAAATGTAGAAATATAAATACAATATATATTAATATGCATGATGAATTGTTTTCGCAATATTTAAAACTGTGATATTTTTGTTCTGTTATTTTTCTATATTTAGTTTTTCAACCGTTCTGACTAGGCGGAATTGAGAGGCCATGAAGAAAATGACATTACTCTGTTAGCTTAGTATTCCAGAATTCCAGATTTGATCAACGTCTCAGAATCAATATCAACTTTGCGTAAATATAGAAATTGTTTTTCTAAATTTCTAAACTGGTGTCGTGTTCCCAAATTATCATTTTTCCAGCAACCCCTGCAACAGTGTTCCTCTTCATCTCCCATTGTGTTGAGTAAAGCTTAATTTCTGGTTTTCACTTTCGTTTTTTTATACAGTACAACGGTATCACGAGAAAAATGTTGCCTAATCTATGTAGTGACAAACTTATTAAAATGACTTTCAAGGGAACTTCTCTAATTTTTACTAAATCTTCTGTGAAAAAAAAGATAATAAAAAACCAAAAACAATTCAACTGATTTATCTCATTTACGAAGAGTTATCGTTTGTACTTGGATATGCATGATTTTTTCAGGTTGTGCGACATATTAAGATACGATATAAATCTTCTCCCTATCCATGCAAAAATCAAAACTAGAAGATTGAAGACTGATTTATACAGAAGGGACACACTGCATAAAGTAGAAACTAATTCATTGATGTGTCCTACTCAATGTTTAACAGATTACTTAGAATGGTGGATACTCCAAGTGATTCATTTTATATTTAGGTTTTCAAGTATTTTAAATCATGTAATTTCTATAGACTGCCAAAAACTAACACTTTTATCTGAGACACGTAAGCGATTTTATCATCATCATACTGCTATCGGGCACAGAGCGTATTCACTACAGGAGCTACTTGTTTAGTCAAGGGAGTATTTAAAGCCGTGTTTGAATCTTAAATATGATACGACAATGTTAGCTACAACTGATTTGTGAATAATTTTCTTTTTAAGCTGTATTTTCCTTCTGGGAAATGAAGTTTTCCCAATCAATCCAGATTTTAGGAACAAGCTTAATTTACACCTTCAACTGATTCTTTTTTTTTTTTTTATCAACAATTGCCATCCTACATTGTCATCCTGAACAGATTTAAAGAATTGCGTGCTATTTTGGACATAAATGAATAAAGTTAGCTAACATTATCGCAACCTACAATATCTGGATTGGTTCATTTTATTTTTATGACTGAATAGGAAAATAGTTTATTTTCGGCTGAGCGTCATGATATATCTTTCTGTTGCCTTCAGTTCGACATTTAGATATATCTACGACGTTTTATCTATTAACGATACCTATTGTCATTCATATATATCCATTCGATATATCCCAATGAACTCGAAATAAAAGACACGAAAGTCTTCCACAGCGGCTTCATACTTCCATATTTTACTGCACATATATGTAAATGTTAACAGTAACCTAACAACTCAACTGTATAACAAACGGAATGACATCTGCTTCTTCATCGATCAACTTCTCATATTTATTTAACAATATTCCATTCGCTTGTATTGGTGTTGGTTTGATAGCCAAGAGCATGTTCTGCATGTGATGACAAATAAGTTGTTGTGTCAATGGTTTCAACAATGTTATTTAAAGTCGGTATTTTGCAAATTTTATGTTTGTTATAACGACCTAATTTACAAATATAACCTGTCATTAGGTCGAATATTGTCTGACGTGTTTCATATCAATTGTTATGTGTTCCCTAATACTACTTTTGATTTAGGATTAATTCGTTGATCTGATTGAGGTCTCGCGGCGGGTGTTACCGGTCAAAATGTAATGCTTAGTTCTCGTAGGCAACTGATCCCACCTCTGGTGTATCCAAAGCTCTGTATTTGCTTAGTCTTAATTATGTTTTCTTTATGAAATCAATAATTGTTCATTATCTTCACTTCTTCTAATGCATGCACCAGTAAAGCTTCTTAGTTAGGAGTACTGCTAACATCGAGATGAAATGGAAAGTCAAAGAGATCTTGACAACTTCATTGAACTATAGACAATGCATTTCATGCTTCCATTAAGTTTACTGTTGGAATTTCACATCTAGTAATGTCTAGTCTTCTAAGATTTGTACGGAAATGTAGTTTAGTCTCCACGCCAAACCTACTGACTCTCATCTCTGTCCCAATGCCGTCAAGATGCCATCTTCCCCATTCGTTAAAAAGAGTACCAAAAGGTTTAACCACCAGAGTCCATCGCATATTGTCCGTTACTGCACATTATCAAGAACAGAGCACCAACTGAAAAAAAACATCTGTGCAAAGAGGGACTATCAAACGCCAAAAGTGCAAGCAGCTATTGATGAAATGCCAAAATACAACAGAAAATCCTCCTACCATAATATTACAAAGAAAAATTTATCGGTGTCAGTTCCAATGGAAACAGCGTACTGAAAGACCTGATCAAATTTCTGAAGCATATTCCCATTCTTTAAAATAACCAACGAATGACAGACATCTTCATAAAGTGTCTATGGCTTCCTTGACGTCACAAAAATCTTAAAGACAGTGTGGTGTACTGATGGCAGAAGCCTGATTTGCAAACACGGTGCTAGTTCAGACAGTTTTAAGAGCCCTGTCACCGTCCGATGCTACACATCCTGACGCAAGGATAACTGCTTCTACCTAATAAGCTGCACGGTCTGTGACAAACAACACGTTCAACGTTGAGTAATTAATGGTCTACCATTACAACCAAACGTGGCAATGAACCCCTTACCAAATACTAATGGGACCCATGCGGAAGGGAAAAGCACGAACACAATGTGAATGCGTAGTCTGACTTCATTCCGGCCCTGAACAAACTCCACGACCTCATCAGAATGAATGTGGCCTAGCTACCCTTTTTATTACTTATTGTTGTTCTGTCTGTTTTACACTGTCATATATTTCTAATTTATTCATTGTTTATTTATTGATTTTTGTTGGCCAATAATAGTTCTACTTAGTCCCTCGATTTGTTTCTCTATATTTTATCATTATACTGCAATACCAGTATTTATTTATTCTAACTTTACAGTTCTATGCTAGTTTTGGACTTCATCCCGCGTAAAGTCACTGAATTCAGTTTAGTGTTGAGTCTCGTTGGAAACAGACATTTTCACAAGTGTGTATGAGACTTTTTTTTAATTTCGTAAGCACGAAATAATATTCATTCCCACGAAATTTTCTTAATTCAGAGTACGCTATATTTCATTGCCAAAATCAATATATAAACAAAAACTCATTTATTTAATGATTTCATATTGCTGTTATATAATGAAAAGTCTAAGATAACTAACAGTATTCAATCTCGTAATTCCTACAGAAAATACGAATCAGGGGATGGGCAAACATAATCTAACTTAACAAATTATATGTGTTGCAATTATGCAATCTACAATAAATCTGTAATACGTTTGGTAACTTTAGTTCATATATTTTACATATATGACCGTTCTTTAATACTGGAGTATCATGAACATATGTTGAAATTTGAGAACATTAACATAATAGGCCTTCCATACACTTTCGAAGACTGCAATTTTAGACAATCCGGTACCTAACAATAGACTAAAATTTCAATTTGTTATGTAGAAAACTATAGGAAATAAAAAAAAAGGTTGATTGATTGATTGATTAAATATTGTTTAACGTCCCACTCGAAAATCTTTCACTCATATGGAGACGTCACCATTGCCGGTGAAGGGCTGCAAATGTAGGCCTATGCTCGGCGCTTATGGCCTTTGAGCAGGGAGGGATCTTTATCGAGCCACACCTGCTGTGACAAGGGACCTCGGTTTCTGCGGTCTCATTCGAAGGACCGCCCCATTTAGTCGCCTCTTACGACAAGAATTATTTCATTTATTTCAAGATTCTTCAATGTATGCACACAAATTGGTTTTTTTTTTGTAATATTGTGGTTGCAGCCGTTGAACCTAAACTAATGCCACTGTATTGTCAGCAAAATAAAGCAATGGATTTTAAAACAAAAAAAGCATAAAACATTGAGTATTTTCTGCTAATAAACCCAGACAAGTACATGGTCACAAACTGTATGCAAAGGAGTATTTTACTGATATACAAATGTCCTATGATGCTTCAGAGGTTGATTAATTAATATATAATGAAGTAACACAGAGCTTCAGTTTTGACGTTTTATTTGGACTAGTCCTTAAATGTTATGGATTTACCGAATTTCACAAATTTAGTAGTCCTTTTTATTTGTGGGAACGAATTTTATTTCATTGGAACGAATTTTTATTTCGTGGGAACGAATTTTATTTCGTGGAAACTTCTTATTTCGTGGGAACGAAATTCATTTCGTGGGAAAGAAGTTTTGTTTCGTGGGAACGGATTCTATTTCATAGGAACGAATTTTTATTATCGTGGGAACGAAAATTATTTCGTGGGAACGGATATCTAAAACAAAGTCTCATCTCCCAGTCATAAACCAGCCACCGTGCTACTTTGTATTCCTTTTTATTACATTCATTAACCTTTAATTTCTGTGTAAATAATCATCCTAGAGAAAGGACGACTCGTCCCAAAACTTTTACAATTTCAAATGTTTTGTGTCCTTGGTCATTTTTCGGTTTTCAGGCTTTTTATATTTTTTTAATTGAACCTGGTATTAATATTCTGATCCGACATTTTGGATATTACGTTGCTGAGTTAAGTGCTGAGCACAACTCATTATTCTTTTATGATTATAGGTAGTCATTTTAGAATATCATT
Source organism: Ostrea denselamellosa (assembly GCA_024699665.1). Lineage (NCBI taxonomy): Eukaryota > Metazoa > Mollusca > Bivalvia > Ostreida > Ostreidae > Ostrea > Ostrea denselamellosa. The sequence continues at coordinate 4,237,925 of JAMZEH010000025.1, forward strand.
ATAACGGTGATTGTTCTTTTGAAACATGTTCTTATAATTCCATCAGTACTTTTAAAATAACTATTTTCTCAGCATTTCGCCATCGTGTTATTTGATTCAAATTATAATAAGCTTAATATAAAAGATTGTTGATCTCGCCTCTCTCTCTCTCTCTCTCTCTCTCTCTCTCTCTCTCTATATATATATATATATATATATATATATATATATATATACATTTAAACAAAAGTACAGACACGGATCAGAGATGCATGATGTCTGATAACAGCTTATGCAAATGGGAAAGTGCAAGTCATATTTCAAGTGTACCACAAATACAGTTTTTAATGCTACGTTACTTAAATGAATTAAATTACAGAAAATGTTAACGCAGATTTGACTTTGTGATCACAGATTCCAAGTTAATTTGTAATTTCAAATAATTGACTTGAAAGAACAATTTGTAATTAGAAATTAATCAGCGTTTGTTATCAAATTATTTAGCATTCCAAGTTATAAAAAGAGGTTCATTGGGGAAAAACAATTTAGATCTACTTCGTAAAGCTAGAAAGAATAATAAACCCGTTGGATGGGGTCTTCTTCTGAAGCTACATTAAGTTATACATATTATATCAAAAAGCATTTATTTAATCACGACAGAGTGCTCGCGGCGGGTGTGAGAGTCAATAGGGAATGCTTACTCCTCCTTCACACCCAATCCCACCTTTGGTGTTTCCAGGGGTCCGTGTTGGTCTGCCCAATAGGGGCCTTGCCACACTTGGTGTGTTACGACGGGATGACGATGGTGATCGACCCTCGGATCATCACGGTATAATTGGGGACAGGCTACTTGACGAGAGCTGACGCATTTCTTCGTCTGCGATCGATCAACCCTCGGATCTCCCTCAGTATAATAGGGAAGACGGATCTTGAAGACTGTGATCAGACGTTGCAAAGGATGTGTATCCGGAAATGAATCCCCGCGGGTACGGATCAAAAACCCACCAGCCTCTGTGCTTAATTTGTCTACATAATTTAGATGGTCGCTCAAAGATCCCTATTTATTGTCCAGAAGGAGAATTAAGAATAGTCGTGTGTGCATATCTGTTTATGACCGAAAGCGTCAATGTGAAGTTGACCAGAATCGCACGTCCTGAACTTTATGAGAAAGTCATAGAAGACGAGTTAGACCTCTATCTCTAGAAGACAGATTACCTCTAGCACCGAAGACGAAGAAATGCGTCAGCTTTCTTGGAAATATGGTTTGATAGTTTTGGGAGATATGTTTAGTTTTAGCTACAATAAAGTCTAGAGAATGTTACACTCTACTATGGGACATACGCTTTTTCATAATAGAGGGAATAGGATTCTGAATCCTATATTTAATAAAAGCTATGCCTGGTTTAAGCAGAATATGGGAAATAAAAACCTATTTAGGTTCTTATGTATAGTATGGATTTATCAATGTAGTGATTTTATGGTGTTGGGGAATAAGAAAGCGTGCACGATATAATGTAGAATAAATGGGATTTTTTAAAATTTATTTTAAATATTTTTTATAAACATGAAGTATTAATGGAGTGGGTATTTTAAAGGATAATGGTAAAAAGCTAGAACTGCATGGGGTCAGTGCTATGTTGGTTGTATATTGGTGTTTTGATATGTGGCGGTGGGCATGTGTTGTCGCCGGGACACAGAGTTAGTCATTGTCACCATATTGCCTGTAACAGAGTAAATTGTGCTACTGTATTTATGCATTATTTTTGGTGATAAGATGAAATCTCTATAATCATGATAAAGAAAAAAGAACGAGTGTCTATCCGTTGGAGGACTCTCTAAAACTTTTTTTTTTTTTTTTTTTATACACATTGTTTATGAAATTTGAACTGGAATCCATCAATACCTGGTAATTTGTATATTCAACATTTTTAAAACAAAATTCTGTCTCGGATATCGCCTCTTGACATTTTACAGATTCTTACGCGTAAAGCGTAGGAATGTATATATTATTGTAAAAAAAGATATTCATTCATTTTGAGTAAAGATGAGCACAGATTCTTACAGACCTCTAATTTTGTAAGTTTGGATGACCTTAATATATATCTATACTATTACGAGGTCGAGTCATTTATTATCCATCCTATGCCATTTCCGATTGACCAAGACGGTCACGATTTTCATGCCTTGTTTCAAGACATGTTTTATACCTGGATACAAAATTGCACGCGTATCGAGTCATTCTTTAATAAGATATTGAATGTCAAATATGGCTAGTGATGCGAAGGCGTGCTTTTAACCTGAAGCTGAGTATCGAGCTGTAATTAGGTACTTGTATTTAAGTTAGCCGATGTTCATGGGTCAGTGATGCGACGGCATGCTTTCCAGCTAAAGTTAAATACCGTGCTGTAATTCGATATGTGTATTTAAAAGGTAAAACAGGTAAAGAATTACACATCGAGTTAGCCGATGCTTATGGTTCTGACCACCTTATACTCAGATTAAATTCCTTGTAGGGGAATTCAAACGCGGTTGAACGTCTTTAGAAGATGAAGCCAGGTCTGGACGCCCACTGGATGTGTAACAAAGTTCGGGATTTGGTAATACTCTGATAGGCGAATTTAGATGGACGAAATAGCGCAGGCATTAGTCATTTCGCAAATTAACGTTTCAACAATATTACATGATCGTTTAGATATGCGGAAGCTAACAGCCGGTTGGGTCTCCAAATCCCTTTGCGATGAGCAATTGGCAACCAGAGCATCAGTAGGCAGTGCCTTGTTGATGCGTATTAGATCAAAATATGATTTTCTTTTGCGTCTGGTAACTGTAGAAGATACTAGTGTTCATTTTCATGAGCCAGATAATAAAGCTTAGAGTCGTCAGTGGGTAGGGCCAAAGAAGTTCAGGACGCAACCATCTGCTGGAAAGGAGATGGTCAAGGTATTTTGAGACGCAAAAGGCGTAAATATGTTGGACTTTTACCCAAGAGAAGTACAATAACTGGAGTGTACAATGCAAACTTGCTAGACCAGCTGAGAACCGCCATCTGTATAAAACGCCGAGGTAAACTTTCTGAAGGCGTTTTGCTGCAGGACAACACGAGAGTCCACACTTGCAAAGTAGCAATGGATACTGTAGAGCGAAAAGGGTATGAATTAATACCACATCCTGCCTACTTACCTGACCTAGGTCCTAGAGACGTCTTCATTTTCACAAAGACGAAAAAAAGATATCAGTGGACGGACGTCATTTCCGGTCTGAGGAAGTCGTAACAGCAGTTTAGGAGTGGGTCAATGAAAAGGACCCTGACTTTTTCAGTTCTGCGCTGATGGCACTTGAACACCGTTGGTCTAAGTGCATTACACATCTCAACTGAAAATAAGTTAGGCTGGTTACTAAGTGATTCGTCCTCGTACGTTCACTGGGCTTTACTTTATTTAATGTGATACAGTTTAGTAAATAAAGTTTTCTCCTCTATAAAGGACAAATGCACTGTAATGAAAATAATTTTTTTGACAGTAGATATCAAACTTCTGAATTTCTGAATTCTCCAAAAATCTGCGCAATGGATAGAGGATTTATCAAGTACCTGTACTGAACAAGACATCATGACTGATATCAATTTAGACCAGTTAAAGACTTCGAGTTCCAAATCCATGAATGAAACTACGGTCTTACTAAAATCATTAACGAACCTACCTTGCACCCGACTGACGAACAATAGAAGTACTTTGATTGTTTATATATGTGGATCATCCCGTGTTCTACAGATCTGATGAAGTAATACCAATCCAGCTGAGCGATCATCACATGATGTATTCGGTGGAAAATAAATTCAAAATGATTCCCAGCTTGACCATATTTATGTAAAATATAGGGATAAACGAAATTGATTGTGAGCGATTTAATTTATTGATTTGCAAGCTGTTGATTGAAATCATTACAAGACATCGACAGTACGTGGCCGTCTTTCTACTGTCGACAAGCGTAGCCGTGGAAAGAACGACGCATCCGCAGTGACTAGTTGAAATGGATAAATAAAGACATTTCAAAAATGCAACAAAAGGATCTATTATATCGTCGGGCAATAAACTCACGTGATAAATCCGATTGGTTACTATACAGTGAAAAACGAGGCAGTGACTAAAGTTAAAACTGCAAAATTTGATTAAAAAATGCATTAAATCAAGCCGATGCAAAACCAAAAGATATTTGAAGGGAATTAACAAAAACAAATTAACAACAAAATCAGCATTGGCTACGTCACTATACTCAGAAATGAACGGAGAATCACATTTCGGTGCAAAAGATTTTGTCAATACATTTATCATAATTGTAATTTTTAACTAACTGGGTGGAAATGTGACACATTGTAATTTTTGTATTTACACCCATTCAACTGCCAAATTACAATGTGACCCTATTAACGACTTCTTTTTCGGTATTGGCATGCATTTACTGAGCAATTTGATAGGTTATTGCTCGAACAATTAATACCAAGAGGAGTTTTTAGTTTTTCATATATTTCTTTTATCAAAAAGAACTAAAAGCTATGCTATCTGGTTAGATCCCATTTCTGTAAGATTGTTGAAAAATAGCTTTGGTGTGATTGCCGAAATTTTAATATTTTTGTTGAACGTGTCTTTAAGAAATAGTGAGATTGCATCCGAATGGAAGAAAGACATATTTACAGTGCAGACCTATTTTTAAATCTGGCGACAGTTTTAGAGTGAATGATATCGACCTGTGCCCTTTTTACAAATTGTCAGTGAAATTATAGAAAAATATGTTTTAAACTCATTTTGCTAGTATTTGTATAAAAACAATATTTTTTTTTTTATTATTATTTATAGTCGCCTGAGCAATTTTTCAGCTATCCGGCGACTGAAAACAATATTTTAAATGAATGTCATTCTGGTTTCAGACCAAAGCATTCTTGTGAAGTGGCACTGCAAAACATCAATGCTAAATGATTAAGTAATATAGACAGTGACAAATTAACAGGTGGGTTTTTTATTGATCTTAGTAATGCCTTTGACATTGTAAACCATCAAGTATTGTTACACAATCGTTTATCATTTGGTATTTTTCAGAATTCTTTTAAATGGTTTCAGTCTTACCTTAGCGGAAGATCGTAATATGTTAGATGTAAAAGTGTCTTGTCTGATGAGAAAGATGTTACAATAGGAGTGCCTCAGGGGTCCAGATTGGTCCCTTTGTTCTTCATTTTATTTGTTAATGATTATCCTAAATGTCTGAAGCACTCAAATGTCACAATACGTACAGGTGGTACAGCACAGGATGTTTCACATAAATCTATTGATGTTACTGAATATAAAGGCTGTACGACGATCTTTTAAACTCTATCAAGTAGATGAAAAATAATAATCAAACAATGACCTTTAAGAAAACAAAATGTATATTAACGGGTACTATAAAAGAAAAACTTAAAGTACAGACATGTGTATTAAACTAGGTCAAATTGTTTTAGCTACTGTTAAAGTTGACAAACTTTTTGGTGTAGAAATAGATGATTGTTGATTGTTTGTTTGTTTTATGTCCCGTCGAGAATTTTTCACTCATATTGAGACGTTGAATAGATGAGAATCTCGCTTTTGTCTGTGAACATTGATTTTTTTTCATGCTAGAAAATTTCACAGGAAATGGATATTTTACGTCGTCAGCAAACGTTTACGTCAAATGCAGCACTATTGAAAATTAATGACATTGCTATCTTTCTTCATTTTAATTATGGTTGCACTATTTGCTGTTCAGCCAAAAGCAAGGTGTTTGTCGGTAGATTTTCAAATTACAGAAAAGGGCCGTCAGAATTATTGTGAATGTAAGAGTAACCCAGACACCTACTGTTGATATTTTAGTGTTCGTAAATGGATAATCATTAATTTTCTTTGATATAAGGAACACTTGTGCATGCTTTTAAGGTTCTGAAAAGTAAGGCACCAAAATATATGAATGTTTTCAATTTTGTCAGCCAAATCAGTGCAAAGGTAACAAGACGTTGTGTTAGTGGCATTTTATACATACCAAAAGCAGGAACTGAATATTATCAACAGTATTTTAAAGTGTTGTCCGCAATTGTATGGAATCAGCAGAACGAGTTTGTCAGAACTTATGGTTCTCTTGCAGCTTTCAAATCAGCATGTGTGCAGCATTATAATCAAAACATTTTGGTATTGCCCAATTACAGAAAAGTATACTCATTTCATTGATAGCATGTATACATTATCTATATTCTATCCTATTATTTCTCTGTCTGTGAATATCTTTTCTGGAGGCCCACAATTTCAACTAGTCATTTTGTTACTTACTGCGATAAACCCATAGGGATCCGGGTTAGAATAGATCCTCAATACCTCTTCTTTGTCGTAAGAGAGGACTAAATGGGGCGGTCCTTCGGATGAGACCGCAAAAACAGAGGTCCCATATCACAACAGATGTGGCAAGATAAAGATCCCTTCCTGCTCGGAGGCCATAAGCGCCGAACATAGGCCTAAATTTTGCAGACCTTTACCGGCAATGGTGACGTCTCCATATGAGTGAAAAATTCTCGATTGGGACGTTAAACAATATATATATATATATATATATATATATATATATATATATATATATACTCTGCAAAAAAAGAAACGCATAATGGATTTTTTAAGACTTTAGTAGATGTATTTTGGATTATGATTTTACAATAAAAAATGTAGATATTCACTAGAATTGTTTCAATTGAAAAAAATTACAGTCCAAACCTTAGATATTGGTGAAAAAAAAGTCAGATCATCACAGTTAAGAACACTTCCTGTCACGTTTCAGTTAGTACCGTGTATGACCACCTCGAGCTGCCAACACAGTTCTGCATCTCCTTGGCATAGAGTCAATCAATGTTCTTACGTTATTGCGTGGAATTGTTCGCCATTCCTGTTGTAACATTTGACGGAGCTGATCGAGGGTCTGAGGCGGAGGTTGGCGCAGGCGCACACGTTTATCCAGTTGGTCCCATAAGTGTTCAATCGGATTCAAATCCGGTGATTTGGAAGGCCATGGTAGCACATTAATGTTGTTCTGCTGAAGGTAGTCAATTGTTAAGCGGGCTGTGTGAGGCCTAGCATTGTCATGTTGGAATAACTCCCTCTGTCGGTCAATTACGCGCATAAGGTGAGGTTGGAGAATTTCGTCTCTGTACCTTTGAGCCGTTAAATTGCCCGGGACATGTACCAGTTCTGTTTTACGGTCATTAGAGATCGCCGCCCACATCATGACGCTACCTCCACCGAAGCTATCCACTTCTTGGACACACGCGGAAGAGAAACGTTCATTCCTGCGCCGGTATACACGGATTCTTCCATCACGTTTCTGTAGCAGAAAACGGGACTCATCGCTGAACCAGATTCTACGCCAGTTGCGGAATGTCCAGCCCCTCAATCTGTTGCACCATCGGACTCTTTCTCGTCTGTGTAACGGTGTCAAAACTGCTCCAAAATACGGTCTTCTGGATCTAATGCCATATTGTCGAAGTCGGTTGCGGACTGTCTGCGAGCTGATTCTTCTCAATCCAGGTATTCCGACTGCAGTAGCTGTTGCAGCAACGGTTCGATTCCGTAGATGAAAGACCCGGATGTAGCGATCTTGTCCAGGAGTCGTAATGCGAGGTCGCCCACTCCTCGGTCGGTCATAGTAGAGCCAGTCTGCTGGAATCTGTTCCACAGCCGAGAAATTGTGCTCTGATTTACGTTTTCAGTTCGTGCAATCTCACTTTGGGATACTCCGGCCTGGAGACGGCCAATGCCGATATTTCGAGTAGCAGGGTCCAACCTTGGCATGGCAGCATTTTAACGTTATGATGAATTCAAGCTTCAAACTTCGTCCTTTTATACGCTTTAATGTAGTGGTTGAATTAAGCACAAAGTTCTCGTGAAAAACGTAAGCCAAATTCCATGGCGATAGAGGTGATGTGCAATTTTAGAGAGTCGCCGAGCTAATTTGGCAGAGAGCCAAATCAAATGAACACACCTTTAAAGTTTCATACTTACCTGTAAAAAATCAATTACTCAATTGACCATTTCAGTTTACCTGGTAAAATACATAATTTGCATTTTTAAAATTTTAAAAGGGCTATGCGTTTCTTTTTTTGCAGAGTATATATATATATATAATCTTTTGATTAGGGGGTAGACAAATCTATTACATGAAATTAAGCTTTAAAGCGTCATATGGTTTAAAATGCTTATTGATATCAATAAATATCCATTTCATTTGTCTAACTACATTAAATATTAATGAATAAAATATGGTTAATATTCATTTTCCACAATTTATCTCGTTTTCAATGGATTTCAGAGTGAACATTTTCGCCGTGTTTCGGTCTGTAAACATATGTTCCCCTCCCGTAAAACAACAACAGATTTAGTATTTTGCTAAATGACAATTAACAATACCTGTAAAAGGTAAGTTGTGTTTCATGGAGGGGATATTTTAAAGATATTTTTCGTTTTCCATTGGTTTCTACAATGCATTCCGTGGGGATTCAGGTTATTAGAATAGATTCTCAGTACCCCTAGCTTGTCGTAAAAGGCGACTAAATGGAGGCGGTCCTTCGGATGAGACCGCAAAACCCGAGGCCCGTGTCACAGCAGGTGTGGCTCGTTAAAGATCGCTTCCTGCTCAAAGGCCATAAGCGCCGAGCATAGGCCTAAATTTTGCAGCCCTTCACCGGCAATGGTGACGTCTACATATGAGTGAAAGATTCTCGAACGGGACGTTAAACAATATATAATCAATCAATCTATAATAAACCTCAATTATAAAGTTATCTTTGTTTTGTCAAATCAATCAATCAATCGTTCGCAGTACTTTATACCAATGCTTAGCGCTTACGGCCGTAACAGTGAGGGTTCTTTAACGTGACAACGCTTGCCGCGATACAGGCCTCCATTTTAAAGGTCATATCCGAAAGACCCGTGATTCTCACTTAAATGACGAGCGTTTGACGAAAGGAGCAATCGCTACCTATGTTTACGCTTTAGGTGGTGATTGTAACGTTGGTTACTAATGTGTCAGTGAAACAATGAGACATGGTATTGTTAAAAGTTTTTTTTCATAATGTATTCAAAACTCCCATGATAACCTTCGACAAACTTCAGATTTAATATGATGGGTGATGATTTCTATTGGGAAAAGATATTTTCGGTATTAAATAATTCAGTTTAGAATTCATGGATTCATATATGACATATGACGATTTTTATTCACCTTGGTGATAGTGACCCTTGGGGGATGATTTATTGAATTCCAGTTTATTCATCGAATATCTACAAATTCAATATTCAAACATCCTTCACATCAGTAATCACAATTATACTTAAGGCTGATCTATACACCAATCAAAACTACTGATAATTCAGATAAATCCTTCACAGTTATGCATAGGGAAGGCATCCATAACATCTCCTTCATACCTGTTGGTACCAGTCTTATTCCAAAATGAAATTCCTGAAATACTTCTGTGCTTATGGTCATGATGTTTGTAAACTGTGTCATGCTTTTATGATCCTTGTAACCAAAATCATCATTGATTCTTTTAACCACAATTGGTTGGTTGCACGTGTATATTGTTTAACGTCCTCTCGAGAATTTTTCAGTCATATGGTTTCTGGTGATTGGCCGAAAAACTTAGGCCTATGCTATTTTATTTTGCAATTACAAAAAAACTCATTTGCAAAATTGCAAAGTTTTTTTTAAAATATAGAATGTAGGCTGGAATCCAGGGTAACCGTCCATAGTTCTTTGTGGTACTTCACCTGGTGACGTTTCAGTAAGAGTGACGGGTCGTTAAACAAACAAACAATTAATCAATTATCGTTGAAAATCTTAAATCTCCGTTCTTTATTGAATTTTTAGATGTAATTATATACACAAATGAACAGATTTGACGTTAAGAAATGAATTCAGTAGCAATGTTGACAATAAGTGAAACATGTATCAAATGAATTCAGATTGTATGCATGGTGCATGAATTGATTTATGGACACTTTGTTGTATGGCAAGGCTCTGGTCAGTCATGGATCACCAGCTGATGAGATAGACATGTAGATCACCAGCTGATGAGATAGACATGTAGATCACTAGCTGATGATACAGACATGTGGATGATATTTGTTAATTCTTGTCTATTTTTGCATATATTCATAGTTTTGCCGGACAAAATCTTCCTCTCGTATTTTCTTTGAAAGATTAGATGACAGGGGCCAATCCAAAATGATCAAAGACACTTGAAGAAAAGTAATATAGTGCCATCCCTTACCATTAGATGAATAACTATCATATTTGTAGAAGTGGAAGGGTAATTCATCTCAGATTGGATACAATGTCCGTTTCATTTTGTGAAGATGTTTTATTTCTTTAGGAAATAAAGAGAGATTCCTTTAGCATTGCCATTTAACAACGTTACTTCATCATCATTAACAACGCTATAAAGTTATATACAAAATCAATTCTTTTTTTTTAAACCAATGAGTTCCTTAAGATAACATGTACTTGAATCGAACACCATAGATCAGTGTTGGGCTATGGAAAGCCAACGGGGTCAAAATCATATCCCTGTACCTGTGTAATTGTATCGGTATTTTGAATGGTGCTTTGCATAGATACAAATAAACAGTTACAAGAATAGAATTTTGACCCCCTTGGCTTTCCATACTGAGCGTCCTGTGAATTTATCAGTGTCACACCCTTTCCGCCTTACATTTTATCACAGAAACAAGTTTTCTTCAGAAATGTTAATTTCAAGAAACAAACTTACAAAACACTGATACTGTAGTCATGAAGTCACGATAACAGAAATTCAGAAAAAAAGGCATCATGATATATACTTTTGCACGAAATATCACTGATGTGAATCCAAAATTTTGAATTTTTTTTTTCTTTTAATTTTACAGATTAGAGCATTTAAACCCATTTTGTGCTGGTGGCAATTTCAATTAAGATGGGTATCGTAGTTTTATTTTATTTATTTATTTTGTTGCTGTTTTTTTTTTCCGTCCCATCTTTCAATGTTTTAGAGAAATCGCCAGCTGCATAGGTAAAGTGAAATAAAATTTGATCTGTACGTAGCGCTCAAAACCAAGACCACTTCTATACCATGACAGGAAACCTTCGTTTTTAAAGTCATATCCGAAAGATCCGTGAATTTCACTTCTAACGCCAGACCCTAGACGAAAGGGAAATTACTCTGTCTGTTAGGTCTAACGAAGGGCGGAGATCCAGAGTCGAACCCAGGACCTTTCGGTCCCGTTGCAAAGTAAGTCCCAATTACATTACTAAACTACAGCGACCAATAGTTTTAGTACAAATGGCAAATATTGATTTGAAATGATTTTAAAACATAATTTTAAAAAAATCATACCATGTTTGAAGTTGAGGTGGTTAGTAATGGACTATTCTAAATATGAATCTTTAAATAAATATGATTTCACCATTTGTTATTTGTGTTAACAAATCATTCTACCCCGATTTTACAGATATATTCCTTTGGTTTTAAAGAATGCCTCTACCCAGGGTAGAACTATTCACACAGCTCGAATGAGCAATACGTAAGAAAAAATTGCTATGGAAAAACGAGCATTTTTCATACATGGTCAGTCACTAAAAATGCTGATGCCTTTTATACAGGTTTTGTGATCTAACTTTCCTTTGATGAAATCGAAGTTCTTTGGGATAGCTGTAAATATTACAGGCATCACCATTTCCGCATATAATGGCAAAAATATATACATTTAATGCATGGACAATATGTCTGATATATACGCGGTCCAAACACCACGAGGCATGGCTTTTCACGTAATAAATATCATTTAGCTTTGCAGATTGTGGACAATGGTGTTAATTCAAAAATAGTTTCAAGATATGATGTTGGAATGAACCACACTGGTTTTGTTTGACGGACGGTGAGCTGACATGCACAAAATAATGCATTACCTGATGATTAACTGCATACTTTGAATATCACTGCCAGACATCAGGTAGAGGAGAGGATAAAGGCTTGCTTGAGCGTCACACTGCTTCTGAAAAAAAGATTCTCGTCAATTACCGACACATTGTAGTAATTTCTTTGTCAGTAAGCCTCGATCCATAGGTCATTGAGAATTAATGATCGTCTTATTGCGTGCATAAGAGGCTTTGTTCATGAGCAATTAATTCAAACAACAGCATTCGACTCTGGGATTTAACATATGTGTGCGTGTGTGACACCGAGATAAACGTTTATCACCGTACTAAAGGGTGATATATGCAAACATTGGCATTAACTAGGGCCAATTTCATATAGCATTACTTTGGTGTAGCACTTTAGTTTATGCAAAGTAAAAAGAGACACACTTTTCATTTTATTTCTAGGGTCAACCTTTGTAATCAGAAGCAATCGCTCCTCACGAAAAAGCGAACGTGCGAGGGCGACAAAACGAAAGTGCAAAGTTGAGAGGGCCAAGTAGTTTATCTAATATCGCTCGTATGCCTTCACACTTCACACTATTGCCCTTTGCTCTCGCACTTGTGCCTCTTAATCAGTCAGAAATTGTCGATACGCATAGGTGAAACCAGATAAGAAGAATTGGAGTACATTTTTACCATAACGGTACACATTTACTAATATCCATATAAGGACCTGCTAATTTCATTTTTAAATTTATAAAACTGTTACAACATGTATAGAATTAGCGAATTACCATGTACACCTGTACAATGTACATACGGTGACCATCAGAAGAAAAATATGCGATTTTCCTGTATTGTTTGCCCCGCGTAACAAAACAAACAAGACACTGTATATTTTTTAAAAGTATAAATACTTTCAAAAACGTAAAATATGGATATCATTGACCTGTGAGTTATTTAAACGTAACAGCTGAAAATCACCTGACCTATTCATATATGGTAATGATTTCCATGTTTGAACGATGGTAAAAGTCAAAGAAGGCTAGAACTCTATACTCATTACGTAAAACATCGCATAGTATAGTTATCTGTTATCCTATATTTGAATAAATTATGATTTATTGTAATTGAAAATTTCATTCTTCAAAACTGAACAAAAAAAAAAAAAAAAAGAAACATTCTTCACAATTAAAAAACAAATTCTTCACAATTGCATTTCATTCATGAGGAAATGCCTGTCATTGCAACTTTTGAAGATATCAAAGGCAAAAACATTGCAAATATAAACAAAAAATGAATGTGAATTTTGGATTATTCATTTTTATTTCAGTCACTAAATTTAAGTACTAAAATATCATACCATTAAACGATGCTCCATATCTGGTAATAACTACGCCGACAGGTGATAATAACAAAAATGGATAGAACTAGTTTTTAACAAACATGTATTCATTAATATTGTTTATGATGAAAGAAATGCTTATTTCAGAGGACATATACGAGGAACAATTCAGTGAATGTAAATATTTGTACAAGATGGTCATGGCGATGCAGACAGTATTTTATTAGTTCCGTATTTTATTTCAAAACTCTTTCCAACAAACTCATTGTTAATATCTGAACCGGAACTGCATATAAACGATTCAGCTTGATGACTAAACACGTACATATGTACTTGTTCGTGTTCTTGCATTCTGCATGAACTGTACATATCAACACAAACTTGTTATGAATCATGCCTAGTCTCTTTAATCATATTGAGTATTTCATTACGTTAATTGAAAAATGCACCGAAACCTTAAAAATTCCATCCTTCAACCCTTTAAGCTTGTACACAATCTTTTGCTATATCTAGTTCAGTTAAACCATGATTTAAAACTTCAGCATCTATACTGACGGACTTTAAAAACGCAACACTTGATAATATTATATATTGTAAATTTGTTCATAAATTTATATCTAATACACAAATTCATAGTGGAATATTATAAACCATGTTAACTGAGCACTAGTCTTTGATTTTGAGCATCATTTTATTCACAAAGAGGCTACAGTTGAAACGAATGTAAATGAGGGATGCGTCAAAAATGTGGTTTTGTTGACTAGTACCTAGTATGACCTCCATCAGCAGTGATGACGGCGCGAAGGACACGTGACATTGATTGACAAACATTTCGGATGGTCCTTTGAGGAATATTCTGCCATTCCTCCAACAAGGCTCCACCCAATTCTTGCGGATTCTGAGGCTGAGGCTGTCGGCTGCGCACACTTCTCCCCAGCTCGTCCCACAAATGCTCGATTGGATTTAAGTCTGGGGACATAGCGAGCCAATACAGGACGTCAATGGCGTTCGTTTGAAAAACGTTTTGTGTCAATATTTCCGTATGTGTGCGCGCATTGTCTTGTTGGAAAATTAACCCACATCCTTGCCTATGCTGCTTCATTAATGGTGCTAAAACAGGCTGTAAAATTTCGACCACATACCTCATAGCAGTGAGGGTTCCATTTAAAACGACCAGTTGTGACCGAAAATTGTGGTTAATCGCACCCTAAATCATGACCCCCTCCCCTTCAAACCTGTCGCGCTCGAGGACACAATTGTCTGCAAAACGTTCATGTAAATGACGGTAAACTCAACATCTGCCGTCGTCGTTGCTAACGCTAAATCTGGACTCATCTGCGAATACAGCATGTGACCAATTTTGACGTTGTTGAGTCTTTGCTCATTGCAATCTGTACCGTTGATGATGCGGTTTAAGCTGTAGCCCTTTATACGGTCTTCTGCAGCGGATCCCATGGCGCTTAAAAAATCTGGAAACGGTTTTAGGATAAATAGGCCTTCCATGACGTCCATTGATTTCTCTCGCCGTGGTCGCAGCGGCCGTAAACCTATTGCGCAGATTACGTTGCCGTATGAACGCTTGTTGCCGTGGCGTTGTCATAAACGGTTGACCAGGTCTTGGGCGATCATTTAGGGGTCCTGTCTGATGGAATCGTGACAACAACCAGCTAACTGTACAAGGATGGACATTAAAACGCCCTGCAACCTCACGCTGACTAACGCCTGCTTGCAGCATACCAAGTGTCTGATTACACATTTCATTGCTTAAGCGCAGCATAGTCTTGGATTTGAATTGTTTCTTTTAGTGGTGTCTATGCTTTCACCCACAAAGTTGTTTTATCGCGTCACAACACGCAAACAATGAACACAGATCTAGAGGTGGGTTTTAAAAATCAATACGATGTATGGTGGGTAAAAATTTTGCAATAAAAGTTTTATATATAATGTTTTCAATGAATAAATTTAAAAAAAACCTTGTGTTGCGTTTTTAAGGTCCGTCAGTAAATTAATCCTATATGTATTCAGAATTACCAAAAACAAAATTTTTGATATTGCAGTTTTGAACGACATTATATAGGCACAAATGGTGCGTGTTCATTAGATTTACTTGCCGTATGTTACATTTGTGTACAATTAATGAACTTTCAATCATGGGTATTTTTCCCAGTATGGCAATTCCCCAGTTAATTAAAAATTTCATCAACACCGTATCAAATAT
This sequence comes from Ostrea denselamellosa, assembly GCA_024699665.1. NCBI lineage: Eukaryota > Metazoa > Mollusca > Bivalvia > Ostreida > Ostreidae > Ostrea > Ostrea denselamellosa. The sequence continues at coordinate 4,253,407 of JAMZEH010000025.1, forward strand.
TTTTGAAAGTTTATTAAACATTGACAGAAAGACGATCGCTTACATTATCGGACGTTTATCTTGTAATCTGTCTATCCCGGTCTAGGTGCTTCTAAACTAGAACCACATTTTCCTGCCTATGAGAGACGGCAGTTCTCTGGGTAAGATGGAAAAAAATCAACTCATTTATTTTCATATTTTTATCAGAATACAGATTGCAATATTCGAGTTACAAAAGCAAGTCTAGATTTGCCCTATGAATATGAACTTGTGTGTGTGTGGTTGGGGGGGGGGGGGGGGAGTGCATGTTTATTTGAATAAGATTTGTGCTTCACTTCATTCAATACACTTCAAGATGTTTAAGTACGAGCACAGAAGTCTGCTTGCAAGGCGAGCTCTAATGGCAGCACGTGTAAGAGAGAAAATTAGTTCAAAATCCGAAGTTTGGGTTACATTGTTTGCCATCATAGTCTTAGTTCGAGTCACGTGACTTACGGAAGTCGTCGCCATGACTCATCTGCACAATTCTTCCATTGGTAAGAAAGAACAGTTAGGATTTTTGAATACGCAGATAACATTGTGGAATTACACATTGTGAAATATGTACAAGTGTTGCGGTAACTTCAAGCTGTGATGTTAAAACGCAGAAATATTTCAGTATCAACTTAACTTACTAATTCCAGAGTAAAAACATAAGCAGCATTATAAACGATATACCAATAGTTTCACGATTCAATAAACAATAAATATTGGCCATGGCAGCGAAGTCAGTATTTTTCTTTCATCCATGCATGCAATATCTCCATCTTCGCATGCCAAGGGTTTTCGGTCCACTCCACTCCCCACAAACCCCTGGCAGATTACGCCACAAAAACTGTGGCCATGTTTTCATTGGTTCCAAGGATCGATCTTGGAACCAATGAAAAGATAGCTTTAATTCAAAAGAAACACGCGTGTCAAGAAGCCAAGCACGAGTTTCGGGATCGATCTCTACGATGGAACTGTGTCGGTTATGTGGGGGTCAAGTGCCACTAAAATATCGTAGGGTAAATTTTCAGCTTTATTTAAAGTTTTTAAACAACTGTCAGAAGTTCTTAATTACAGTCCCTGTGAAAATGACAATATGTCCCAGTATATCATGCATACTTCAACAAGTTAAACAGGTAAAAAAAACATTGACTGTGACCTCGAAAACAAAGTTCAGGCACTTCAACCACATTGCAAGATTTGTATCATAATCTGTATGAATACAAGTATGCGATTCAAACGTCGGTACATATAAACGTAACTGGAATTTCCTCTTACCACGTTGATCTTTCCTGTTCTGTTGCTAGTGATATTCTCATTCCTGTTTTATACTTTTTATACGCGTAATTGGTCTGCCGTTAACTTTACTTCAAAGACTCTTTAGTTGATTTCGCCATACTTGTTTACATTTATAACGAACAGCATAACGAAAGCCATTACCCAGTTGGCTAGTTTATGAAGTTCAAATTCAGAAGGTCACTGTTACTGTAATATGAAATACGAGCTTCGGGAATACTGGAGCTAAGATATCATATGCGTATGTCGTTGCCTAGATTTTCTACCACTATCAATTTCGATTGTATGCTTATGTAATTGAGTGAGAAAGACTTTCATGATAACTAAACTGCATTTGCAATCGAAATACCACATTCATTTATACAGAAATTCGGTTCTAGCCTTTTAACCTCATCTACATGCGCGAATCTGGCGAATAATTGCCTCGATTCGAAGCGATTTATACACTCAATCTACATGCAAGTTTTTGTTTGGTTTTTTTTTTGTGTTTTTTTGTTTGTTTTTTTTTTTAGTCGGTTACGTGCAGGTATGTGAAACGAAGAATCAGACCGATGCATGACGTCAATTTAAAAAATTCATTCTGATATAAGTGTATTATTTTCAATCAATACTTTGGATAAACCCAATCATTGTTGCGAAAAAAAAACTGTCGTAACAGTACATATAACAATTCTATTCCTGAATTTTATTCAGTTCACAATGAGTCATGTTGAACGCACTTAGTCTGAGACAGATACTGTTTAACACCTTCATTTTGTTGTTGATGATAATATTCTGCGAAGCTGAATATGACGTCACAATACACTGTTTACACGAACTGCGATATCTTTCCTGCGTTACATGATTACATCCCGTTGAGAATTTTTCAAGCATGAGACATCATCAGTACCACAATGTTCAGGGCCGTATCAAAGAGGGCTCTCCACCGTGCCAACGCCTGTACCGCTATTCAGTTAGACCCCCTACTTGATGTGACGAGTTGATGGAGCGAATCACGTGGGGTGCAGGCTTTTCGCGTCAAAATTAAGGTGTAGGCACCATGAAGGTGATGAACTATATCGATACTTTGATTTATGTTGACTTTATATGTAATATAACATTATTATGATTCCATACATATTGTCCATTTAATTATTGACTGATACAGGTACTTTAATGCTGCCATATGGCAACACTTCACTTCAATAACGTCAAAAACTGATGATTGCTTATATATATTGTTTAAGTCCCGCTCGAAAATGTTTCCCTCATATTGAGACGTCACCAGCTCTAGGTGAAGTACCACAAATTTAGACATATGCTTAGCGCTCAGGGCCGTAGCTGTGAGGGTTCTTTAAAGCAATATAAGCTGTCAAAATTGTTATTTTGGGGTCCTAAAATTTAATCGAAAATTTTGTAAACATCTACCTTCTAATACCTGATTTTATCGATTAAACTTTTGACATGTTGTATTTTTTGCATTAAATGCAAAAATGTTCGACAGTTGAAATTAAGTCTTCCCGTACCTTAATTTTCCCGACATTATTTCCGTATGCAATGACCTAAAGTTGAACTCATTCGGCAAAATCAAATGCGCAAGCGCCATATTTCTGGTAAGCACGAAAGATGTCTGACACGAAAGGTTCGAAGCGAGGGAGAAAGCCGACTTTGGAATTTTGCGTAATGTTTCGAGCGATCCCTTAAAACTATCATAACTAAAAAACATACTATCATAACTTAAAAACATATAACATCGTTAACAGTGCCAAAATAATGATGGTAACTAGAATTTTATCTCACCTCGCTGTCCATATTTTAATGACCCGGATACAACCGGATCCACCCCGATCAGCATCAGAATCATTCGTGTCAACATCGGTTATCTTCGGGATTGTCGCCGACGATTAATCAGCTGCCATTGTTAGGGTCAAACGGAATGTCGAGGAATATATTTTTCATCACGTAAAAGTGTGTAAACGATGCATAAGAGAGGAAATTCGATGCAGTTCTTTTTTTCAATCATATCAACGTTCATTTAACCTCTTTTAATGCCACTATAAAAAATTGCAATTTTGGCAGCTTATATTGCTTTAACGCCTACCGTGACACGGGACCTCCGTTTTTAAGATCATATCCGATAGACCCGTGATTCTCACTTCTAAATGCCGAGCGTTTGCGAAGGAGCAATCACTACCTATTTTTCGTCTTAGGTTTGACGCGGTCATGGCACGAGCGTCGACAACCAAGGTGTAAGGGGCACAACAAATGATATAAAAGATATGATAGACAGGACCGCATTTGGTAATATAAGGCTCTAATACTTTGGTAAAGATTTTTTTATTGTTGATTTGAAGGTTTGTTACACATTTTAATATATTTTTCTCCCAACGAACGAAGCCTAATAGACTTTCCTAAGCATAGGACTTATTGATCTTCACCATATACCACTACTATAACCGAATACGCTATACATCTCGAGATATAAAATCTCTCTGTTGTGAAGTGTACTGAGAATGAATCGATACATATGCAGATGACTCGTGAGATAGAACTAAGGTATACTATCGTGCATATCGTCTGAAATAGTCCTTCGATTATTTGTTTTGAATCACTATAGTTAGCACACTGATGAACGTTCTTTAGGAATCAGCTGGCGACCTATTCTTTTAGCAATTATGAACTCATGCAGATGCAAATTTCAATTTCTACTTAATTTTTTTAAATTAAAAAATATAACTTTTAGATGATTTTTTCAATAATAATTCCACTTACTCTATTCAAAATATATGCCCATGTTTACTAGTGTCATATAGATGAATTTTTTAATCTAAAGTTAAAAATGAGTGTATTACAAAATTGCGTTGCTTTCGAGAATCAATTTTTAGCCAATCAAAATTAACTTTAATTTCTACTCTATAGAGACAAAAAAAAAAAATCTACCTAACAAAGGATCACCCGGCGTGATTCTACATCGCCATGTTTTTGTGAGGTAACTAATTAAATGACAAGTTACCAGGTAATTAAATTTTTTGAGATTTGAATTAATCTATCAACAAAAGCGAGTGGCTCTGACTCTCGAGACCAACTTTAAACTCGTCAATAAAAACATAAAAACTCTCATCACTTGGTAAAACACCTAATATCCGCTACATCAAAAACTAGTTAATCTTTAGAATTAAAAACAAAATCGCAATTTGACATGCCAAATAAGTAAAGTCTGAACATGTGAAAGATTTTTTTCTGATACCTTTTGATTAACCCAAGCTATACGCATATCCTCAAGAAATACGATCAGTTTTACTCAAATCAGACTGTTTCGCAAATTTGTATGTAAAAAAATAATCAACACTCATAACTTTAAAAGTTATTCTGAAGGGCACTTGTATAACTCGCTATGCGTTGATCTAAAAATAAATAACAGCGTACTTCCTTTTAAAATTTCGTGTTAAATAATCCCCATATGCCTGATCATTCATTGGTACAGTTAATTACATGATATGATGAGATAAACCAAATGCCCTAAGTTATGGATTATAGGCTTGATGGTTATTATAGGTAAAGTTATAAGCGATATCTATTAAAACTTCCGTTTTGCAACCTGGTAGCGAAATAATTCCAACGTAAGCATGTGAACACTTCAAACCCACAGGACAATATGCCAAAATGACTATAAAGCGCGCCAAATGCTCTCCAACCTTCGGGGAGGGGGGGGGGGGGGACTAATCAAATTGGAAACTAAATAGAATAAAAAATGCTTACCATCCTATTGGCATATGTTTTACGAGGTTTATTTTGTACTCTTATCAACTTCAAATTTAATTGACTGCATTCAATCCTAAAAACACACTGCTACACTAATTCTACACGTAATTATGTGGCGATGCATCTGCCAACCACTATCATCTGATGCGATATCTTCAATGAAAACGTACAATGCATATGGAACTTTTATAGTTTCCAAATGTAAAACCTAATATTGATTATTAGAATTGTTACTGACTACAGAAATTGCTTTGAACCAGCCCTCGTCAACTTTAGGGAGATTTATTTAGAAATGACAGACAGTCAACAAGTTAAACATCGTCTACACTTTCTAAATCAGTCCAGGAATCCTTTTCCTGTAAGTATTCTATTCTTCCCCTTTGATTTACTATGGCGTGTCAAACGTTGCAATATTTGATCTTCTCATTTATATTGTATAATTTTTCATTTGTATTGTACAAAAAATCAATTGTATTGTATATTTTCCATTTGTATTGTATATTCTTTCATTTGTATTGTATAATTTTTCATTCGTATTGTATAATTTTTCATTTGTATTGTATAATTTTTCATTTGTAATTTTTCATTTGTATTGTATAATTTTTCATTTGTATTGTATAATTTTTCACTTATATTGTATAATTTTTCATTTGTATTGTATAATTTTCATTTGTATTGTATAATTTTTCATTTGTATTGTATAATTTTCATTTGTATTGTATATTTTCCCATTTCCATTGCATAATTTTTCATTTTGTATTGTATTTTTTTTTTTATTGTAAATTTTTATTACTTCGATTTAGTTCTCGTTCCTTGTCCGCCATCTGTCAGACCGGTCACCATTGTTGTGGATAAGAACGTTTTTACATCAATCTCAAATATTTTGTAAAAACTCTGAAATAGAAAGTGAAAAATTTGTGTGAACATAAAAAATATGGTTTGGACGCCATGTTGTAAATAAATTTAGACGGCAATCACATAACGCGTTATATCTCATTTATATGGTGTATATCGCTAGTGTGATATACTACAGCTTTATCAAACGCCCGTTGTACAAAGCACTTCCGGTCCGAACTACTTTTGAGATCATTCCCGTTTCAATATCCCCTAGATTGTTTTCCTGATTATTAAAAGAATAAACGGATAAAAAAAAACCATTTTTTATCTTTTCCAAAATATTCATCGAATTAAAGTATAAACAGTAACTTGAGCCATTCTAGACGTAACAAATATGAACATGCAGTATACCGTGTTGTTGTTTCGGGAAGTCCTATTCTCCCCTCCAATATCCAAGAAAACACGCGAAATTTGATATTTAAAAACTTTATAATTCCAATAACAAACACTTTCTTCAATAAAATCACTGTTTTATCTGAATTAAATTAGTATCAGTCCACTGTCATTGATCGTTGATGTGATTTCAAAATGTCGCAACCAAAACTTTTTCAAGTACGTCAAGATGATACGTCCGCAAAATAAATAATCGGTAATGAAATATAATAGTTTAATTTTAAAGAATGGAATAATTAAGTACTAGACTTAATAATTAGAATGACTTCCAAGAAATTCATTGATAGGCATGAATAAAAATCTATGTAACTGTATAATATTTATCGCACTATATTTTTTCTCGCGTAGGAATACGAACAAGCACAAATGTCGGTAATGACGCTTCATGAATGATTTAAATCAGCTGTATTGTTGTACTGGGGATTACCTCAAAACTAAAGTGATAGAAGGAGCGAATGAGATAAATAGAACATCTATAAGCCTCGCAAATAAATACACCATTTCAACTCGTTGGATAGAGCAAACATCAAATCACGCAATATAGATTTCCTCTATTTATCCAATGACAGAGCGTCACTCTTGTCCGAGAAAAAAAAATCGTTCATGATATATTCTTTAAAAAAGTAAAATATAAAACCACATTAAAAATTTACGTAATCTTCACGTCATATACAAGTAACAGTTAATATTTGTGTGTATTTTTTTTATACGAAAAAATTATACAGATCTTTATTTTGATTGAAACGATTGTTCTGCACAATAAAGGGTATTTTATGTACGAATCTATTGCTCCCCTTAAAACCATGTCGTCACATTCGCCTTATGTATACTGCTCACAGGAATTGTAATAATAAACATAAATAAACGTAGGTGTAAAACCAACGGGCGAGGGTGATTCACTATTCTGCAACCAGCATTCATTTTATTCCTTTAACAACTTTCTCGTGAAGATTTCGCTGTTAGTTAGAGTATTAAATGCAGTTTTACATAGGATACAACACTAAAAGTTACATAGGATACAAAACTACAAAGTTACATAGGATACAAAACTACAAAGTGACACAGGATACAACCGCACAAAATTACACAGGATGTAATAATACAAAGTTACACAGGATACAACACTACAAAGTTACATAGGATACAACACTACAAAGTTACATAGGATACAACACTACAAAGTTACATAGGATAAAACACTACAAAGTTACATAGGATAAAACACTACAAAGTTTCATAGGATACAAAAACACAAAGTGACACAGGATACAACACTACAATGTTACATAGGATACAAAACGACAAAGTTACATAGGATACAACACTGCAAGGTTATACAGGACACAACACTACAAAGTTACATAGGATACAACACGACAAAGTTACATAGGATACAACACTGCAAAGTTATACAGGACACAACACTACAAAGTTACATAGGATACAACACGACAAAGTTGCATAGTATACAACACTACAAAGTTACATAGGATACAAAACTACAAAGTTACATAGGATACAACACTACAAAGTTACACAGGATACAATACTAGAAAGTTACATAGAATACAACACGACAAAGTTACACAGGATACAACACTACAAAGTTACATAGAATACAACACGACAAAGTTACACAGGATACAACACTACAAAGTTACATAGGATAGAACACTAGAAAGTTGCATAGTATACAACACTACAAAGTTATATAGGATACAAAACTACAAAGTTACATAGGATACAAAACTACAAAGTGACACAGGATACAACCCCACAAAATTACACAGGATACAATAATACAAAGTTACACAGGATACAACACTACAAAGTTACATAGGATACAAAAACACAAAGTGACACAGGATACAACACTACAACGTTACATAGGATACAACACTACAAAGTTACATAGGATACAACACGACAAAGTTGCATAGGATACAACACTACAAAGTTACATAGGATACAACACTACAAAGTTACACAGGATACAACACTAGAAAGTTACATAGAATACAACACGACAAAGTTACACAGGATACAACACTACAAAGTTACATAGGATAGAACACTACAAAGTTACATAGTAAACAACACTACAAAGTTGCATAGGATACAACACTACAAAGTTACATAGTAAACAACACTACAAAGTTGCATAGGATACAACACTACAAAGTTACATAGGATACAACACGACAAAGTTGCATAGTATACAACACTACAAAGCTACACAGGATACAACACGACAAAGTTACAAAGTATACAACACTACAAAGTTACACAGTATACAACACTAGAAAGTTACATAGGATACAACGCGACAAAGTTACACAGGATACAACACTACAAAGTTACATAGGATACAACACTACAAAGTTACATAGGATACAAAAGTACAAAGTTACACAGGATACTACACAAGAAAGTTACACAGGATATAACACAAGAAAGTTACGTAGGATACAACACTAGAAAGTTATACAGGATACAAAACTACAAAGTTACATAGGATACAACACTACAAAGTTACATAGGATACAAAAGTACAAAGTTACACAGGATACTACACAAGAAAGTTACACAGGATATAACACAAGAAAGTTACGTAGGATACAACACAAGAAACTTACAAAAGATACAATACAACAAAGTTACACAGGATAAAACACTAGAAAGTTACATAGGATACAACACTAGAACATTATATAGGATACAACACTACAAAGTTACATAGGATTAAACACTAGAAAGTTACATAGAATACAACACGACAAAGTTACATAGGATAAAACACTACAAAGTTACATAGGATACAAAAGTACAAAGTTACACAGGATACAATAATACAAAGTTTCATAGTCTACAAAACTACAAAGTTACATAGGATACAACACTACACAGTTTTTATGATGCAACACTACAACGTTACAGAGGATACAACACTACAAACTTGTATTTGTTATACAAGATACAGCATTACAAATTGGTATGTGTTCCACAGGACACAACACTACAAACTTGTATTTGTTACACGGAAACAACACTACAAACTTGTTGGTTACACATGACACAACACTACAAACTTGTTGGTTACACATGACACAACACTACAAACTTGTTGGTTACACATGACACAACACTACAAACTTGTATTTGTTATACGTTACACAACACCACAAACTTGTATTTGTTATACGTTACACAACACCACAAACTTGTATTTGTTACACGGACACAACAGCACAAGCTTGTATTTGTTACACGGACACAACACTACAAACTTGTATTTGTTATACGTTACACGATACCACAAACTTGTATTCGTTGCACGTTACATAACACCACAAACTTGTATTTGTTATACGTTACACGATACCACAAACTTGTATTCGTTGCACGTTACATAACACCACAAACTTGTATTTGTTATACGTTACACAATACCACAAACTTGTATTTGTCACACGGACACAACAGCACAAGCTTGTATTTGTTACACGGACACAACACTACAAACTGGTGTTTGTTATACAGGATATATGACTACAAATTGTTATGTGTTATGAAGGATATAACAATCCAGGATTGAGAACAGTATTGAGTGGTGTTTTGATGATGCCATTTAATCTGTCGCGTCTTCGTGGTGAGGACAAAGAGGCGAACACGGCGTTCTCAGCTTCACTTTATCGATCCTTCGCCCTAATATTTTTGTTCCTTTTCATGAGAAATTTTGATATACGCACTCCTAAGATGTCAAATTCTACACTGATACTGATATGTGATGATTTGATAGCCCTGAATAAATTCTTCGGTTATCGGAATCCGCACGCATACATTTTGGTGAAATAAAAATATATAAACAACTTTGAAATAAAGTACGTACATGTATTTGTTTTCAGGGGAAAAAACCCTGTGTATGTTGTCAGGATTAGGTGAATTCTCCATTCATACATTGTACGTTCATATCAACATGCACCATTTTTGTCGGTACATGTCCCAACAACTTCCAACTGCAAAATGAATTATAGAGGCGAAGGAGCAATGGTGCGAAGTTGCGAAGGCAAGTGCACAAACTTCCGAAGGCGCAGAGAAGATATTAGTTTAGCTCTGTCGCAACTTCGCGTCGTTACCCTCGCAGTTTCGCTCCTTAGCATCTCCGTCCTAAAAACGACGGATAAGAGCACTATTAGTTAATTATAGCGAAATATGGTTCTTCGTACAGTCGACCTTGATATGTCGTTATATTTTAATTGTCATTTCAGTCGCTAACTTTTGTATTTTTAATCGTTTGGTATGCTGATATTGATAAAATAAACGTATTCTAATTTTAAACTTGGTTATAATCCATTATTATTAGTGATCTGATGAAACTGAATAGAATATTATTCTCATCTCGTTTCATTTTGTTCTCTGGAAGGCCTCTATCTCAGACTTTAAAAAACCCAAAGGGGTGATACGAACAAAGACGGCATTTTTGCCAAAAGGTGGCGTATTATAGACCTCAAAATGGCACTAAATGATTTTTGATATTTTTTTCCAAACATATTCAACTTACTCAGGGGTGCTATTACCCATAACGCTCCTGTAGATCCACCACGTACTGTAATCTGCAAATGAAACATTCAAATTGATCTTATCCAAGGTATTAATTTCAGGGCACTTCTAAGCTTCATGTAGCTTTACACCTAGTGCTAAATCACTTCATTTGGTGCTATTATGGTATGCAAATCAATTTCGCTGATCTCGATGTGAATACACTTCCATCAACTTAATCACACCTTTTCTTCATATGATTTGATTCAGTTACGCGCATCATTGACAAATTTGAAGATGGATGACTGACTTAGGTTCTTTAGAAAACGCGCCACTCCTGTATACTATCTTCAACTCACTCAAGCTATATATGTGAATAATTATTGCATTTCCATAATTATATTTCAGATTTAGATTCAGATTTGTGTTGTTGTTGTTGTTTATTTTATTTTATTTATTTATTTATTTTTTGTCCTCTGAGTCAATGAGCTCGTGTTTTGGACGAGGCTTTGTCCCTGCTTGTACCGAATAGCGGCAACCGGTCGCAATAGCTCAGTGGTAGAGTTTTTGCAATCAGGAGGTCATGAGACCCCCGCTCATACCACGGCCACATTAAACCTAAGACTTAAACATAATTAAAGACTGCTCCTTCCCCAAACGCTCGGTGCGAATTTAGATATGAGAATCACGTGAGTCTTTTGGTTATGACTTTAAAAACGGAAGTTCCGTGTTCCGGCAAACATTGTAAAGTTAAAGAACCCTCACTACTTAAAACCGCGAGCTTTCAGCATTCAGCATAGGTCTAAATATGTGGTACTTCACTACAACTCGTGGCATTTCAATATAAGTCAAAAATTCGAGACGGGACACAAAACAAACAACCAACCAACAACCGTATTGGCCACGAGGTCGCCATCTTGGTTCTTACAACCATGCGCAAAAATCCAAATCACGATCTCTATCTGTAAGAAAATCTTCAACAATATCACGTGAATGGACAAAAATTTTGTTGGACAATAGGGATGATGGTATTTTATTTTCAATGTCGCCTTCATAAAAAATGACCGACAGGACCGCCGGACCGCCCATTTTCGACATCTGCTCTCTCTCTCTCTCTCTCTCTCTCTCTCTCTCTCTCTCTCTCTCTCTCTCTCTCACTCTCTCTCTCTCTCTCTCAACTAACGTTTTGTCGATATTTCAGTAGACATAGCTCTGTAACTATATTTTTTTCTCTCAATAAATCTCATTTAATGAGTGGTCGGAAATACCCATCGTTCATTTTTCAGGTTTAACACAACCGTTCAATGAGATGATGGTGCTGAAAACGTTACCAATTTCAATTCAGTTTATTCCCATAGTTCACTAAACAAAATAATGAAGTTAAACATATGTTAAAGAATGTAATGCATTACAAGAGTGTACAGCGTATATTATTTCAACCTAGAAGAGTAACTCTCTCTTGTGAATTACATTTATGAATTTGGTAAGATTACACATAATAGATACATTTTTACAAGTCATGATATAATGAAACTCATCCCTAACTTCATTTTCACATAAGGTACAAATTTTCTGACTTCTGGGTACTTTATTTCATCTGCCTGTCTCAACAGATTTTCTGTGACGTGTTCTCAATCTTAAGATTGCTGATGTGATAATAATATATCTTGCTACAGTGGCTTTTAGATACTAGTAGCTTCTCAGCATAAACTATAAAGTACACTTTTTCCTGATTCTGTTGAAGTTGATCGTTCAGAATTTACAGAAATTACACTGATCAGAGATTTTTCATTTTCAATATTTTGTATTATCTAGATATATTGTAAAACACATTCTTATAAAAAAAAAAATTACGCTAAAAAAACCTTCAGCTGATGGTATGACGGCTATGTATCGAGTTCACACAAGGATTATTAATCTCAAGGACAACAGACTGGTTACAATGACTTTGCACTCTACTTTCCTTTCCATAAAAGTACACTTTATGGTTGGTTTCACCATGTAAATGTTTTCTACTTTAAATTGATATTGTAGTTTATTATTTTTACAACGTTGTCCTGGTTTCTTCCATTGAACCATTGTGATATTTGATTGATTTTAGTATTCAGCTGATTTTATATATAAAAGGATAGCTCAGCGTAAGCACATCGAATTATTACAACATGTGACATTGTCGCTAGATCGTTTGATTACACTGGCGATATTAAGATGACTCTTTGTTGCATTTAGTCTGCGAAATATATTCTAGTAAACACACGTATAGACAGTAGGTAAATTGTGACATATGCACTCATTAGAAAAGTGAACAGGCACATGGCAATACTCAAATTCCGAGTTGCCTTTTAGTTATTTCTCTTAGTCCTACTTTTTCGCACGGTGAGACGCAAAATGTCTCTTCGTATTCACACTGTGGGCCATTCTTTCACCAGAGGGCGCGTTACGCAAGCACCGGTAAAAGTAGCACACGGAACCCTGGGTAGAGAATGGCGGTGGGCACAAGCTGCCGTCATGTATTGCCCAATGGATGATTACCAAACGTCATACAACCGTCAGAACTGCACAGAAACACAAGTTTATGAATATTGTATAATAAAATAGGTCTTAAAACAAAAATCGATAATTACCATCTTCTTTGATAAAAGCATCACATGTGTAGAAGAGGAAATAAACAATAATATCATTTTTTATTTAATGGCTTATTTCAAGCAAATTATTGTTGATATGGTCAGTGTATTGTATACCAACGACTGGAGTAAACTAAATTTACGCTTTCATAGCTTTGATCATTATCATACTGATCATTATCATACTGTAACCCCGTGGGGATCCGTGTTGTTAGAAGAGATCCTCAGTCGTAAGAGGCGACTACATGGGGCGGTCCTTCGGATGATACCTCAAAAACCGAGGTCCTGTGTCACAGCAGGTGTGGCACGATAAAGACCCCTCCCTGTTTAAAGGCGTAAGCGCCGAGCATGGGCCTAAATTTTGTAGCCCTTCACCGGCAATGGTGACGTCTCCATAAGAGTGAAAGATTCTCGAGCGGGACGTTAAACAATATATAAACGATTTATCAATCATACTGTAATGTACAGCATATAGCCAGTCTATACTGAAGGGCGAAGCCCTCCCTATAGGTAATGCTTATATACATGTTTAAAAGATAACATGGAAAACTTATGAAAAATTCAACCATGCCCTTGGAACTAGAAAGTTTTGGTCAATTCGATCGCAAGAACGCAGACACGGATGTCGTCATTTTGAATCTCGTCTTTCCAAGTTTACGTCGTCTGAGATGTTACATAAAATTCAGAAAACCAAGTAAACCATACTTTCCCAATTATGAAATCACTCCTCAGTCGTATAAAGATTTTTATGTTTGTGAATGTGCTTATACATTGACACTACATATTACGTCATAATACATTGTGTATATCAACAGTGTTTTATTTCCCGCGTTCAATTAATAGGTGGAAAAATGTCTAAGTGAATTTTTTATTATTAATTTTTATTTATTTAATTTTTTTATTGAATTATCACTATTTTTTATGGATGTAAATGCTTCGTTCTCAGATTCGGTCACACCGTAAGACATATTACACGTATGCATCTTGTACCAACCCAAAGATTCAACAGAATACTGAACGTACCTCCATCACAGAAGAGCTGATATCTCGGAACTTGCGGATTAAAAATAGTAGAGCTCTATCACTGCCGTAATAGCTCCGTGAAAAAAAAATTAGACGTCTATTGTGCTATCCGATGTAGTTTTACAAACAGCTAATGAAACACCTGGGTCGATTTTGATTGATAGTTTTTATTTTTTTTTCAAAAGTCCCATCTGTAAAAAATGAAACTATTTTTATTGTTGTGCGATTTTTATTACACAACAGAATGTTTTCCTTTTTGATTTAAAATCTTCCTTATCATATTAGTTAAGGCTATATTAGCAGGCTGTTTGAGGGAAGGGGATCCCCCCCCCCCCCCCCGAGTTTCGAGTTTCGTTTAATTTAAGAAAGAATGAAAAAAAAAACAAATATGATTGCCTATTCTGATGCACTTCCATTTGCAAAATACTAACAAATTTTCCAGAGAAAACATCAGAAAAAATTGCATCAATTGACACCCCCCCCCCCCTTCAACATTCCGCGTTATTTAATGTACATGCATATCTGCAGTTGCCCTAACGTCAACACCGTGTATTATCTTTGAAGTTTGGGTATTCCATACCCAGTGTATTCAACATCAGTCCTTAATTTTAATATGTTTTACGTTGCGACGAAAGAAGACTTATATAATATTACAACATTACTTTAGACTTTCATTTATCGCGGGATATATAACGCGGTCGATGTAAACAGTGCAATGTGACGTCATATCAGCTGCGATTTTTTTTTTTTTTATCAAACCAAGAAAACGCATGAGGATATGAGAAAGTTTGTCTGCAATTTAAAAAAGTGTATAGTACTTTCTAGACTATTTATTTATTTTATCTACGGGGTTGTCCGTATAGTATACCGCGTGGCGGTGACATTTTTTCTCCAGGAACATTACATTATAGGCCTACTCATCATTTTTCAGTTGATGAAGGGCAAATGACTCAATGTGTAATCATTCCCAGAGTGTTTTCGTCGCGACGAGAGCTTGGCTCGCTAATAACATATGATCAAAGAAAATACACTTCTATACCTATCTCGAGTCCAGTATTTATCATGGATGGAATTAAATGCTGCCAAATAAAATTCCTTTTCACACATATATAAACATTTTTCATTTCATGGTTGAAATTCGATATAAAATAGGTTAACTGCCATCAGTATACAAATCCTCTCATTACAAATATGAAAACATGAAATTTAATCTGAAGTACCATGCATAATCAATACAATATTCAAAGACCAACAAGTACCTATAGAACGCTTATATAGCAAGCAGAAGATCTACTTATTTTACTCTTATTATGGTGATTATGAAAGTTTAAAAGTGTACTTAAATAACGCAGAGAATACCTTCTCCGGTGTACAAATGAAAAACAAACAGTTGAACACATACGCATTTAGAATATATAAGGTATATTTTGCGAGGCCTATCCGCATGATATATTGTTCATAAAAATCAGCGAAAATTGATAAATTGAATTTACGTCATATGGGCATTGTGACGTGTGCGTCCATTGCATTTAATCAGATTGACTATTTGAGAAAGGGAGCATCCTAAACAGGATATCTCATATTCAGGTAAGACAATATCAACTCTGATTACCGTCAGTTGTGTTTAGCCAGTCCAATCGTCAGCTTTCTATATGTGGTACAATGCGCACAGTACACTTACTATTTCAATAGAAAGTCAATAGATAAGATAAGACCAAAAAAAAGGGGGGGGGGCATGCACATTTAATGTTTTCATACTGAAAGTTCATAAAAAACTAAATAAAAGAAATATTTATTATCCTCGTCGTGTATCCATAGTTCGACAGTCTATTAGTATGTGTCAGTTTTGTTTATCAACTGAGCGATTCTCCACAAAATTTAGGTGTGCCGTAATAGCTTCATTCAAAGCTTTTTTTTTTCTTTTTTTTTTAGAAATTGAAGTTCAAATATTTTCATCAGCGGTGCATTGAGTATCAATGGGCTTCGCCATTACCGGGTCCTAAATTCGACAGTTACGTCATCTATCGATAAAGGCTTTTTTCCCCAAACCATCATCAATGAACCTTCAATCTAAGCAGACGACATTTTGTCACTTTATGTGGGGCATGGTTAAATCCATAATATATAATTTCAATTATGAATCGCCAAGTGAGTTAACGTGTTGAAATTGTCATATCTCTACAAGTGATTGTATAATTATTTTGAAATTAGATGATACTGTAAGTATTTCAGCGGATTTTATTTCATCAAAATTGGACTAGAAATGATTTCATGAGAATTTTTTGAGAAAATATGGTTTGATATGAATGAAACAGAGAAATTTTTCTTTGAAAATTAGATTTTGGCCCAGGAGTATATATCTGACAAAAGAAAAGCAAGAAACCAATGGCTTTCATTTTTGAAAAGTATTTTGAAAAAGTGTGACCGGTTTGAGCATGGACTGCGCAAATATTACGCCATGTGGATTAAGACAACTTTAAATCAAAGGCCACGAGATAAAAAATGGCAAGGTGATATATTTGGGATTTCAAAGGGATTAATTTACTGTAACAGATTTTTAAAACAAATTTTGAATGTGAAGAACATTTGACATTTTTACCAAGAAAGTTACGGAAAATCTTCGATAAAATCTGAAAATGCATAAAAATAGATAAATATGTTTATTTTCTAACAAACTTTGAAAAGGAGATCAACCTTCCGTCGCTAATTGAAGGCTATGGAGAAAAAAAGCAAACTAATATATATTTAAAAAATATATAATACAAAAAAATTAATTATAAAGGAGGTGTTGATATCCTTAAATTTAATGTAATAATCACCATGTAGATTTGATGTATTTTTAAAGAGCAGATTTCAACAATATTTTATTGTACAGAATCTCCATCTTTAATACAATGATTTAATATTTCAACATTCGCATATATAGTTTAAAAATGTAGATTAAAGTTTGCTGTATGTTAGACCCCTCCTTCTTTCATTATTTTTTTTTTATTGTGTTGTTTTGTTTTTAATCGGCAATAATACATTCATATCTACAATGATTGGTTTAAGACAGATGGAAGAAATTATTCTTTCAAAAAATCGCCCCCACGAAATAAAATTTGTTCCGACGAAACCAATTTCGTTGCCATGAAATTAATTTCGATTCCACGAAATAAAATTTGTTCCCATGACAATTCCTCCAATACTTACCAAGCAAAGCATTGAAATTCACTAATTCCAAAGCATTTAATCATTCAGGTTTTACCCATCTTTACGATGTTACAAAAATATACTAGTATACCCATTTCATATTTAAGGGGAAAGTTTGAGAATGCAGTCATGAGCTTCAAGAGGGGATCACAATGTATATCAAAACAGTCAAACTTTCAAAATCATAGAAAATGAATCAAGAATATACTATGACTTAGAATATTAAAATATATGAAAATGATTTTTGTTAAAATTCTCAAACAATCTTATGTAGTTTCTACATACAATTGAAGGATTATTTTTTTACTTGAGAAAGAGGGAACATTCTTTTATAGCAATAGGGGAAAGGTACCCTTTACCATTATTTAAAAGAAGCTAGATCAATCCCAGTCACTTGTCCAGATAAAAACCTCTGTTTTGCTTCATTATATATTAATCAACTTCAGAAGCACCATAGGGCATATCATTTGTATATCCGTAAAAGAATCCTTTGCATGCGATTTATGAGCGTGTAGTTGTCTGTTATTATAATCAAAGAATAACCAATATCCTATGTTGTTGTTTTTGGGTGTTTTTTTTCTGTTTTAAAATCCATCGCTGTTTTCGCTTATAGATGACAATACCAGTGTTTTAGTTTTAGTTCACCAGGGGGTTAAAATATTGTAGTACTTAATGATAAATTTATTATATACCCGTATTTTTAAAAACATGTTTTTTAAGATAATGAATGTTTTCCTGTAATTTAAAAGGTAAATACAATGACATTAATTTTTGTGTAGCAATTTCTGATGCAGCTGATCAAGTTCCACAAACATGTGCGTTGATGCACTGTGATATAATCTGTTTCAGAGATTCGGGACCGCGTTTTACAAAAGAACTCGCGACTAAGACCCAACTTTTCATTTGCATTCATTATTCTTCTTCCTTATATTGATGTGAATGAGAAGAATTTAGTTATATAACTTTATATAAGTATTAATGATATCACAAAATTAAGTTGACGAGGTCTGTAGAACTATGTCACATATTTAGTCTTAGAAGTAAGTTCCTTTGTAAAGCAAGAACAAATCACCATAGTGTGGTGACCCGGAAAGCCGGATCACATTCTATACGTCTTCCCCTCGCCATCTATGGACCCTACAGATTTCTGTGGACAGTAATAAACCTAGTAAATAATATTTGACGACGAGTAGCAAAATTCAGACGGCAAGATTGAATCCGGAACGTATTATCTAATTGTATTGTTTTTCTTTCTTATACAATTTTCATATTAAAAATATTGGTCCTCGACAAACAGAACACTTATTAGGTTTGTTAATGACTGACTTCAGAAATTTGTGGGGTTGTTAAAGTCCATAGAAGGCGAGGTGAAGCAATAAATAGACTGTTGCAGCTCCAGATACAATTATTAACACTTTCTCGGTCAAATCGATGCTTTTGCTTTCAGAAAAGTACAGTATTAATCTTGTCCGGAGTGGCGAGGTGAATATCGGGGGCAAGCGTCGCACTGACCGAGAAAAAAAGTATTATATTATTACATGTTCGAATGATTTAGAACATCGACAAAGGCTACCAGAGCTAACGAAACGATCTGGCCAGCCATCTTTATATACAGCTAGGCTGCAAGACCTAGTCGAAAATGATTAGAGACGTGAGTTTTTGTTTATTATATGACTAAATAATTCAAAATATCGAACCAGCCATTACAACATGTAAAACTTCCCAAATGATACCTGATTGACCATATTTAGATCGGCTTCAGTGGTATATGTACCACAAGTATATATCAACAAACCGGTCGCGATAGCTCAGTGATTAGAGCGTTTGCTCGTAAGCGGGAGGTCGTGACTTCGAGCCCCGCTCGTGTCATGGATGCGTCAAACTAAAGGCGTAGTCATAGGTAGTGATTGCTCCTTTGCCAAATTCTTGGCACATAGAGGTGAGAATCACGGGTCTTTCGGATATGTCCTTAAAAACTGAGGTCCCGTGTCACGGCAGGCATTGGCATGTTAAAGAACCTTCACTGCTACGGCTGAGCGCTAAGCGCATGTCTAAATTTGTTGAACTTAAATTACAGCTGGTGGTGTCTGAATATGAGTGAAATATTCTCGACGGGACGTAAAACAAACATTTAATCAATCAATAATTGCTACTCCAGTTCGGTCGTTTCTATAGTGCAAGCACTGTCTAATGTGAGACAATTACGCGAGTTTTCATTGAATGACCAACAATGATAATCAATCATTTTGATTTTGAAATTCACAATTTATTGTTTGCCCAATATTGAAGAAATCTAATGTTATGTAAACATAACTTTGAGTTTTTTTGTTTTTTGTTTTTATTTATTTATCTATCTATTTATTATTATATTATTGGTTATTCTCAACAAGCTGGAATTCGGTAATAAAATAAAAAGTACCATTGTGTTGCAATCGGTCATTTTAACAATTCTTGTAGAGGTACATATTTAAATCATGACTATTTTTTCACTTCTGGTTTCAGTGATGTGCTACATTTGAAATTTATCCTTGACATTCTACACACTGATATTCGTGGTATTAGGACTAAAATCATTTGTTCATGACTTTCATATGATGTTTCACTAACACTCATCTTGATCATTCACTACTGGATGACTTCTCACTAGACGGTTTTGGTTGCATAGTTCGAAAAGATGAAAACAGTTTCAGTGGAGGAGTTAACCTATTGAATATTCCTTCAGCACATATCATCCGTGAAATTGATGCAACATTAAAAATGAGACTATTATTTCAAACAATATACTCATACGTCTTGACCCAATTCCTAAGAGTACTTCTGTGTGAGAGTAAAGTTGTTTTGTATTTTGTATAAAAGGTGAAAATATAGTGATGATGACGAACAGTGATCAATCTCATAACTAGTATAAGAGTACAAAATCAAGAGTTGTGCAAACACGAACCCCTGAATATAGTGTACCAGAGGTAGGATCAGATGCCTAGGAGAAGTACGCATCCCTTCTATAAAAGTACAGTTGTCGAATACTCTGGAATGTCTTCATATTCGATTTCATTGGGATGTATCGAATCGACATATTATTAAAATGACTGTTACTATTAACAGAAAAAAACGTTGTCGATATATCTAAATGTCGAGTTGAAGACCACAGAAAGGTATTTTTTCTTCTCATGTAGAAGAGTTTGAATAAATTTTGCCTCACAAGAATATAAAAAAAAGGCCAGCTAACTAAGTAGCACAATTTGTACCCACGGAAATTCCAACAGACTGTTGGAAGATCTGATCACCAAAATCTATGAAAATATTGCCAATAAGGAACTCTAGCAGCGTAGTCAATGGTGTTTAATGAAACACTTTTTTGAATGATTTATTATTAGATATGAATATTTCCTTTTCTTTCATCGTTGTTGAAGAAGCAACTGACTATGATGTCAAAAAGTCTAGTCTTTAAGTTATCTTGAGGAATGGTTGTGTAAAGTTTTGAAAAATCATATGTTTTGATGTTGTTGATTTGAGAAAAGTTTTGTTATTTCAAATTCACTAAACGTTCTTTAAAATTTTGCCAACTTGGCGTAAAACCCGAATCAAACAATCTAAACGTTCTTTAGAATTTTGTAGAATCCACATTTGATTTACACCACCTCTGGTATATGTTGTGGCACAATGCGTATAATGTTTCTCCTTCACAGCTGTTGATATTTTCGTGAGGAACAAAGATAGAGGCTTGGTAGAACATTTACTGGATCCAGTAATGTTTCTTTGTAAGGTTTCTTGTGAAGTGCAGGAATCCATTTAGGTAGGGTTACTCATTTTCATCCGTTCCATTGACTGGGATAAGAAGCATGTTTAAAACGGAAGAATTTCATCTTTTGAAAGGGCAGTTGGAGTAAAAGTACGATTACCAAATGTGGAATTAATACCAAGTTCGTTTAAAATGCATTTGTAATAGTGAGCTTTTCAAAGAAAGACAATGTTGTTACAAGATTTGTCAGCTGGAACCAAAACATACTCCTCATGTAGCCTATCAAATTCTTTTATAACTTCTGGTTTACTAAACACGGAAGGATAGATGGTACATACTTTTGTTTGGATGTGTCTAATACGGGATTTTGATATTAATGTTATACGTTTTATCCATTCTAACAAGGTATCAAGTTTTCTAGTTTCATATTCGAATTCCAAGCGTACTTGTCGGCGTGGCAGACGTCTGGGAGGTACTACTAGCCTGTAAATCCTGAGATTAGAAGCATGAGGTCTTCTCAAAGTCTGGGACGAAATGTGCAGGCCTGTGATAATATTAAACTGGCGAGTCCGTCTTGGAGCAGGTTGAAAACGCTGTCTCCGGGCCAGCCTTACGATGTACCGATCTAGGCGTTGTATTGTGGCACAGGGTCTGCCACTCCTAGGCCTCTCATTCACTGTACCAGTCCCTTGAAATCGTGTCTTGAGTCTAGAGATGACACTCTGGGACATACCAAACATGTCGCTGGGTTTGCCCAGCCTGAAGCATCCCGATCAATCGATTTCGCATATTTTCTTGTAATATAAAACATAAACGGTTCAAGTTTTGATGCATCAGGTGCGCAGTTCGACAAATAATGTTTCTTCAGTGATGCTCAAGTCGCAAATGTTGGAAATCTGAAATAGGTACAAACTTAGAAGAGCTGAAAGAACCAAAAATACCAAATAGTGGAGCCAAATCCGGCAAAGGATCAGAGCTATGCATGAGGGAGATAATCCTTAATTTTGAAATGAAATTTTAATTTTATCATGGCAAATTTTTATACGTAATTCATGCAAGTACTGAAGTACTTAGCAACTGGGCTGGTGAATACCCTTGGGGACTAACAGTCCACCAGCAGAGGCATCGACCCAGTGGTTGTAATATACATTGTAAACGGCACCAATTTTGATGCACCAGATGCGCATTTCGACAAATACTGTCTCTTCAGTGATGCTCAAATCAAAAATGTTGGAAATCTGAAATAAGAAAAAAACTTTGAGGAGCTGAAAGGGGGCATACCTGGGATGTAATGTGTAGGTCTGTGGCGCATTAAACTGATGAGTCAATCTTGGAGCAGGTTGAAAACGCTGACTCCGGGTCAACGTTATGATATATCGGTCTTCCCGTTGCATTGTGACACAGGGTCTGCCACTCCTAAGCCTCTCATTGACTGTACCAGTCCCTGAAATTATGTCCAGAGTCTAGAGATGACATTCTGAGTCACACCAAACCAGATAGCGACATCTCACTGGGTTTGTCCAGCCTGAAGCATTCCTTATTGTTTGGTTGCGCTCATTTGCCTGTTAATGGTGTCTTTGTGGTGACATACCTTAACTTTAGTCACGTTCAATCGCTGTTCACTTTATCAATAATGCAGTGATGCCTGCTGACTGATTGTCTGCCTTACACAGCTACCCAAAATGTGCGGCTCATGGGTACGTGCAAATTGTGAAGAAGCATGCAGTGAACAGGATTCAAATCACAAAATATTTTCTCAATCCGTGTATGTGTGGTATTTCACTACAAATTTTTCCGAAAAACTTTATCAAACCAAAATGGCGACGATCCCTAACTTTTTTGTCCAGTATATAAAGCTCGAAACAATCTTTTAATAGCCTCTTTTAATAGACTTGACTTAAACAAAATACAGGTTCTCTTTTACTTTCGGTAGGGAAATTTCTTTTTATTGATCAATTGTAAATAGAATGGTGTTAAATATGAAAAATGTTAATTCATTACTCTATTTGTAACCATGGTAAAAAAAACGACATGGCAAATAAATATGAATATAATTTGCTAAAGATATCCGTGCCGTGGGAATACTGGTTAGAATGGGCCCTCGCTATCACTTGCTTGTCGGAAGAGACAGCTAAATGGGGCGGTCCTTCAGATGATACCGCAGCAAAAATCGAGGTCCCGTGTCACAGCAGGTGTGGCACAATAGAGATTCCTCCCTGCTTAAAGGCCGTAAGCGTCGAGCATAGGCCTAAATTTTGCAGTCCTTCCCGGCAATGGTGATATCTCCATATGAATGAAACATTCTCTAGCGGGACGTTAAATAATAAACCAACCAACTAAATATATACCAACAACAATTATATGTGAAAATGCAACGAAGCGCAATAGGTTAATTTAACGTAAACTTTTCATTTCTTACTCAGGTAATGTTTTGTAAAGTGTACATAAATTTACAAAACGAACTTAATTTTCGTGTTATAAAACTCTTGATTTTACATTGGTATTTTCATAATGTAGAGTATAATAAGATTTCTTCATATCGGTGTTATCTCATCCTAAATGTTGATGTTGACTGCTATCTACGAAATATGTCTGAAACATTTTTTAAAAATCAAGAAAATTTCTTTTTATTCATTAACTCTATTCTTTGTAAGTGTAAAACTGAAAGACGGCATAATTTTATTAAACGTCACACATCAATGCAATTGAACGTGTTGCTCTCAAGTACACAATAGCGTGCAAAATGTCCTTGTAGTAATTTCATCGTAACAACATGTGCAATCATTACCTCCATACCAACCATTCTTCCCGAGTCTGACACCAGTTCCGATCTGAACATTTCGAATGCATTCAAGAGGAAAGAAAGATTTGAAATCATATTTGAAAAAAAACAAACCAATGTACTTTCTACCGAACGATGTTCTTAATAAACTCATAGTAAAGCATACCAAATAAAATACCCTGCCCTGTAAAGCCACAACGCTATAGTTTGTTTCACAGTATGCAATACTTATTTGGTATAATGAGAAAAAAAAAAATCAGAGATCATTTAATTCATTGTTGTTTTCTTCAGTTATGTTTTAATATAAAAATGTGCTCTTTATTATGTTAAAAAAGAAATGTGCTATTTATTTTGAAACGCTGATTTGCGAAGGAAATGAAAATAGTAAAAAAAATGTACATTTTAAATACCCGAAAGAAGGGGTACATTTATGACTTCGTGTTGATTAGAATAGCCAGTATTTTCCATTACTTGGATATATTTTAAGCTGCATACACTTTTTCAGAATAAAGTGCATCTTCTTTCGTAAAGTCGATTTAGGGGGCTCTATTGGGTCGTTATTATACATGATTCTTTAACAAAGAACTAGTTTCTGAAAGCTCAAACTTTAAATATTTTTCTCATCTCGAATCTTCAATAATCTTACTTAATAAATATTTTGTTTTTTACCAATTTTATTTTCTGTTTTGTTAGATAAAAATACGAAAGTGAAATAGCTTTAATTTTGTTTACGGGAAGTCACAGTTGACGTTAGACGCCGATTCTAAACAGGAACATCGTTCAGATCATAGACATCGGAAGAGGACCGTTAACCCGTGACTGTCCTATGATTTCAGTACCCTCACTGGGAGGCATAGAAAGACAACTTCCGTTGTTAATGACGTGTGAGAAAAGTGTTGCTGTTTGGTAGTTTAATTTACTTCTCAATGGGAAAAACAGACGCTGAAAAATGTTTAACTAGATCAGTTATCCAAAGATTCTACACGTGAGACGATGGAGGCAGAGATTTATTACCTTATTTAGAAAAATATATCGTGCTGTCATTTGACTGAGAACAGGGTGTACTTTGAACACTTTTTTTTTTAGATCGCAGCTGATTTACTAAAAGAAAAACAATATGCAAATTTGACCATGAGAGTTTTCAGACATATCAAACCAAAAGAATCTGCATTGCTATCTTGTCGGAGGTTCTGAGTCATGTATTGTAGATCACTTATTGCAGGTCGCACAAACAGCACACTAACACTGCGACAGCTATTGAAATGATTTACTAATTTCATAATTGATGGCACTCGAAGAGAACGGGGTGTACTTTGAACTGTATTGAACTGTTACATACATCTCCGCTTCTATCCTTTACAAACTCTAAACAGAGCGGCAAATATTAATTGTAATAAATGTATAAAGATGTAAGAAATGGATAGGAAGTTTGGGGTTATTTGTTCTTATTTCATTCAAGTTAAATCATAGATCCAAAGAACTAGGCTAATCCAAACAAATAAAAAAAAACCAATTAGTCACTTTACACAAGATAGCCATGTGCAACATGGCGGTTTAACATTCTTTCATGTTTTTGTTATTTAATTTTTGATTTCACAACTCTTGCCAGAAAACTGCAGATACAATATTGACTACATTCGACATGATCACCATACACTTTACAGTGTTGATATTTTTGTATTCTGAAAGCACTTTACTTAGTGAATCATAATTATTATTAAACAATTTAACATTCATATCTGAATTGTAAATCATGTCTAGTTTCTTCAATTAAATGAGGTTTTTCATCAAGTTAATGGAAAACTCGCCTAGACCGTTCGAATTTCGAATTCCATACCCTCTAACTTTATCAAATCTATATCAACTTAAGTTTCTAACATGTTTAAAAACTTTAGATATTTATTGTATCATTTTAAACAATAAACATTTATATAATTTATAATATTACAAATTTTTAACAACTTATAGCTACATTCACAAATGGCTATATATCAAAAACCAATGGCTGTGAAATTCTAACGTATGGTAGATTGAGTATTATGAAATAATTCATATTTCATTTTAACAGATTCTGTTTCGACGAAATACCTAATTTCTTACGTAAGACTGGAGACCAATATATCATGTTGACAAAACAAAACCCATCAAAAGTTCAATAATACTGCATTCATTATATCTAAAAGATTTGAATTATGTATTGACAAAATATCTTGTATGTTGCATTATACTAGTGGGTAGAGACAAATATTTCGTCGAAAGAAATATCATGCACAAATCAATAACTGTCTTTACTCTATCTATAAAGTTGGATAGCTGCTTTCTAAGATAAAATTTCGATAGTTTCATATATCTATAATTCATCCATTTTCTTTATAACTATGTTGTATATGCAATATTTTCTGAGAGAGAGAAAGAGAGAGAGAGAAAGAGAGAGGGAGAGAGAGAAATTGTTTATATAAATTTTTAAACATTTTTTATTACCTCTAAGAATTCTCTTCAATACTGTTTTATATGTATTTATGACAGTCCTAAGTTATTTGTAAAGCTAGATTAGGGAACTTTTGGTGATCTCGGGTACATAGGAACAAATTTGATCAATATACAGAGCTTCACTTTTCATGGTTTCAATAAATACCATAATGAAACTTTGAGCTGATTAATTTCTTGTTCAGCTTATCAGTACTAAAACCATTGAATAGGCAATGGATAAATGTATAGTGTATAAGTCATCTAAAATAAATTGTCTCAAGACAACGATTCCATTTCAGAAATTCTTCTCTTGTTCCCAACGGAATAAGAGGACGCAGAAAGTCCACGCGATGCATTAAGGTAACACTAAGTAACCAGCCTGAATCCCCTGGCATCAGCTCACCTGTACGTTATGTGGTACCTGAATTGAGATTCTATCATATCGACGTCTGCTGCAGAGTGTCGGTAGAGCCGCAGATACAGTACACGGAGGTTTTAACATTGAAATAGTCAATCGACTCTCACGGAGTTCCTAGTGGACTTACGGAAAGTCACTGGTAAGTACAAATATCTTCAAATTAAACTGTCTTAATTAGTAAATTAGAAATAGAGCAGGCATTTGTATTGAGAAAGTTTACCCTATAATGATTTGTTATAACGAAAAAGTATCATTCCTTCTATAAGAGGACGTATGACTTGTACCTATCGTTTGTGACCACGAAATGATCAGTTGGGTGTGTGTCATTTTATTGCATCTAAATAAAATAAAATAAAAATAAATATGAGTGTCAAGTGGGAATAACACTTATTTTGTGGCACGGTTACTGTCTCCATAGAAAAGATACGGACGGAGAATGAATATGTGATCTCATTATTTTTTTTTTACTTTTTGTTAAAGTACTTTTATTTTTATTCCACTGGTTGAGTATATCTTAAACAAGACTTTCCACAACAGCTTCGGAACTGTCCAGGATTTTCAATGATAAATACATGTTCCTTATATGACTATGCCATCATTATAATTTTTTTTCAGTGTTTCAAGGCACGATCTACAATTACAGGTTTTATAGATAAAGAAATTCGGACAATGAGGTCCTATTCTATCTAATTTTTACCAAAATTTCTAAACTAATTAATTTAATGATTAATTTATCTAAATTATGTCCCCCGTGTGCATTGGATGCTTACGAAAAAGGTTAATATGACATCACATATAATTTAACTGCACTTAACTGCACTTTTGTCGAATTGACTCAAAAGGTGAAAAATATATTTTAACAATTTAGCAAATTCAAATAGATGGAAATTTCCACATTCAGTCTACTACTCTCATACTGAAGTCGCTTATGTTGAACAACAGGTTACTTTGAAGTAAAAATAAACCTCCAGTAACAACATTGGTTTATATTGATCTTTGTAGATAACGAACCCTTGAATTTCAATTTATTCGGAATAAAAGTATAGTTGTAGTTTTCTTCTGCTGTTTACTGCTTTGATGTTCCCACATATAGATTGGTTGTCGAGGTAGCGTAGTTAGTGATTACAAACGCACACCTTTCTCACCGCTGGGACGCGAGTTTGACCCTTGGGATCGAGAGTAGTATTAAGTGAGAGAGTATGGTGATCGCCCACTCGAACACGTGGTTTCCTCCAGGTACTCCTGTTTCCTCCCACAACAATGATCCCTTCACGCCATTTTCCGAGCCGACTAAAAGCATTAATTATAAAACTTAGGAAACAACCAAAGATTTTCTCGATTCTACCGAAACACGACCATTGGAGTGATTTGTGGTCAATTTTATGGCATCATATTGTTTGTATCTGCAAAAGTCTTTTAGTTTAATTGTTTAGGATATATGCGACAAAAGGAAAACCAAGTTTCATTGTGAACTGAAGTTTAGATATTTTGAACAAAATGGGTACGTAATGCTCGTACATCTTTGATTGGACCAAAGCTCAAGACTGCAAGGTGTAAAACCTTGATTAGTGGAGATATCCGTGTAAATGCTCTACTTTGCTGTAGTAAAAATGCGATAAAATCAGTCAAGAAACCCTCTATACGACTAATATCCTATCACATTCTATAAACAAATACCACGCTGACAAACCCAGATCTCACAAGTCTGTTGTTTCAATTTGTAGGCTGCCCAATTAACATATTTTTTTATTTAGTATCGTCCACCTTGAATTTCAATATGCCATGTGTAAACAAACGCAGTCTACAGGATATAATTTTCGCAATGAATAAAAAAAAATATTGAAATCATTATCACTCACGAACTCCAACAGAGAGCAATGCAAACGCAGTTGTTATATATCTGATGAATTTCACAACTTGCCAAAGATATGGATAAAAGGTGAATTAATTCTTGATTTTAGGAGTCTTTCAAACAATACCTAAACCCGTTAGACTGAACAATCTAAAAATAATCAATTATAAAGAAAGATTCAGTGACAGACAAGCATGCATTTTCATAAACGTTATTTCCAATACAGCCTGATATTGGGTCAAAAGCTATCTGACGTGTTTCATACCATTGCTTGGCCGTTCTTTACACAATGATTTTGACTACGGATTACTACGTTTACTTTATTAAGATGCATGTATAGGTCTCATGGTGGGTGTAACCGGTCGACAGGGGATGTTTATTCCTCTTAGGCACCTGTCTTGGATTTCTAAAAAAAAAAATGTCAAACTCAATTTTGAGTTTTCTTTTATTTGAGCAATTTGAAACTTTGAATATAATGTAATATTTCGACTGAAGTTTATTTTGCGAAATCCAGGCCTGATCCAGCCTCGGCTATATCTAGGGATCCGTGTTTGCCCAACTCTTAATTTAGCATTCCTTGTCGGAGTTGTGAGATTGGTCGCTGTCCGTTAATTCCACCCTTTCCTAAACATCAAATTACTCTGTCCTTGTCAAAACTAATAAAACATCATAGTAAGCATATTTAGCTATAAAATGAATTCAGATTAACATAATAATTTCCTTATGTCTCTGTGTTAACCAGAATTTCTATCAAATTATCAATATGATTTGACCGATCGCTGTACTTAGTGGTTTTGGACATTGCTTCGCAACTGGGAGGTTCCGAGTTCAGTTCTCGATCCCAGCGCCGCGTCAAATGTCAGACTTTTTGCATCGGTATTGATTGTGAAAGTCACAAGTCTTTTAAATATGTCCTTTAAAACAGAACTCCCGTTTCACGGTAGGCGTAAGCGCGCGATAATCATCACTGCAACCAACGACCATATGCGCCATGCGTAGGCCAAAATTTGTAGCTCTTCATTTAAAGTTGGTGACGCTTCTAAATGGGAGAAAAATTCTGGAACAGAACTAAAACAGAAGAGTTCGAAAGATTTATGATATATTGCACCAAACAACATACTATCATTCCAAAAACAGTGCGTCTGTTAGCATGAAAAACTGTGAAATTAACACTCGTAAATTGTTGTATCATTCACTGATTAACTGTATGGTTACAATAAAAATGAGTTTGAATGGCCGGCTATGCCATTCTTTCAATGTGATTGGCCACTGAGAACAAAAGTAAAACTTGTTTCATTGAAATCTATGATAGACCTCAGCCAAACATTTGCATTCCTGATCAAGCTAAGACTAGTGTCACGCTGTTATTGGAACGATAGTATTTCTTTTCCTTTATGTTTTCCCGGTATTTCTAAACGAACATAATGCTGTGTTTTGAATACCCTTTTAAATGTTTAAACATATGTATGACTTCTTGATTAATTTTCTATAATTGAATATTTTATACCTTCTCGTTGCTTCACAAAAAATAGCTAATTTCGGCCTAAAATATCTAGATACATATTACGGTAGAAATATCGAAGTGTGGTTTTAGCAAAATGAAAACATAGAGAACAATAGGTTGAAGTCAATTTGCAGTAATTTTCCATTTCATTGTGACTTTATAGATGTTGATGGACAAACTAAGGTAGGATTCTTATCATTTTTTTCAACTGAGCATTTCTGTTGTTACAGATGTATTTATTTTGAAATATCTGTTTGATATCTAAGGGCGGCTTCGTTTCATACTCGAGTACGAACTCGGGTTACCCGAGTGGTAATCGAACGGAGAGTTTCAATTCTTATATGACGTATTGTGGCATTGAACTCAATCCAAGTAACTCTGCCTTTCACGAGAGTTAGTGTGGTAGCAACATGTCGGTCTTGCAAGGATACTGCGCATGTGCCAGATGTGATAGTTGGAGTATTATACATGGGAATATGAAGGCACATTGGAATATTTACCCTAATAACTTGGATATCAACCGATGTCGCCATAAATGTTCATCTGTGGTGGCCAGTTAAAACGAAGTAAGAAGGGCTGACCCTAGCGAAAGTTTAACATGATTCAGACTCTTTATTTCACAATTGCATCTACACTTAGTTAATCGTGTTGCTATGGATTTGTCATTGCAATAAGCTAGCTTTTCTTTCTTAGCTACTGATAAATTCTTATTTCTCCCAAGAAGTATAGTTTTAAAAATGATCTGCTCAGTGTCCCTTTTTATACTGGTATCTAACGTTATGACCTATGACCTCCGAAATACTACGTTAGAAACAGAATTTTGTATTGATAAATTTCTATGAGAAGAAATACAACAAATGCACATTTATAACGCTGATCACTATTCGCTATGTTCGCTTTTCATGAAATTGACTCATTGAAGGTTTTTGTGGATTATTTTATAGAGCGGAAGACATTACAGCACAGGTATAATACAATATATCAAGCTGGTGTTGACCAACACCTTTGATCTTCCTTTTTTTTATAGCAAAACGTGTTGATAGTGCTCATTTTTGCATATTTCAAAACGGTAATGGGAAAGCGGTTGTATTATGACGTCATGCACACAAAATGCAAGTACTAAAGGGTAATTAAACTAAAAACTGTGAATAATGTTTCAAGTTAAGTTTGAAAAATCGCATATTTTTTTTACGTCGAATGAATATACCAATATTTACCAATATAAGTTCAAGAACTCTTTTATTACATAACTAGTCATATATATATTGCAGTTGTTTTATGTTGGAAATATATTCATTTACTCCTCAAGATTAATAAATGAAGCATTGTTGGCACTGATATGAATGCGAGTAATATAATATGTCAGCACATTTTCAAAGTACACCTAAATGCATGGATCACATCAGTGAAATGTTTCAAATTACCAATACACGTATTAATATTTTCTGTTATTCAAATGTAAATCAGGATCGAAACACCACAAGAATTGGTGAATTGATTGATTGTTTGTTTTACGTCCCGTCGAGAATTTTTCACTCATATTGAGACGTCACCAGCTGTAGGTGAAGTACCACAAATTTAGACCTATGCTTAGCGCTCAGGGTCGTAGCAGTGAGGGTTCTTTAACGTGCCGACGCCTACCGTGACACGGGACCTCCGTTTTTAAGGTCAGTGAAAGCAACGAAACCGGTCAACAGAAATTATTAAATTATATCTAATACATCATCTTTGTTTACAGCTCGAGTGCAAGAACGTTAGCTTGTACTTCAGATTCTATTATTTCATGAAATGTTAGCGCTCAAAATGATGGCTCAAATATTTCACGGTAATATTTCTTTTTTAGAATTAATGTGTATTTTAGTAATGACAAGACCTATTACATGTCTTGACCTGTGTCACCGTCATATATTTATTAACACTAACTATTGTTCAGCATCATCTTCAGATGTAAACATCTCAGATAAAAGCACACAAAGTATATCTCTTCAGATGTAGACACATCAGATAAAACCACACAAAGTGTATCCACTCGAGATTCCAGATTTCATAAAAAAAACTTGAATATGCCAAAGAAATAATAGCATATATTGCAAAACATTCGCTAATTGAATATACTCAAAATCAAAGTAAAAAAAATAATTTGTCAACGTACACCATAACAAGAGATACACATCTCTAATATGTCTATAAACAAAATTTGAATAAGAGAGAGAGACAAAAAGATTACACGATAATATACGAACCAGATCTTCAAAGTCGAGTTTCCGATGCATCGTTAAATAAGCGTTAGTATTAATATTTAATCCAGCAAATTTACTTTGTTAATCAATAATACAGTGCAAGAATGACACGAAGTGTTCTGATAGTGTTCTTTGAATACCAATATCACTATTTCTGTTCACTGTCTCGAGGATAATCAACTTAGCCGTTTCTCTTTATCGCTTTGACTAAACTTTAACTTAGATTTTTTTTTCAAAGATAAGAGAGATAGGATGAAAAATCGCAAAGATAAAAGTGTCTGTATGAATTCCAGTAGCTGACAGTCTATAAAATATTGTGTACGAAGACAAACTTTTCAGCTGCTATGAAATGGAAAACTGATGATCGTTTGGAGAAGACGAAGAGGTTCTGCTTTAAATAATAATAATAATAATAATAATTGACGTTTTATCATTATCAAAATCAACTCAAATAATATGAAATATGAGATTTGGATGGAAGTATGATGGCATATTTCATTTCAGGGTATGTAGATCAGTCTTATATAGAAATATCGAATTCAGTATCAGTTTTATCAGACGATTTCCAACCATAGATCACAACAATCATTAGAAACGGAATACCTAAATTCTTATTATTACCCCCCCCCCCCCCTCTCAAAGAAATGATTATTCTCAAGTCTTGGAGTCTGAAAACATTTTTTTCTTTAAAAATCGTATTGTAATGCTGTTATCAAAGCAGGAATGGTGAGATCAAGTGTTTACTTCAGGGATCAATCGTCCACATCATTCTCAGAATAAAATGAATTTCAAATTTATGGATACATGATGGAAATATATATTACCAGTATATATAATTATATACATACATTTTCCAATGCTTTTGTCTAGGATATTTTTACAATGTGTAATGAAAGGTATTTCGTCATGAATGCGCTGCAGTTGTGAACAATACGCGTATAAATCTCGATAAATATTGTACGTCTGTTTTTACAGCTGGGAATTCCGACAAAAATTAGATTAGAAGATCAATAATAAGAAATAAATATCATTTTTGAAAATGCACGAGGGTGTAAACTGCAACGCGTCACTTTTCATGACGCTGTAACGCTCACGTGTTTTTAAAAAAATTAAATAAACCCTTTAATTTGAATAAGAAACATGATCATACAATTTCTTAGAAACTCTGATTTTAAAAAATGACCATTTCGTTACCTATCGGGGAAAGTTAAGCATAACGATACAGAAAATTTTAAGCCCCCCCCCCCCCCCCCCCCCCCGGTTTTTTCTCACGAAAAATGAAAATTATGAACTAGGAACTGGTTTCCCAGTGAAATGTCTACATCTCAACCATGTTTAACGATTTTTGAGATCAATATGTCATCTTAACAGGACATTAAACTGTTGATTATATATGGTTACGTGGATATGTTACGATAAATATCTATACCACATATTGATATAAAAATCTTACACATTTCTACTAAGATTTTGCATAATATATTTTGTCGAAAATATATGTTGTCCAAATTCATAACAAAATTTGTGTACATCCGTTACTCATGTCTCTTTTGAATATGTAGTGTTTTCCTATGTAAGGTTTGAGTCATTGATACAATAAATGTTTCTTATATATAAATAAAAGAAACGTATTGCATTTGAATGCTTATTTACATTTTTTCATCTACCGTACTATTCTTTTGATCCCAAAGTGGTAAAAACGCACACCTAGAGCTCCAAATTTGACTGTATGCCTTTGATATCCTGAAAATCGAGAACTCGGAAACCTAATGCTAACATTACATCACAACAGATGAAAATCTATAATTATAGGATTTTATCAGATAGAGAGGATGATGAGGATTTTCGTGCTGGTGGCATTAACATCATATCTGGAGTAGAACTGAGGTGTTATATATATATATATATATATATATATATATATATATATATATATATATATATATATATATCAGAATGACGTTACGTTTGTGCACATTCAGTCAGAGAATGCCAGTCTAGGTTACTGAGAGCTACTACAGGCTTTTGAAAACTCAAATATTTCATGTCACCCTAATTCCACATTCCTTGTCCCTTTGGCAAATTTTGATACTCATAAGGTAGGTTGGGAAAGTGTTGCAGTGATAGACTAGTTTTAGGAAGTGATATGCAATACAACATTTGATGTTAACTACGCTGTTTTACATACTTCATTCTGAATCGTCGCCGTAGCTCAGTGGTAGAGCTCCGGGGAGGGGGGAGGGGGGAGGGGGTCGTGTGCTAATCTTATGGCGTCCCTTCGATATATTACTGGGACCATTATCTGTAGAACGACCCGCCCCACTTCATCCAGGGGTACGTCAGGTGGTCGCCATTTTCGGATCCCGTCTTTGGTGTAGAAGCACTCTCCTACCTTGCCTCTTCTTGTGGAAGTGTCCTCGTGCCAAGTTGATTAATATCAGGGCCCTTATGTTTCTCTGACGGTAAGTGTTCTCAACTGACGATGTTCTTCCTGGCCTAACTGTGTACTGAGATCATCATCATCATCATCATCATCATCATCATCACTGGTTTTCGGTGGAGACTCCTGGCTGTTAGTTTTCATGTTAACTGACATCAAGTTCAACCAAGAAAGTGTCACTGAGGTCAATTCATGGGATGAACCAGCTGTGTTAAGGGCTTGAATATGGTCAGCCTCGACATCTTTTCTTCTCGTCATCGATCTGATAACAGCACAGGCTAGATATAAGTCGTTGTCTTCATCATCGGACGCGACATTGGAATTGATGATTATCTTACACACTATGCGATCTGGCACAACTTTGCCTCCAGCTTAGTCGTTGTCTAAAAACAGGGAATATGCCTTGAACATGAGGAGTAGGTCGAACACCTACGATAACTTTTCCAGTAATTAAATCTGATTTCAGATAAATTCTCTGTAATGGAATATCAATGGCGCCTAGCTCAACACTGAAATAAAACTGACCCACCAGTAGAAGTCTACTCAGACAAAAGCAAAACATTCTGTAACAACAACGTCTTTGTTGCGCTAGTGTCTATCAAAACCTGAAACTTCACTAGAGCCATTGAGTAAAACAAATCACTGAGATAAAAAGGGCATACGATCCTCCATAGAATTAACAGAACTGGACTTTGAACCCTGAACATCAGGAGTGTCAGAACAAAACGAAACATGGGCTCTCCTATCATTTCTAAATGTCGTAGAAGCACGTGACTGTGGTTTGTTAAGGTCATTTTTTTTCTCTTAATCTTAAAACATTTACTATTCTGATGACCTATATTTTTACAATAAGTACAATTAGGAAGCGATCCTACATCAGGGTAAGAGGGTATCCGTGGCCGAGTGGTTAGGACATTGCGCTCAAAATCACGAGGCCTCTCACCTCTAGTCGACGCGGGTTCGAATCCAGCTCGCGCCGATATATGTGAGAAAGTTTACCAGTTTACTTTCGGAAGGTCGGTGGTCTCTTCCCGGATATATTGTATCTGGGTTTTCTCCTCCACCTACAAAAACTGGACGCCACCAGATAACTGAAAAGTTGTTGAGTGTGGCGGAAAACAAACAAACAACCAATCAATCCACGTATTGCAGTCCTTTTTAAAGGACACTAAATTGTTTCTCTTTTTCCGTTATATTAAATATTGTGATTTATCCCTGAACTGTATAAAACTGTCTACATGGGGGAGAGTCTGTTATCGTTAAGTTCAGGGGAAAAAATAAGGGTGGATGTACCACCACGTCGATTCGACTACCCGACCAGATGCACGTTCAGTGGCAGAGCATCTGATGGAGACCATAGGTCAACTGCATTCCCTTTTTTCTCTTTAGAAAAGGAAATGTACAAACAGAAATACAATATTTAGCATAATCTTATAATTTTCAATTTAAAATAAATATAATTTGAAATTGTAATTTTAGATTACAAATTATTAATTTGAAATTTACAGACTATTTACTATGTACGCCTTTAATATCCTGACAATCCTGACTTCTGAAACCTAATACTGACATTACATCACTGACAATAGATGAATATCTATAATTCTAGGAGTTTATCAGACGGAGTGAATTAAAGATGAGGATTCTCGTGTTGGTAGGATTGACGTCACATCTGGAGCAGAATTGAGGTTAGAGGTATGTAGATCAGAATGACGTTACGTTTGTGCACATTCAGTCTCAGAGAATGCCAGCCTAGGTTACTGAGAGCTACTACAGGCTTTTGAAAACTCAAATATTTCATATCACCCGAATTCCACATTCACTTGTTTCTTTGACAGATTTTGATACTTATGGAGTAGGTGGGTATACAATACAGCCACCTCACGTTAACTACATTGTTGTATTCCATACTGACCCGTCGCTCAGTGGTAAAGCGTTCACTTCGTAATTGGGAGGTCGTGAATTCGAGCTCCGCTTGTGCCATAGCCGCGTGTAAATAGGCAGTAAATGCTCCTTTGTCAAACGCACGGCAATTAAAAGTGAGAACGTTTGGAATTGACGTTAAAAACGGAGGTCTTGTGTCGCGACAGGCGTTAGTACGTTGAAGAATTCTCACTGCTACAGATGTAAGCGCTAAGCATAGGTTTAAAGTTGTGGTACTTCACTTACAGCTGGTGATGTCTCAAAATGAATGAACAATTCTCAACGGGACGTAATACAAACAATCAATTGTCACATACACTATGGCATCATTATGACCACCGTGGCATCACATCGCACTATCGCCCTGTGGAATTGCAAACAAGAAATAACTGGAAAACACTTGAAATTATTTGGTGGACATTTATCTTGTCTGACTTGAATTTAAAATGTAATCAACATTACACATAAACAAATGAAAATGAGTTCGATCGCGAGTAATTCAGGCCCCGCCATCATAAAACATACTTAAGTCTGAGAATATTCTCTACTCCCCCATTCTCAGATTCAGCGGCCGTCATAAAAATATTCTCAAAGTCAGTTTTATTCTCAAATATAATGAGTCTGCAGAAATGCAGACTTAAGAACATTCTCAAACATTAAAAATGGCTGCTGTGGTAAGACGTACACGATGTCATACGCAGAATCTGCCGGTTTTAAGGCGTCCTTGTTACTAAGTGGGTTTCTCGCCCTTAGACACAAAAAGAGTTCCATTAGGCCGCTTCAAACATCCGCGAAAACGTTCTCGCGAGAATATAAATTTGAGAAAATTCTCAACTCAGCTGTTGAGAATTACTCAGCGAAGAATATTTTCAAATCGTTTTATGACCGCCGATTTGAGAATATTCTTAGCTGAGTAATTCTCAAGAGTTGAGTTAAGAATTTTTCTGAAAATTCTCAAGTTTTATGACGGCGGGGTCTTGATCATGGTCATTTGAAGCCTTGATAAAGTACCCAAAGGTCACAGCCTGTAAAGCCATTCAAGGTGGCAATGTCCTGGATAGGACGAGGAAAGTTTTCGTGAGAGTACGTCACCTGTCGTTGTTTATTTTTTTTTTTATACATATAAACATGTGTTAGCATTAGAGCTCACTGCGCTCGAAATTAACCGAAAGTAGAGGAAGTTATACTAGTAAATGTCTAAATGTTTCGTGATTGGTTGAATTCAAGAATGAAATTATTTTCTTATTTCAAATACGTAGGTGTTTGAATTAAGTGTCGGGGTTAAAAATTACTGCGTACATGTAAAATCGAAAAATGACGGAGCAGTGGCGGATATAGAGGGGTGGATTATCTGGATGCAACCCCCTTCTCTCATTTGGTTGAACAGTTTTAACAAAAATGTAATGTTTTGCCATTTCGAAGTCTTCAACAACCTCCTCTCCCTTATTTTGGGCAGGAAAGGTACAGACCTGGGGACCGCTATGGAGGAAATTAAAATGGGGATGTACAGAATTGTTGGGTTAATTCCTGAATAAAAATCGGTGCCTCTGTTCCAATACATAGCATTAATAGCAAGTCATTCATTACCCATATCGAAAAGTAGTATGTATGAAAAATGAGTCGTGTGTTAAATCTAATTTAATAGAATTTAGGAAATCAGCGACGTAGAGTGCAAAAAGGTTGAGAGAGTTTTGCATAAAAATATTCAAAAATCCTTGCAGAAAATGGTACGATTCTAGCAGCAGGGTTTTTATTTATTTATTTTTTATTGACTTACAATATTTTCCTTCATATTTAATTATATAAAGAAATGACAGAACACCGGGGTGTTTTTGAACTTTTTCTTTTGTTTGTAATTTTTTTGTTATCTATAAACGAAAGCCACGTTTTTCTGTTTGTTTTATATACCTTGGAGGATTCTTCACCATCGAGACGTAGTACGACCATTTTAACGGCTGTAAATATTCTACAGAAATGGAAGTAAAATGTGAATATGAAAATAAATTTCATTTCTGAAATACATGGCAGTATAGACGGAAACACGTCACGCCATCATACTTTTCACGCAGCGATAGGTTAACGCGCTTTATGAAATGAGCTGGAGTACAGCGTCGTTAATTCATATATATATTCATGCTCTTATGTATATTTCAAAATGAAATTTATTTCTTAAATGTTTGGTGAAGGAACAGTATCTCTTTATTTGACGTCATACAAAAAATAAAAAAAAAATGAAAAAGAATAAAAGTGTAATTCAGTTTTTCGTTTTAATTTCGTAAATCCTCTTCCATTTAGAAATGAAAAAAAAATGCTTTAAATATTGACAATACTACAAAACTCTAGTGCGAATCTATGTAAATGCATTGAAATAGCACTTGTCGTGATGGATGTTTCCTAAAGAGACACGCATGGGCACTCTGATATTCTTGCTAATTGTTCTGCATGTAATAGAATAGAAAGGGGCATATTGTTTCCTGTGTCTTATCGATATCTAAATTTTGTTTCTGTCATGAAATTTTATAATCCTATATTATTGGTTTCTATATTACTATCGAACCCTCCACCAATTAGCTGTATATTGTATTATTTATTCGTATTTATAAGCTACAGGGTTCCTTTGGTCAATGAACAATATGTGTTATGCGTATTAAAACAACCCCCCTAGATCTTTGATAATTAGCTGTAGTTTGGAAAACCTATTGTTTGTATTGATATTGCTGACAGAAACTAATATTGATGGGTTAATTGCAAAATGGAGTTTGTTGTAAGCTTCAGATTCGGTTTCTTTATTTCTGTAAGCCAGCTGACTCATCAGAATAACAATAAAGTACATGTTTACTTAGAGTCAATGACGAGAGAGAGAGAGAGAGAGAGAGAGAGAGAGAGAGAGAGAGAGAGAGAGAGAGAGCACAAATAAATGAATAGAAATTTCACATTATTGAAATATTTTTAACATTTCTAGTCCTAAATTGAATCAATTTGAAAACACTTGATTTGATTTGATAATACTTCTTCATACAGTTCTGCTTTATGTCGTAAGCGGGCGTTTTGAGATCAGATGAAATTCGTCCTTGTATCAATATCATGAAGATTACAACACATACATAATCTATTAATCTTCACTACATTACAGTATCTGTCTACTTCATATTCAAGAACTGGTTAAATAACGAATTTTTTTTGGGGGGGGGGGGGTGTTTTTTGTTTTTTTTTCTTTTTTTTTGTTTTGTTTGTTTGTTTGTTTTTTTAGTTTGTTCTTGTTATTTTTATTTTATTTTTTTAAATTATTTATTTATTTATTTATTATTATTATTTTTTGTTGTTTGCTTCTTTCGTCCAAAGTTTTTGTTAAACTTGCTCGCTGGCAGAAATTTCCAGATATGTGTCAACATAAATAAGAATTATTAGTATCTTCTATCATATTTTGTTCATATATCTGGAAGCTATCTAGACTTTTTTTTTTTTTTTTTTTTTTTATATATATATATATATATATATATATAACAGTGAAAACATTTTCATCTACCAGATTTTGTTACCAAATTTGATTTAAACCAAGGAAACTTAATTTATTTTGAATGGGTAATTCATCTGCCATTTCGTAAGACTAAGGTTTTGTAGCAAGACATAGGGATATAACTTTCTGTTGTTCTTAACTTGATCCAATGTTTGAAGATTCTTAAGTTTCTTTAACACAGCTAAAGGCAAACTCCCAAGCTCAAACAAACCACATAGTTTGGAGTTTTCTTTTCAGCACCAGAATATTCTTACAAAAGTTTAAGATTAGAACATCTATGACTTGGCCTTAATTTAGATCCATAAACAAATACACTAAAAATATGCATGCAAAAACTGATCATAATTTGTCCATAATTATCAAGTTCACAATTCTTAAATCTAAGTACTAGAAATCTCAGAGTTTTTCGACCTCGCTCAGAAGCATGTTTTTTTCTGCAAATTTTAGAAACTGTATTCATAATCAAACAATAAGCCCAAAATTTAAATTCATTAATGAATCTAATTAAATCTATATTATCCTAAGACCAAGACTCATTATTGCATAGTATACCACCGGTTTTAAAGTTTAATTAACATTGATAACAAGCTCCATTTTCGTTATCACCAAGTAGAAAATTTAACAATGTTTGCAATCCCTCATGGGATTCAGCTAAAATAGCTATGTTGTATGCATACAAAAGCACAATAAAGTTAACATCTGCAGAACGAAAATTGGCAATAATCTAATATGAAATGAGTTTCAAACTTATTCACATATAATGATTGATTGATTGATTGTTGTTTTCCGCCATACTCAACAATCTTTCAGTTATCTGGAGGCGTCCAGTTTTTATTGGTGGAGGAGAGAACCCAGATACAGTGTACCCGGGAAGAGATCACCGACCTTCCGAAATTAAAATGGCAAACTTTCTCACATATGTCGAAGCAAGCGAGATTCGAACCCGCGCCGACTAGAGGTGAGAGGCCTTGTGATTTGAGCGCGATGCTCTAACCACTCGGCCATGGAGGTCCATTTCACATATAATGAAAAAAGTATCAATGATAATGGATTTCCCTGCATTATACTAATTTCGTTACAAAAATAATTACTGAGATAACTTTACACATGTTTTATCGTTGTTGTACAGGAATTACTTTCAACACTTTTATCAACAAAGGGGAAAACTTTATACCACAACCTTACTCTATCAACAAAATCAGAAATCCTTTGGCAATGAATAAATAAAACAATAAAACAACAATATAGTCTTTTATTTTCAGCAAGTTACTTATTCACAAGAGAATGCAATACAAATATAGCGTCAGTAGTTTATAGCCCCTTACGAACATCGAATCGTGCATCGAAAAAAAATATCATAGGTACGTTTTTATTTTAAAATTTCAATACAAATTTGGTTATGCTTCATAGACAGGTGTATTCAATCATAAGGTAATCAATCAAACTAACCTCCCTCTATACTAATTTTTTTTTTTTACTATAAAATGTTGAATTATGAGATTCATCAGCGTTTTCTACCATTCTAACATCAGTATACATGCATTAGCAAAATCTAATTGTTGTTTGCCAAATTTTTTTTTTCTACATTTCTCCATATTTTACACTTTGTTCGGGCTTGATTTTTGGCATAATTGTCTTTCATATACATCTAGATAAGTGGATACCACCTAGTGGCTTAATACATTTTTTTTTACATAGGAATACCAGGATATATATCTCTGAAAGTATATTAAATATGGAAACAATACTATGTAGTGTTGATAAAGGTCAATTCAAGACCAAGCACATTTCAATCAAAGAAAATGTAGTTGATTTCTTGTTTATTATAATTTTCATTGTCGTAGTTTTATATTATTCATTAAATGCATACCGTATATATTTTATATTACAACCACTGGGTCGATGCCTCTGCTGGTGGACTGTTAGTCCTCGAAGGTATTCACCAGCCCAGTTGCTAAGTACTTCGGTACTAGCATGAATTACGTATAAAAATTTGCCGTGATAAAATCAAGAAATTCATTTAAAAATTAAGGATTATCTCCCTCATGCATAGCTCTGATCCTTTGCCGGATTTGGCTGCACTATTTGGTATTTTTGGTTTTTTAAGCTCTTCCAAGTTTGTTCTTATTTCGGATTTCCAATATGTTTGACTCGAGCATCACTGAAATGACATTATTTGTGGAAATGCGCACCTGGTGCATCAAAATTTGTACCATATATGTTTTACATAATTTCACCTCGTAAAATAAATGTTATTTATTTACTGTGTGTGTCATAATCTATTATAATGCTAGCGTTCTTGTATCTAATTCTGTAAAATATATGATTGATTGTTTGTTTGTTTTACGTCCCCAAGAGAATTTTCCACTCATATTCATAGTAACCATCTTCAACACCGGTGCCAAGGAAAGTAATCTATTTTCCTCTTTATTAGTTATCAATTATTAGTTATCAATAGTTATCAATTCTTATCAATTACATGCATTTAAAAATAAAATCATACTCTTCGTTTACAATAATCTTTCTTTCGATATAGAATGATGTATTATCTCAACTGATTGTTAAAGGACTCCGTGACAGTTTACGCAATCCTTCGCATACATCAGTGCAAAACAATCATGTTCTTTTATGCTACATATTTTAATAGGTATACATATGTTTGTGCGTCATCAACGTTAATAATAGCTACTTCATCGGACAAGAAACTCGTCTGCGTACAGCTCATTGGAACCACATAAGCACGCGCTGTTCAATACTAGAACTTCATATTATACCAGCGTTTTAAATCGGGAAATTGCTGGGAGAAATGTTATGCCTAGAAGAGAAATCCATCATTTATCTCTAGATTTCAACTAAATATTCTACTAATGATGCTAGTCAAACAATAAATAGTAGATTTTTCATTTTATACAACATATAGT
Organism: Ostrea denselamellosa; assembly: GCA_024699665.1. Lineage (NCBI taxonomy): Eukaryota > Metazoa > Mollusca > Bivalvia > Ostreida > Ostreidae > Ostrea > Ostrea denselamellosa. The sequence continues at coordinate 4,296,923 of JAMZEH010000025.1, forward strand.
TAGATAATACAAATATACTTCGCAAAAACGTTCATGCTCATTAGCGCAAATTCTTCTGTAAACAAAATACATCATTTGGGGCGACCTGTTTGGAAATATTAATTTCATGCCAGTGAATAACAATTATAACTATTATTATTATTATCGAAAATATTGTACAATGTATGTACATATGTACAACATTGATTGTGCTTTAAACGATTAACTTTTGATACACTTAATAAACGTTTTTCATTGGAACTCGCCAGGCATCAAGATGTTAATATGTAAAACTATATTTACAGCATTTGAGAACGTAGCGGTCCACAGCATTGCAGTTAAATAATTGCACATTGTATGCAAAATCAAATGTCAAAGTCCTCAGCAGGAACAATCGACAAATATGAAATTAAGTGGAGGAATGGTTTCTTAACGATGCGTTTACCCGTTTGTGAATAAGATTTTATTGCGATATAATCATAGAACGGAAAAACAGTACCAGGCTTCAATTTGTCAATCGATCATTTAGCTTCGACCCACAACGAGAAGTGGATCAAATAAAGAGCGGAAAAAACACAAATCCTTTTCTGCACTTTGATATTTCTCAAATAATGTCGGGGGTATTCAAACAAATACTCCAGTTTTGCTCCCGATACACGTGGCATCCTAGCTAATTACTGGTGACCATTTGCTTGCGATTCGGAACGCTTTACATCGTTAATCAATACCGAGAATAAAATCGTTCAGTTTCAGTCTTAACTATTATACATCATTGATACATGCAGAGTTAAACAGTTCACCAAGTTTATTTACGTCTTAATAGTATTTTATTTTGCAGGTGTGAACAATGTAACGAATTTTGAAACGATCTCGCTTGATTGTTACGGGGATAAGGATATTTGGATTTAAACGAGAACTGCATTATTGTATGATGAATGGTACAACAACGTCTTACTATGACGTCATAGAATCACCAGACGACAACCTTAAACTTCGAACAGACGTGTTGGTTTTGTTCTGTGACGTTGTGATTATTTTAGCCGCTGTCTTGGGAATTGTTGAAAACACTCTGATATGTATTTGTATTCTGAAAAATCGTTCACTTCGGACATACATCAACGCTACCTTAATAAGCACGTTGATTGGTGATCTAATCGCGTGTGTAACACTACTTCCTCTGCGTGTCTACCTGTTCACCGCTTCGAGGACAAAAGAGAACTGGGACATAATATGTAGTGCTGCAGTATTCTTCCGAACGTTTTGTGATACCTTGCAGCTTTTTATGCTAATTACAGTTAGCTATGAAAGGTACCAATCTGTGGCAAACCCATTCAAGAAAGATGGACGCGCCCAGAGGACAGCGTTTTTGAATGGACTGTCCTGGGCCGCGGCCACCGGATTAAGTCTTCTATCAGCATTTGTCTTTGTGGACTCTCCTTCCTATGACAAGTGTCTGACAAACACGTCATCAGATCGTCTGTCCTGGGGAACGCATGATTTATATTTGATCTTTCCTGTTGGTATTGGAACTTTGATAGTCATTGTTGTATTTTATGGTTTAATAATGTTTACATTATTCAAGCACAGAGTGAGGATGGCCAAACATACAGTTCGTAAGAAAAACAAAGTGGTTCCACAAATGATGATAAATGATGAATTCAAAGGAGTGGATAAATCGTATGATGATACTAATTTATCTGTTAAAAATCCCAAATCCCCATCATATGCCAACATCAGTGACGAAAAGTCCAGTAAATACTGCGATACTAATCTGGAGATAGAGAGTAACATTGATGACACAGAAGGGGTTGTAGAAAACCAGCAAAATTGTAAGGTTACGGAAAACGACACGTCAGAGAATCGGGGCACAGTAACCACTTCTTATAACAGAAATGACAAATCTGTTGGGATAGACGTTGAAGGAAGTTGTGTAAAAGAAAATTTGTTTGAAAAGTCTCAATCAAAATTAAACGAAGCAGAGGGAAAATCTATGAAAAAGGAATCACAAAAAACGAGTCAAACCGGGCTTGATTCCAAGTTGGTTCAAGAAAATGATACATGTGAGAATCTAAGACAGGATAGAAAAATTCCAATAAAAGAATCTGACAACGATCACAACATCAATCAGACTTCTGGCCCCACTTCAAAGGAGTTCTCAAAAAATGCGACGCCCTCTCCTTCTAAAAATAGTTCTATGTTTTCTCGGAAGAGGACACGAAAGGGTGTCAATAACGATAATGTTATACAAATTTTTGACATTAATGGTGTTGTAAACCGCGTCTCACAGAAAGAGACAACATACGCTGGAGCGGTATGTGTCATGAACCCAAAAAACAAAGTGGCGGGAAAACGGAAAGTAGAAGCGAGAGCCGCCAAACGCATCGCCATTCTCATTGGTGTGTTCAATTGTCTGTGGATGCCACTTCCACTGACAGTATTAACAACGAAAGACAGTGAATTTTCCACACTCCACGCTCAATTACTGGTAGTGGCAACCACTATGGGGTTGTGTTCTGTTGTGATAAACCCATTCCTACATAGCATTCTCAACAAACAGCTTCGATCTTCACTAAAGAACATGTTAAAAATAAAGTAGTACGGAAATTGTGTGTGTATTGCAACAGCTAGATCGTGACTGCAGCTATTTATATGCCATAAAAATGATGACGTCATGATGAATTCATAAGGCTTTAATGTTTGTCAATAGAACAATAAAACATAATTTAAATTATTTGACCTTTTATAGACTATCATATATATATATATATAGAGAGAGAGAGAGAGAGAGAGAGAGAGAGAGAGAGAGAGAGAGAGAGCCCATTTCCGTCTTAGACGGTAGTTGGATCTACGAAACTAGCGGAGCAAGAACACGCTAAGCCACTCGACCACAACTAGGTAGGTTCAAGAACTTGCTTTCAACGACGATGTAATTCCTGTCCACTCTAACACGCTTAATAACATTTATATTGCAGCACCCTGTATAAATAACATTAATTCAAGGCGCTGTACTCTGGCATAAAATACTGATAATACACAAAAAAATCTTTGAAATGTGAAAAATGACAGACCAAAAAGAATACATAGTGTAGGTAATTAGTTGACAGCAAAACAAAAACAAAATATAATTCAAAGATTACATGTAGTTAGGATTGATAACTAAAGATGATTTAAACTTTAAAAATGTTTTACCGCCATTGAAGAACAATTCGTCACAGCGGCGTGAAGTTCAATACGGTCATGCGTGATACATATTATATTAGAAATATTTCTGTGAAGCTCTGAACTAAACGTAACAAACATTTCTAATTGAAGCAAAAAGATAGATGTTCATTATTATAAATGTTCAGTCCTTGACATTTTTTTTTTCAGGTCAGTGCGTTGCTTAAGATACCTCAGAAATAAAATATCTACCGAACCCGGAGGTCAATAATTGTATTATCAAATGATTGAATAATATGAAACACCGAAACAGGCTACTAGAGTTTACGAAACAATGTCTGGCCGGCCACCTATGTCGACAGCTACATTTTTTTTTTGTATAATACATGACCTAGTTGAAAGCGATCATTGTCAATAATTGTTATGTTATAGGATTCTACAATTTAAATCACTTAAAGCTTAAAAAGATATCTGAACGATCACATTTGTTTACTGCGAAAGTGCAAAACAAAGTCTAAAGCGATTATAAACGCGAATTTTCTTTGGGACTAAAAATTATTACCACTTGGATCAATTTGGGATTTCTCAATGAACTTAGGAGCTGATGTTGGTAAAATCAAATTTTATTTTCAGTTCGAAGGCACTTTGAAGTAAGTACAGGGTGTTTCACAATATATTGGAATTAATTACGTGGGTTAAAGCAATATAAGCTGCCAAAATTGCAAATTTTTATAGTGGCATTAAAAGATGTTAAATGAACGTTGATATGATTGAAAAAAAGAAATGCATCGAATTTCCTCTCTTATGCATCGTTTACACACCTTTACGTGATGAAAAATATATTCCTCGACATTCCGTTTGACTCTAACAATGGCAGTTGATTAATCGTCGGCGACAATCCCGAAGATAACCGATGTTGACACGAATGATTCTGATGCTGATCGGGGTGGATCGGGTTGTATCCGGGTCATTTAAATATGGACGGCGAGGTGAGATAAAATTCTAGTTACCATCATTATTTTGGCATTGTTAACGATGTTGTATGTTTTTATATCTTTTTCGTCCCGAATTAGTCAAAGTCGGCTTTCTCCCTCGCTTCGAACCTTTCGTGTCAGACATCTTTCGTGCTTACCGGAAATATTGCGCTTGCGCATTTGATTTTGCCGAATGAGTTCAACTTTAGGTCATTGCATACGGAAATAATGTCGGAAAAATTAAGGTACGGGAAGACTTAATTTCAACTGTCGAACAATTTTTACATTTAATGCAAAAAATACAACAAGTCAAAAGTTTAATCGATAAAATAAGGTATTAGAAGGTAGATGTTACAAAATTTCGATTAAATTTTAGGGACCCCAAAATAACAATTTTGACAGCTTATATTGCTTTAAAACCCACTCCCTGGTAAAAGGATTCTCTAATGTACAATGTATGTCTGCCTGCGCTCGCCCTAACAATCACACTTTCAATATACATACATACATACTCTGTATCTAACAAAGCAGTCAAGAGAGCATTAATTGATTGATTGATTGATTGATTGATAGATTGATTGATTGTTGTTTTCCGCCACACTGGTGGCGTCCAGTTTTTATTGGTGGAGGAGAGAACCCTGATACAATGTACCCGGGAAGAGACCACCGACCTTCCGAAAGTAAAATGGCAAACTTTCTCACATATATCTGCGCGAGCGAGATTCGAACCCGCGCCGACTAGAGGTGAGAGGCCTCGTGATTTTGAGCAGGATGCTCTAACCACTCGGCCACGGAGGCCCCCAAGAAAGCATTAAACTTATCTCATTCACATAAGAGCTGAAGTAATCTTATTGGTATTATAGGTGCGAGTTTCATCATTGTAGATTCTGTAGGTATTGAGAATGGAACTTGCTCACAAATTTTTAACTTTTAAATTTCAGTCTATTTCTCTGACAAATAGTGAACTACTTTAATGGACATAAAGTATATACGGTACGTTGAAGGTACTGAACCGACCTAATGATGTAACACGATTGTGTTATTTTGCACGTCAATATTAATCATTATGTTCATATCATAAATGGCTTGTAATTCCACTAGCTCGACGTTTACTACTGCCATAGAAGGGGGCAATCAGCCAATAAATTCAACTATTTTGCTATTTTAAAAATAGTTCATTGTCAAAAGAGTTGGGGGGGGGGGTGTTATCATATTTCCATGTCATGCATTGGTGTATCGCAAATGAAAGTAATGAGCAGACATACTTTATAGATACGTACAACCTATTTCACAAATTCAAAGATAAATGAGACATTTTTATCCGCAAGTCTTAGTGGTGACGTTACAAGTAATATGTATTTTAACAACTGGTATAATTTTAACTTTTATGCTTAGATAACTATGTTAGAAGTTGTTGCTCGGCCGTCGTCGTTCACCTTTTCACACTGACAAAGAACCCGGATGTAAATTTTTCCCCATGACTTTTAACCTCCCATGACGTATAGTGTGTGCAAACAACACGACATGCAGAAAGATCATTCAATACTTCAAAACATTTCATCATACAAATTATCTGAGAGATCAACGAAGAAGTCTTTTCCACAGGTTTATATGGATGACTCTTGCAATACCTACCTAAAACAATTTATCCCTTATATTTTCAACGTGGGCAGTTCATTATCGATTTGAAATTTGTTAATGTATTTGTTGTATAAACGGATTCAACGGTTCCATCTCATTATGTGAGCGCATTCTATACTATACTAGAATAGATGCTGTCAATTATTTCCACAAAAGAACGTGTTGGCCAGCAGCTAGTATGCATGTTGTGCAAATATCAAATATCAAATAAGTTAAAGACTTTGTATCAACACAAATATTGGACTGTTTTCTGACTGCTTTGCGACTGTTCTTCTCTGTTAATTTTACAGCTGTTTATGGTAAAAGCTTAAAACTTCGCTTCGTTCGGTGAGTGTCGTGACAGTAAGTAATACCCAAGGCCGCATAATGGTGTAATAGAATGGCGCCTCCAAACTCATTTGGTATTGAATTGTTATTGTTGACGACCCATCAAAATGAACATATTTTTGAACATTCTTTTACAAACACGTGTAACCTTTTACTCTCAGTCCTAGTTTAAGCAGGGAAATACAACAACCGGAAATCGTACGATTTTACGCGATATATTTGAAAACGATTGTTTGATTATTTATTTGTTTGTTTTAGGTCCCGTCGAGAAATTTTCACTCATATTAAGACGTCACCAGCTGTAGGTGAAGTACCACAAATTTAGACTTATGCTTAGCGCTCAGGGCCGTAGCAGTGAAGGTTCTTTAACCGTGCCAACACCTGTCACGACACGGGTGCTCCGTTTTTAAGGTCATATTCGAAAGTGCAGTCACTACCTATGTTTACGTCTTAGGTTTGACGCGGACATGGCACGAGTAGGCTTGAACTCGCGACCTCCCAGTTACGAAGCGAATGCTGTATCACTGTGCTACCGCGACCGGTGTTTCTCTCTCTCTCTCTCTCTCTCACACACACACACACACACACACACACACACACACACACACACACACACATATATATATATATATATATATATATATATATATATATATATATATGGAGAGAGAGAGATGTTTAGATAAAGTGCCACAAATTTAGAGGTATTCACGGCGTTAAACGCAGTGGCAGCGAGGGTTCCTGTTTTCATTTCCATTTTTAATGTCCCATCCGAAGGCTTATAATATCGGTTACTTGTCTAATGAACAGCCTTTTATCTTAGGTTTAACACGGCCATCGATATCAACAAATGAACTCGGGACCTCTCGGTTATGATGCAAGAGACAACGTAATGAAAGTTTATCGATTTATCTATCACATTTCAAGGTAATCGGATCTGTACATATTTTTGTTTAAATTTATGATTATTTGACCCAAGAAATTTCATAAACGTAAACACTCCCGAAACGTCAGCAAAAGTTCCAGTGACATGATTTTTTTTTTAAATAAATTAAATCTATTTTGTCTTTATTCTGATCCCTAGACCCAACTCTAGGATCAAAAGACTGCAAAGTGAAGATAACGAACATTGATCAATTCTACAAGTCGCGGTAGCTCAATTGCAGACCATTCGCTTCGTAACCGGAAGTCTTGAGTTCAAGTCACGCTCGTGTCATGGCCGCGACAACCATATAACGTAAGCATAGGTAGCAATTGCTCTTTCGCCAAACGTTCGGCATTTAGAATACATTACATGTAAATCTTTCAGATACGACTTTAGAAAATGAAGTTCCGTGTTGCAGTAGGCTTTGGCACATTAAGCAGACATTGTTACGGCCCTGAGCGCTAATCATAGGTCTAAATTTGTTGTACTTCTCCTACAGCCGGTGACCTTTCAATATGAGTGAAATATTCTCCTAAAAGAATAAACAAATCGATCTCATCAATCCTATAAATAATACAAAATCGAGAGTAGGACAAACATGGACAACACACCAAAGTTAGTATGGAGGAGTACGCATTCATTTTGGACCGGTCACACCCATCGACACCTGTATATTGTGTACACCTAGATCAGGTAATATATATATATATATATATATATATATATATATATATATATATATATATATGGTTATCGTTACCATTTGTAAATATATTACTGCAGTGCTTAGCAAATCTTTATATCTGTTTAACATGATAGTATATCACATTATGTGTTTATCAGTTTAACATGACAGTGTATCACACTATGTGTTTATCTGTTTAACATGCGTGATCGTGCATCACGCTATGTGTTTATCTGTTTAACATGACAGTGTATCACGCTATGTTTCATATAACATGGCGTGTATCACATTATGTGTTTATCTGTTTAACATGACAGTGTATCACATTATGTGTTTATCTGTTTAACATTACAGTGTATCACACTATGTGTTTATCTGTTTAACATGC